>CM049592.1:15881311-16094589 GCA_026979955.1 Megalurothrips usitatus
GTGAGCGCGTATCCTTATAGCTGTCTGCACCCGCCGCCGCGGACAATGCCCACGATACTCCAGGACTCTGGCGGCATTCTGTCACCGTCGCTGCAGCGGAAGGACTTTGTATTTGTTTTCTTCCAATCGGGATCGCAACGCTATCCGATTTGGATTCCGCTGCAATTGAATAAGCGGGGCGGGGCGGTGCCTGGGGAGGAGAAGCGAGGGGGAAAGGGGAAGGGGGGAGAGGGGGGTCCGGCAGCGCGATATTATGCTTTACCGCGTCGCGAATTGGGTGAAATTGGGCAATCGGGTCGGTCGCGCTGCTGGTCCCCGCTGTGTGGGTAATTTCTCGAGGGGTTTGGAGAGAGAGTGCGAGAGACAGAGTGCGAGAGAGAGAGAGAGAGAGAGAGAGAGAGAGAGAGAGAGAGAGAGAGAGGAGGAGGAGGAGGAGGAGGAGCAGCTGGTGGTCCATGATTTGTTGGGTTCGAAAAGATGAGGAAATCGCGGTCCATTTCCTGATTGGTGCGGCGCGCTCCTCTCGCGAGGTGCCGCCGTGCTGCGGAGGGCCGGGGAGCCTCTCTCTCTCTCTCTCTCTCTCTCTCTCTCTCTCTCTCTCTCTCTCCGGCCGGCGTGTGTGTGTGCTGCACTCTGGCCGGGTGGCTGCTGCGGCTGCTGCGGCTGCTGCGGGCCGCCTTTGCGGGGGGTCCGCGGTGGCCGTGCGGCTGGCTGCCACGCTAATTGTGGTCCCGGTGGCCGCCCCGGCCGGTGCTCCGCCCTGCTCCACCCCTCCTAGAGCCGCCACCGCCGCCGCCGCCGCCGCCGCACCGCTCTCGCTTTGAGGACGAGTGGCAGCGGGTCTCGCACGCACGGCCGCACAGCCCCCCACGTTCTCCCGCATTTCTCATCAGCCTCTGCCTCCTGACCACGCCTCACGTGCGGCCGTGGCGGCGGTGGTGTCGCGGTGTCTCTGCGGCGGGCCGGGAGTAGTTCTTGGTGGAGCTCTCATAAATGTGGGATCCGCGGGGAGTGGGGACACTGAAGAGCGAAGCCCCCGCCAGGGCGGGACGGGGTTATGTGAGAAATCGAGGACCCGGAGAAGTCGGTGAGAACGTGCCGTCTTTCCTTCTTCCGAACGGTATATGTTTGTCGTCGATGAATGCCACCTTTGTCTGAACTCTGCCAGCAAGGTCACGGCTTCCGTTCTGGCCCCCTCCCCTCGCCCCCAAAAAGGTGGCCGCAACATAGTAATTCATTCATACGTTACGAAGGCTTGTCGGGAATTGCTTATAAGTCATTCATCGGTCCGAATACCCCATGTACTCCATACCGGCGGGGCCGCGGGGCAGCGCCGAAAGCCTCCGTTCCGTTTCGCAGGAGGAAAACTGGCAAAAGTACGTACCGGATCTCGACTTGGGCCCAGTTCTTTCCCCCTCCTCCTCCCCCCTCCTCCCCCCTCTAGCCCGGAGCCGCACCCTACCCTCTCACGCTAGGGTGGCTCCGCGGCCCAAGCGGTCAGACGAAAAGGAGGGGGGAGGGGGGGAGGGCGCGCGTCCTCGGGCCAGTAGCAGCAGTCATTTTAATGGTGGAAGAAATTGCCATTTCGTGCACCGCCGCTCATGCGTGAATGCCCCCCCCCCTCCCCTCACTCCTCCCTGTCCGACCGCGCTAGCCCTTATTTGCGTCCGGGTGGCCCACCTACGGGGGCAGCGCGCACCTGCGGGGGAGGGGGGGGGGGGGGGTGCACCTGGGGGAGGGGGTGCGTCGCCTTATCGCGCCGTCGTAACGTTCCGTGTCGACTACTGATAATGAGAATGAGTCTAACTATGAGTAACGCTCGCTCATCAGGCGAGGCGGCGGCGCGGCGGAGGTGGCGGTCGGGAACGGACCCAGCTGCCCTCGCTACTCCAGACACTCCTGAGGAGAGAGAGGCGGCTCAAATTAAGTAGTATTTTACAGTGCACATAAAATGGTCGTCACTGTACGGCGTGTCTCGTACCGCGACCAAATGCGCTCAAGCCACTCGAAAAAAATAAAAAGAGAAAAGGAAACTCAAATCGTTTGACCGATAAAAAAAAATTGCTTTCGGCGGCAACTTTTGTCTCTGAGATCGGTGGCCGCTAAATAGGTACGGTATCGGACGTTTCCTGGCGTGGCTGCCGCGTTTCATCGGAGTTGTGTGTGTCGACATGGAATGCGCGGAGCTCAGAGAGATTCGGACCCGCCGTGGCAGTGAGCGGAGTGGCGTCGAATTTTATCGAGTCGGTCGGCATGCTGTCGTGCTGCGGTGCGTCGCGCGTCGCCGTCGCCTCGCCGCATGGCGCCGTCCCGGTGCCCCCGGTGCGTCCCGCAGGGCCGCAGGAGGGGGGGGGGGGGGGGGGGCGTCCCCAGAGCCCGGCACGGCGCGGCACATCCCCCCGGACTTTAGCCCTTTTAGATCAATGGCTGCCGCGAGCGTGTGGACCGGCGCGGCGGACCACTCGGCAAGCAGAGGAAGGCGAGGCTCTTGAAAAGGGTCTCTCGCTCTCTCTCTCTCTCTCTGCCTGGAGAGGAGACCCTCCTGGAAAAGGGCACCCCCACATACGCTCCATTCTATGTGTCTCTCCCTCTCAGACCGCACACTCACACACTCTCCCCGCAGGCCTGACGGACCGACCCCTTTTTATGGTGATTAGAAGTGCGGGCGCGCCGTGTCGCGCGGTGCCGCGGGGGGTCCGCGGGGGGCCCGGCCTTGTACT
This sequence comes from Megalurothrips usitatus, assembly GCA_026979955.1. Lineage (NCBI taxonomy): Eukaryota > Metazoa > Arthropoda > Insecta > Thysanoptera > Thripidae > Megalurothrips > Megalurothrips usitatus. The sequence continues at coordinate 15,884,032 of CM049592.1, forward strand.
GACGGCTGTGCGGCAGCGCTGTGCGGCGCGGTGCGGGGAGTAGTGTCGGGATATTCGTCGTAAAACTGGTCCGCTGCTGGAGTGCGGGGCCGGCGGGGCCGGCGGGGGCGTCCGCCACACCTGGTGCGCGGCGCACACCTCTTGTCCGCCCCGCCCTTGAGCCCCCCCGCCCCCCCGCCCCCCCGCCCCCCCGCCCTCTCGGTGTTGGTGAGGTTGTCAGTCGCCACCGGCCGCCACACGTCGCTCATGCGGTCGGTCACACACGCCGCCGCCGGTCACCTCGCCAGCCGCGGCTGCCAGGCTGCCCGGGGCCCGACGGCCGGCCGTCAGCGAGCGTGCGCGGCCCGGCTGTCGCCCTCCTCTGTTTGCCTGTTGTCCTGTCGTACCGACACCCACGTTAGCATGGACCCCCCGGCGGACCCCCCGCGGCCCCCCGGCCCCGCATCTGCTGCTGTTCGTGTCCGTCCCACTGCCAGTTAAAGTCGTCCCCCGGCTGCCAGGCTGGTCGCTTGCAGCGCCGACCGCCGCCGCCCCGCCGGGTGGATCCTCTCGTGGCGAGAGGAACTCCCCCCTCGAACCAAGTCGATTCCAGACAGTGAAAAAAAAAACAGAGAGAAAAGAAATCGAACTTGCGGTTATTGACGTGACGTGACTAATTTTGCGGGTCGGACCCAAGTGGTTGTGGTCAGGCGGGGGGCGGCGGGGGGCGGCGGGGGGCGGCGGCTACGGGGCGCGCGGACCGCCGACGTCCGCTGCGTCTGCCGCGGGAAAGTTTTCGGGCGCAGCACAAAAGGGCCGGGCTTATTTGGAGAAGAGAGAGAGAGAGAGAGAGAGAGAGAGAGAGAGAGAGAGAGAGAGAGAGAGGCAAGCAGGGCGAGCGAAGCACCCGACCGCGAGTTTGTAAAAGTACAAGCTAAGACTAGACGGAAGGAGCGAGAAAAACGGGGCGCGAGCGGAGAGTGAGAGAGAGAGAGAGAGAGGGAGAGAGACAGAGAGAGAGAGAGAGACAGGGGGAGACGGCAGCACAGGCTTCGCCTCCGCCATGTCCTCGTAGGCTCATAATGCCCCCGAGAACACAGCGCGCTCCGGCGCCCGGAACCCCCCGCGGGACCCGAGGGGGCCTCGGTGTGTCGATGTCAGTTACTGGGGGGGGGGGGCACAGAGACAGTCGGAGAGACAGGCAGAACAAAAAAATGTACAAACAGGACTGTCGTGCTGTTCCAGTCCCCCCCTCTCTCTGTCTCTCTCTCTGTCTCTCTCTCCTTCTCCATCGGTATATCCAGGCAGGATGCGCCGCCCCCTGCCCGCCCCCTGCCCGCCCCCAAACACAAGGCGATGATAGATTCATGAGGCCTGCTCACGAGTCACGAGCTGCCCCCGAGATGAGGCCGCCCCGCGCCGCCCCGCGCCGCCCCGCCTCGTGCCGTGTCGTGCCGCGCGTCGTGCGGTTCGCTCCTGCCGGTCTGCCGTCTCGCAGCCCCGCCGCCGCCCCGCTGGCTTTGTTTCGCACTGATGAGGTTGTTGTGCCGCCCTCCCCCCCCCCCCTCCCCGCCCCTCTTCTGATTTCCCATCGCCGCTGCTCTACTCCGCCCCCCCCCCCCCGCAGAGTACACGGCATGGCGGGGTACAGCGGCCGGCCAGGTGCTGCAGCGCGGGGCGTCACCTCCAAGTACCACGCCGAGTTTGAGTAGGAGTGACTCCCGCAGTGCTGCTCGGCGGGTTTTAATTGGTATCGCAGAGAGTTGAGCGGGGGGCGCGCCGGTGCCTTGCGGCTGGTCTGGCTCGGAACAAAATTAAGTTTGGCCGCCGTGAGTTTTGCCGATCTTTGCCTTACGGCGCCGGTCCGTGGAGTGACGCGCACGTGGCGAGCGCGGCGCAGTGCGGGCGGCCGGCCGATCCCCTTGGTCCTGGCGCGTGTTGCGGAGTGTGTCGGGTGCGGAGGGCGTGGCGGGGGGCGCGGGGGGGGGGGGGGGGGGTCATCCACCCGGCCGTGACGTCACGCCGTGTGCGGTGCGGTGAGGGCAGACCTTGTCCCCGACCTCCGTCCCGTCCGTAACCCGAGGTCCTGCGGGGGTCCTGCGGGGGTCCTGCAGGGGTGACCGTGAATAATCAGGTGGCGAACGCGTCTCCATTAACCCTCCCCTCCCCCCCCATCCCCCTGGCTACCCCCGCCGTGCGAATCACACGCTCGCCGTATCCACTAAAAAAAAATACCAGCACGAAAAGGATGACTTTGGTAAAGACGTGCTGAACTTTTGGCGTGAGTGTGCGCTGCCGGTCCCTCGTCCCCTCGGCCCCCCGCCCCCCTGCGGCCTGCTCACATATTCCGCGGGCGCCGTCGGCCCGGCACGAGCCTGGCACGTCCGCAGCGGGGCCCGCCGCCGCAGCAGCCGCAGCGCTTGCACGTGCACGGCCGTGCGTAAACTCTCGGCCACCTCAAGACCCCGGCCGTGTATTCACATGTGTGTGTGTGTGTGCGTGTGTGTACGTGTGGCGGGGAAACCCAGGCGCGGCGCGTGGAGCCAGCGCGTCGGACCCGAGTATGTTCTCCAGCAGTTTGTGGGTGCAATGGAACGATCAGCGCCCCGAGGCCCGCACGGCTGCCCGCCCTGACGCTCCAACAGGTTCCCCCACGGATACACGGGCTGCGCCGCTACGCACGCCGGACGTCCCCGCGCCGCTGTGACGGCGGGGGCGGCGTGACTCTTGTTATTTTCCTCCGTCATCCTACACGGTTCTCGTATCTGTGCCACTGGAGATCGAAGAGCCAAAGGGGCCGCTGGGGCCACTGGGTCGTGTGCACGCCACCGGCAGTGTCCTATTCAATAACTCCTCCCGATTGAGTTCCGTGTCCGCCCCCCCGCCGGCCCCCGCTGCCGCCCCCCCGCTGCCGCCCCCCACTGCCGGTCCCCCGGCCCTGCCGTCTCTGTGAGGCTTCCTGCAAGGCACGCAACTCTATACCCCGGAGGGTGCCGGAGGGTGCCGGCGGGGCAGGGAGGGAGGGTGAGGACGCCGTCGGAGGCACCGCCGTCGGAGGAGCGCAAGGCCGCCGTGGAGGACGCCGGCGGAGAGCGCTCCGCCGCCGCCACCGTGGGGACAATGACGATGAGGCAAATGATGGGGAGAGCGCGGGCTGGAGGCGCTGCAAAGGGGGGCGGCTCGCAGGGCCGGCCGGGCTGGGTGGCCTAACCTAACCCTGCGCCGTGTGCGGCCGGATCCGCCACAAAGACCGCAGCCGCAGCCGCCGCAGCCCGGACCGGAGCCCCGTTTGTGCCCGAGCCGGCTGCCTTTGCCGCCCCTGGGGCCGTGAGGAACTGCCGCCGCTGTGTGTGCGGCTCTGTGTGTGGAGGCCGGGCAGGGGTACCACAGCAAGCACCCGGGCCACGGCCGCAGCCACGGCCGCAGCCACAGCGGCCACGAGTGCCCCGTTGTGGGGCGCTGCCCCTTAAATCAGCGCCGAGAGGTCTCATTGCAGGGGCGACCGGGCGGCCGCCTGGGACGGGAGACGGGGACAGAGCGGGAGCGGCACGGAGCGGCACGGAGTCGACTTGAGAGAATTCGATGGAAAGCCCGTTTGTCTCCATATATCGGTGGCGGCTGGCCGCGGCCGGCCGGGTCACGGGTGCAGGCGGCCCCTCGGGGGGGGGGGGGGCCCCTTTGGGGCGGCAGGAGGCCAACAGCGGCCCGGCCGGGTTCATCTCGGCCCGTCCATCATATCCCGGCGCCGCGGGGCGTCCAGCGCTGCTGCCACGCCGCCGGGGCACAACATGGGGCGCGGACATGACAGCGGCAGCGTTTTAGGTGGCGGCCCCGCTGCCCCGCTGCCCCGCCCCGCTGCACCCCGCCGGCACGCCATATACAATGCAGTGCAGGGGGCTCACAGTTGCGGGCGAGGGCCGTAAAGGGTCGATGACAGAAGCCGCGGGTTCCGGTCGCTGCCCGCCGGCCCGCCGCCAGCCCTGGGGTCCTCTTCGGTCCTCACCCGGGTCTAGGACCGCCTAGGACCGTCTAGGACCGCCTAGGACCGTCTAGGACAGCCTCCGCGGCCAGGTGCGGCGCGGGCTGCCGGGGCGGCAAGGCGGCGGGCTTGTGCCGGCTCAACCCTGCCGTCTGCCGCACGACGCACGACGCACCGCCAGCGACGCGTTGCACGACTCCGGGCTGACATCGGGCTCCTCCTGAGATCTCGTAAATAAATCCGGAGCAGAGGAGGCGAAGGAGAGCGCTCTGGCGAGAGAGAGAGAGAGAGAGAGAGAGAGAGAGAGAGAGAGAGGGAGAGAGAGAGAGAGAGAGAGAGAGAGAGAGAGCAAGATGGGGTGGAGCGTGGGCTGCCGTAAGGTGTCGTAGGTCGAGGATGGCAAGAGGTGGCGGTGCCGGGGGGCACATTGCGTCGTAGGGTAGTGTATTGACGGCAGGAGAGAGAGATAGAAGGAGAGAGAGAGAGAGAGAAAAAGGGGGGGGGGGGAGCAAAGGGGACAGAAGACCGGTACGACAGTTAGTTGTTGAGGAGCGACGGTGCCCGCTAGGTGTATGCGGCGTCACTTGCACCATGAGCTCCGTGCCCGTTGCCCGCTATTGGCGTGACGCTGTTGCGCTTAGGGCTGCACGACAAGCAGTGCTGGTGCTGGCCCACTGGCCGGGGATAATTCTCTTCCGGCTTTGTATTCACGGCGCGTTTAGTCTGCGTGTGCCGGCTACTGGCTCCTCTCGGCCCGCTGCCGCCGGCACGTAAACTACGTCTGCTGCCGCCGGGATTCGACCCGTCCAACTCGTGGCCCCGGAGGCCCCGGAGGCAGGGCCGGAGGTGCGGTGTTGGCCGCGCCCCGCGCCGCAGACGAGGGCACGCATGCCAAAACAGACGGAGAGAAAACTTTTTGCCATCTGCTCTCGGCGGGCGCGGCCGGGGAGGGGCCCCAAGTTGTTAAAGGAGCGGAACGCCTGGTGGCAAGATGAATAATCACCACCTGCTATTCTCTTCGGGGGCTGTTCGCCGCGGCGCGCGCGTGTGTTTGCGGGGAGGCAGCAGCGCCGGCGGCACCGCGTCTGATATAATGGAATCCGGGGCCGCCGGGGGGCGTGGCGTGGCGGGCGCAGCGCGGACCCGGCAAGGCGGGCCGTGCGCCGTGCGCTGTGCCGTGTTCGCGTTTTCCTCATTTGCCTCTTTCCGCGCGTGTGACGGCCTCCCCCGGCCTGCCCCGGCCCGCTCTCCCGGTTGTGTCGCACGTGTGTGGCTTTCACGCGACGCGGACGCCCGCACCACTCTCTGGTGCCGCGCCGTGCCGGTCCTCGGCCATTGTATTTACCGGAGGGGGAGGCCTAAGCGGTTAACAACAACAAAAAAAAACAATAACAGAAAAAGACGAAAAAAAAAAACAAAAAAACAAACGAGTATGTGCCTGTGGTCGTGGTGGGGCCCGCGGGGGGTCTTTGCGCTCGGCCTTGTGTCTTGCCTGCCCGACGGGACCGCAACGCCACACATCCTGCGAGCCTCCGCGACAATCGTTCGCGCTGCCGGTCATTGATTCATCTCGGAGTTTGAACCGGCCAGCAGCTTTCGTTCCAAACTTTTTGCCTCCCGGCTGGGTGGGCGTGGAGGGCCGAGGCCGGCGGCGCGGCGGCGCGGTGGGGGCGCTTCTGGGTGACTGGGCCGCATGGCGCGGTGCCGCCTGCATTTTGTATAGCGCAAGTTGAGTGCTGCTACCGTCACTTTGTGACACACCCGGGGCCTGGTGGGGCCGCGGGGGGGGGGGGGGGGCGCCGGGAAGGGATGGCTGCGGACCCCGTCGGCCAGTCCCGCAGTCACCGGAGACACGGGGTCGCTCTTGTTTAATTAAAACGTCGGTGAGAGAGCGCGAGAAGGGACAAGGGAAGAAGCAGAAAAAAGTAAAGTGGGGTGGGGGGTGTTACACAGCGTCCAACACCACTCGTGACGCCTTTGTGGCCGCCGGCCTGTAATAAGCTCGCCCTCTCTGCGCTGGCTGTCTGCGGCGCTATGCTGCGCTGCGGCCCCAGATTTGAGTGGCCGTATTTCGGGGTCAAAGTGTTATGGCAGCGGTGGGGGGAGCGGAAGCAGCAACTACCGCTGTCACAGCGGCGGCAACATAACCGGCAACAACAAACTGTCGTTTGTGGAGCCATGCAGGCCGCTGCTGAAACAAAAACAAAAAGACGGGTGAAAATTTCAACACGCTAGCATGTGTGTGTTTTAAAAAGGGAAAGAAAAAAACTATTTTGACCATTGTTCTACTTTTCCCTTTTATCTTTTCCGCTGCCAACGTAATTTTAAAGGGGCGGAGTGCAGCTCGCGTCTTTATTATTTGCCCTGCACCTTCTTTGTCTCCGTTCTATGGGGAGCGTGTCGATTACAAAGGGATGGCGGAGGGGGAAGGGCGCGGAGCGGGAGGGAGGGAGGGAGGGAGGGAGGGAGGGAGGGAGGGAGGGAGGGAGGGAGGGACAAGGAAGGGAAAAGAGCGACGCGGCTCCGCGGGAAAGAGGGGACGGGTCGGTGGCGGGCGATGCGGTCCGAGGGAAGCCTCTGTTTCTGATATTTTGAAACATGCGCCGCGGAAGCGGGGCGACAGGCCCCGGCTGCCCCGGCTGCCCCGGCTGCCCCGGCGGACGGCGGTCGGTTGCTGAGATGGAGGAAGGGATGGCGACAGGGTGTCGATACCTGGGCATTGGGCATGCCGCCGGTGCCGCCGGTGCCGCTGGGGAGGACAACTACTCCCGTGCCTTCATGGGCGGCTGTCGGCGAGCCGGCGGCGGCGGCGGTGCGAGCACCGGGGGAGGGAATGGCGTGCTTGCCGCGCCCGGCCTCCATGCCGCTCCGGCTGCTGCGGCCGCTGGGCCGGGCTCGGTAATGTTGGCCGCAGTTGTGGCCGCCGCGGACGTCTCGTCGTCGAGTGTCGCCACTATTAGGTTAGGTTAGGAGAGCGTGTCCGGGAGGCCCGTGGACGCCGCCGCGAACACCACCTGGCCGGGGCTCGTATAACAATGTTTGCCTTCCCATACTCGTCGCCAGGGTTACCGGTCTACCCGCCCCTTCGCCCCCCCCCCCCCCCCCGCTGCCAGTCAGTCTGGCCCCCTCGCTTCCGCCCCACTTTGTTCCCCATAATGCCGTCTCTCTGTCTGACGACTCTCTCCGCCTCGCTCGCTCCCCCTCGCATCTGGTATGCTGCCGCCGTTGTCTATAGAGATTAGCACCATTATTACCCAGTGTTGCCCGTCCCTGCCGGGGCCCCGCACTGCCGCGCTGCCGTGAGGGCCTTCATGCAGAAGCTTCGGGCTCCGCGGCTCCCCGTCTCCCCGGCACGGTTTCGTGGAGTCGGACTGCGCGTAATTGTCTGAATTCCTCGCCGTAATTCGCGTCTTAATTTGGCGCTGCGTCTACGCCGCCTCACACCCACGGAGGAACAACCGTGCGTGTCGCCGCGTCTACACCGTGCCCCGCCTCACACCCCCCGCGGAACACCCTGGAACACCCCGGAACACCCGCGCGTGTCGCGCAGCCCCGGACGGCGCTTACGGCAGAACGCCTCTCACCAGATTGATTCAGCAGTATCAGCTCGAGGGCGCCGCTCTCGCCTCTCCCAATCATCGCTATCATTGCGACCCCGGAAAACTTTCCGACGGGACGGACGGCTGCGACGGTTGATTCAATTTCAAAGTGGAGGGCGCCCCGACCGTCACCGCCCCCGGCAGCCCCGCAGCCCCCGGGCAGCCCTTGGGCAGGCGTGATCCATGGCGACGCGGCACGCGGCACGGCCGACAGTCTTGCGACAGTTCGTTATACACGGGCCGCGGTGCGCGCTGATGTTCTCTCGTCCGCGTGCACGGCGCTCACCTCTCACTCAGCTGCTTTGCAAATCGCATCGCCCCCCCCCCCCGCCCCCCGCATCACCCCCCGCATCGCCCCCGCATGGCCCCCCGCAGACACCCCCTCCTATTCTCGCGTGCTCCGCCCTGCATTTCTTTCAGTGGCGTCGTGTCGCCCTCGTTTCCGCCCCCGCCGCACGCGGCGTCGAGAGGGCCCCTTGACCTTACCTTCCCGGCCGCCCTCCGCCCCCCCTCCCCCCCCTGCCCCGCCGCGCGCGCTCGCTACGCCGAGTGCCGGGGCCCGTGCCGGGGCCCGTGCCGGGGTGGGCGCGCCCCTGCTGAGTGAATACCGGAGGATCACTACGGGATCAGCGGCCACCTGTGCCGTGCGCGCCGTGCGAGCCACGCGTTTGTATGCAGGCCTGCTCAAACCCGTACCCTCACAAATTCAGTTTTACCTTCTCCCCACCCGTTCTCGACTCCCCCCCCCTCCCCGCGCGCTCTCTCTTCTATTTTTTGTTTATCGCTCTTCCGTCTTTGTCTCTCTCCTTTCTCCTCGGGCCTCCTGCGCGTCGCCTCGCTCCCTCGCTCCCGCGGGGCGTCCCGACCCTGCCCACAAGCCAGCCAGCCAGGGCAAGCCGGGGGTCCTGGTGGGCCGTGAAAATGAAATCCCCGTGTTTACGGCTTTTTTTTTGGGGGGGGGGGGCGTTCTCGCCTGCGGACGCCTGCAGACGCCTGCGGACGCCTGGGGTTCGGGCTCGGGACAGGCTCGGCCCGAGTGAGGGTGAGGGGCGGGGGGCGGGGGGCCGCGGCGAGTCGTTCTAGCGGTGATGAGACTAACGCGGGGCCCGGCCCCATCACGCTTCCTGATCCCGGCGCCGGGTGTCCCTGCTGCCGCACCCTGCTCCTCGCCCGCTGCCGCCCGGGATCTGTGAGCGGTGTGGCCTCCGCCCATCAACTCCCCCGCGCCGCCCTCCCAGAAAGGAACGGCCGTCCGTCCGTGTATGAAAGGCCTTTTGTCGCGATGAATGTGTAACTAGGCGCGCTCCCCCCTCCCACCCCCTCCCACCACCACCCCTCCTATTGCCGCCTGCAGCGCATGCGACAAAACAAACACAACGGACACGCAGCCATAGAAAGCCCGCACGTATGGGGGTGCTCACGTCAGCGGCGCGTCCTAAAGGGCTGCAAATCGGAATGCGCGAGGGAATTGGGCCCGCGGCTGTTTGCTGATGCAGCGAGTGAGCGGATAGGAGCGGCCGCCTCCGGCTCCAACCTTTTGCTTTTCTTCCATAGGGATCGTGGCGTCGGCGCCTCTGCGTTCGCCAGCCCAACCCAACGTATTGTACCTGCTCTAAAGCCAAAGTTTGTTTTAAAATAAAAGTTCCGTTTCCATTCGTCCGACCGCGGCGAGCGCCGGGCAGGTAGGCAAGCCCGTTACGCATGCGCGAGCGGCGGTCGGGCCTACCCAGCCCCGCGCGGGCGCCTGGTGGGTAGGCACTGCCCGCAGCACACCGGCGTGTCGCGGGCTGGCCTACCCCGGCATCCGCAGGCGCTCACGGACACTGTGGACAGTTCATTTTCCTCTCCTTTTCTTCAACGCTCCACTGATTTCTCTGATCCTCCTCACTCTCCAAGGAAAAAGAAAAAAACAGTTGGTCCTCTTGTGCGCGACTTTCACGCGAATGTAATTTTTTTTTTCTCACGCCAGGCCACCGGAGCTATGCGGCGCGCCCCAATCAGTCTTCATAGCCGCCGGCCTGGAATGTTGCGGACCCTACGTGGAAAGAATGTCCCCCGGGGCACCGCATGCCGCCGGATAACACGAAAAAAAAAAGATATTTGTGAATCTTGAAGGACATTGATGATGGTTCTACCAGGAGGTTGGGCGCAGGGTCTGAAATTGGGAAAGGCAAGGCCTCGAAAAAAAAAAATCACGCAGGAAGCGCTTTTAAGACGAATCACGTCCCGCCGCCCGCAGGCCTGGTCTGAGAACTTGAAAGTAATTTCTCTTTCCAGTGTCGCATCGTAAAGTCCTAAACGACGACGGACGCAAGCTGGTAATTAGCATTTACATCGTTTAATTTTCCTCCCTCATTTTTGCGTCTGCTTGGGCCCCCACCCTCCCCTCCCGCCTGCTCCGGGCGGCGCTTCCTGCCCGACTCCTTCCTCGGGCAGTGCATGTAGGGGGGCCGGCAGGGCCGGGCCGGGCCGCAGAGGATCGGCTCCCGGCGGCCCGTGCGGCAGGCCGGCAGGCCCGTCGGGTCCGCGTCGCAGATACGCGTTTGTGTTCGCACACGAGGGTTTTTTTTATGGTCCAGTCGCAATAAAATGGCGATTAAAGTGACGAGTCCTCTCGCTCGCCTCTCAGTGGCACTGCGGCTGCTGCTGCTGTGGTGCACAGGAAAAGATCCACGGCCATCCCGGAATCCGAGTGGAACGTGCACTCTTTGGGTGCACATTTGATTTCTAAGGATTCAGTATGTCATCTGGAATGCGCTCTCGCTCACGGCAACTCTCTCTCTTTGTTTCAGGTATTTCTCCACTTTGGCGTGTTTTTTTTTTCATACGATGATGCATCGTGCGTCGGCTGCTCAGGTCGACTCTCAGAGGTACCGTTTGGCCAGCTTCTCTCTCTACGTTGACCTCTCGCGGCAGCGCCCGCGCGTGTGTGTCTTCGTGTGTGTGTGTGTGTGTGTGTGTGCTGGTGATTGACTGAGAGCGAGATGGCGGCGGTCGTGGAATGTGGGAAGGGGAAGCAAGGGAACTTTGCCGCCGCCAAGTTCCCGCTGGGGACCATCGTTTATTTCGCACCCACACCCGCGCCCTTTCACACGCCGTGACATGAGATGATACCCGCCCCCAGAACCCCCCCCCCCCCAGCAACATTTCGTGCTCCTGGGTGACTCATCCCTCATGTCTGCGGTCTGCTGCGAAAGCTCTTCCTCCCACAGCTTTTTTTAAAAAATCGTTTTGAATATTTTTTTTATCAAAGCCTATTGAAACAGCCGCCTGGTTTTATTTTTTTCATCAGACGGCCGCAGACGGCCGCGGAGAGAGCTGGGAATGAGGCGGACACGTGTCCAGCTGCGGATCGCCGCCACCATCACGTGTCACACGTGGCGGGCGCCGTGGCGGCGGCGTCCGCTTCCCTGCGGAGCGATTCTGTCTTCTCGAGCCTCGCTCTCTCTCTCTCTCTCTCTCTCTCTCTCTCTCTCTCTCTCGCTCGCTCGCTCTCTTATGGCGCAGCCCACGAGTGCGACAGCGACAGAGCACCGAAGGCGGGCACCGTCGAGATGAGGCGCGAGGCGCTGCTGCCGCCGGACGCCGGGTGGGTGGCGGTGAATGGAGCGGCGCAGCATTGCGGACGGTAGCCTTCCATTTCCGGCGCCGCCTTTATCAATAATATCTCGCGTGTTGCCGGGGAGGCCGCGCCGTTTCATGGTCCCGGCGGCGGCGGCGGCGGTGGCGGCGGCCCGCCGCGGGTGTGGGGCGCGGCCGTCCGCTGTCACCCAGCGAACCTCCCCGTCTGTCTGTCGGTGGCCCGGCGGAGCGCGTCGCGTCAACATTTAAATTTAAGGAGAGTAGCGCGGCGCGGGTAGGTGGAGAGCAGCACACGTGACAGCGGGTGTCGGCGCCTTGCCGAGTGTCAAATGTGTATGAAAGCGGCGGTGACCCCCGGGGGGCGCTGAGGGGGGCCCGTGCGCAGAACAGCCGTGACAGCTGCACGCCGGGCCGCGCTGCCCGCGGAGTGTCCCGCCTGTCTCACACTCAGACCGGTTCACCCCCGATAGTTTCGCCTTTACAAGAAGAGCGGCGCCGCCAGCGAGGTTTGGAGGCGGACTCAGGTTGCGGCGCGTAGCTGTTCGGCTCTCACTCTCGTACCGGTGGTTTCTCGCGACACATAAACACGCATTTTCCCGGGGGATAACATCGGCTCGCCGTTGCAGACCCAGTAAAAAAAGAAGAGGGGGCACATGTTACGATGCAGTAGCGAAGAGCCCCTCGCTCTGCCGGCGTGCGTATATATGGAGAGCTTGTTCGGGACGCTTTTGTGTGCCAATAAAGCACGCACGCATACGCACACCCGCGAATCCCGGGGCGGGAGAGTGCTTTTTTATTCAGATTAAAAGCCCGGGCGCCGATGCACAGCCGCGGGGGGCTTGCCGGCTCGCCTCTGGGCGTTACCGAGGAAGAAGCCACTCCTCGTCCGAATCGCTCCGTGGGATGTCGCACTCCAGCCGGTGCCTCACACGGCATCCCCGCTCCCGGTTGATGTGCAGACAGTCGTCGAACCCCTTTTCTCGGCGCGGCCCGAACGCACGTCGCGCGTGATTCATCCGTACTGTTGCTCTGCGGAACGGAAGTTGGGAGGGGCGGCGGGGGCGAAGGTGCGCTCCCGCCGAGGGTGCGCCCGCCGGCTAACGAAGTCTCTAATAGGGTCAGACTTGCAAATTAGCGCTGTCCATAATTGAGTTGACTAGGGCACGGGGCTGCCGTCTTGTTTAATCGAACTGCAGGTCTGCCCACGCCCAAGCGCGAACATAGTTGCAGTATCCATCTGCGTTTTTAGTTTGAAGTAAACAGGAAATTCGCTCGGAGGTAAATTAACCTAGATTGGCTCTACGCGCTTTCGAAGGGTTTACGACGCGCATTTACGCGAAACGTCATTAACAGTGCCATTTTCGAGGGGTAAAAAGTTTTATCTGGCAGGCAACTTTTAATACACGGCCGGGCGTTCCCCTTAATTACCCTCATTTGGAAGGGCTCCCTGAGGGAGCGGGCAGGTGCGGTACGCTGCCGCGCGCCTGACCGCAAGGTACCCTGGGTACCCGCATTAATGTATTCTCCTCAGCGCCGTTCTCAGAGGTTTTTTTTTTCGCAGATGAGGAAGTCGGGTCACATGTAGATGTGAAGTTGAAGTTCTATGAGGAAAAAAAGACAAAAAAAAGAAGAGACAGGTTTGTTCAACATTTGCGGTCGGTGGAAGAGGAAGAAAGGGGAGCAGCGCCCGACGTAGACCCCTGCCACCACCCGCCAGCCCTCGTGGTCCCTCCGCCTCTCGGAACTGTAATGATGCAACTCGAAACTTTTCTCGACTCTTTGTGTTTCGTCTGACGAGTCGGGCCATCGAGACATCATGTGTAGGAGGCGTCAGGTTGTACGCTGCTGCGGCGCTGCCACGGCCTCGCCAGAGATCCGTCGTACTTTGCGGGGAGGAGATAAGAAAGGGACAGAGAGAGAGAGAGAGAGAGAGAGAGAGAGAGAGAGAGAGAGAGAGAGAGAGAGAGAGAGATGCGTCTCAAACGTCGGGAGGCGCCATGGTCTGTCGCGGTGGGTTCTGCTGACGAATCAAAGGCCTGGAGTTGGAAAGGGAGGGGGGGGGGGAGTGCAAACAAAGCGTAGTCGCTTCCATCATCTCGTCTTTTTCCTGTCCTTAACGGATCTGGTCGGCGCATAATGAGGTGGTCGGTCGGTTTAGTGGAACTCTCATCGCGGCTACAGTGAGGGCGGCCGACGTCGCAGAAAGAGAGAGAGAGAGAGAGAGAGAGAGAGAGAGAGAGAGAGAGAACCCCCGCCAAAGTCCGTGTGGGGAGAGCTACAGACGGAGCTCGAGGGACGGTCAATTTAAAGAGGGTAATTCCCTTCTTCAACTGTAAAGTCAGCTCCTCATTCGCCCTTGGAGTGTGTTTTACGAGACGAACTTTGGCAAAATGAGTAGGAAACTTTGCGTTGCCGTCGAGTCGGCGGTATTGCTGGCAGGTACGCGCAGATGTTTGCCCACAACCACCCACATTAGGCCCGGACGGGCGGGGGCGGCGGCCCGTCTCGCCGCGGGCCCTCCTCGGCACTGACAACTCGGGGGGGCTAATGTGAGATTCATGCCCCATTTCCTGTCGGGGTTGATTACCTTCTCCGTGCCGCCGCCGCCGCCGCCCATCCCCCGGCACGGTAGTTGGCGGGGGGCCCACGGCATGGCCCGCCGTCTGGGATCGCTCATGACGTACGGCGCGCTCTTTCCGCGGCGTTCGTTGTTTTGTCATGAGGTGGCTGCACAGCGGGCTGCCCCGGCGGGCCCGACGCCCCCCTCATGACGTCCACCGCCTGCTCAGGTATGCAGGCTGCGCATCGCGGTCCCCCCTATGCCGTCCCGCTCTTGCGAGAAGGTGGTGGCGCCGCTTCTGTTTCGTGGGGCCCAAGTATGACGGGGGCCGCCGATAGGTCCGGCGAGGTACGGCTCGGCGGCGCTCGGTGCCTCCGGGTGCCTCCTTCTGGGTGCCTCCTCCGGGTGCCTCCTTCGGGTGTCTCCTCCGGGTGTCTCCTCCGGTTGCCTCCTTCTGGGTGCCTCCTCCGGATGCCTCCCCGGGTGCCTCCGGGTGTTTCCTCCGGGTGCCTCCTCCGGGTGCCTCCTCCGGGTGTCTTCTCCGGGTGCCTCCCCCGGGTTCCTCCGGGTGTCTCCCCCGGGTGCCTCCTCCGGGTGCCTCCTCCGGGTGTCTCCTCTGGGTGCCTCCCCCGGGTGCCTCCGGGTGTCTTCCTCCGGGTGCCTCCTCCGGGTGCCTCCTTCGGGTTCCTCGCGCTGCAGCGCGCGCTGGTGTTTCTTGCCGCCATCGCCGCGTTTGCCTCACCGGCTGAGAGGAACAGGTGGTATCGACCCTCTGAGAACGGAGAAGAAATGTACCGCGCGGCGGCGCGGCAAGGCAGACGAGAAAAAGGGGTCGGAACATTACCTTCTGATTTCTACCATTAAATATGCAAATCAGGAAACGCGCCGCCTGCCGACGCGGCCCCCCTCCTACGTCATTACGCAATTTCTTTATTCATAGTATGGAGGCCGGGGGGCCCCGGGACCCGATGGCAGGCGGCCAGCACCTGGGCGGGCGGCGACGCGGCGGCGCTATGGGGCGCGGCTTCCCCGGGCGGCGCGCTGCAAAGTTTACCGGAGGAGGCCGCCGGCCGCGCGCCTTGACATATATTTACAGAAGAGAAAACACGATGCGCAGTGCGTCTTCAATTATCGCGCACCTTACTTCAAAGTAATTCACCTTGATGTGTCGGACGAATTTTTCTTTTGCGGGGGTTGGATTCTTTTTTTCCCGAGAGTATTCCCAAACGATAAGCAAACGCACAAAGAAATAAAGAGAAGGAGCACAGAAAACGCGTGTAGGTGGTATTTGAACACAGGGCCCCCTCGTCAAACACGAATGACGGGCGGCGTGTGGGAGATTGTGATCGATACCGTGAGTCTATCCCCTTTAATAAAAGAAGAGGGGCGGGGGCCTTGCGAGGCCGGCTCGGCACGCCACGTATTCATGCTGCTCTTGGCTATTTCAAGGAGAAAAGAACAAAAAAAATGTGGGAATGAACTGAAACGTCACGCGCGGGCTGTTAGAGCGAAAATTTTCAGTTTAACTATTTTTCTTAACCTGCAAATTTTTTTTTTGCGGAATATCTTGTTCACTCCGGGTGTTTAGAAAATGTGTCTTTTTCGAGGCGGGAGCACGCCGACGTTGACGGGGCAGTAAAAAGGCGTCAGCCGGGGATGTGCCGCGAGCACCGCGACCTGCGGCTCCTGCGGCTCCTGCGGCTCCTGCGGCTCCCGCGGTCTTGTTTGCGTGGCTCCTCCTAGAGTGGATTCTACCTCCTGCCGCCCTCGCGCCACCGACATGTTTTTTAGTGCCAGAAGAGAGAAAAATGTAAAAAAAATTTATGAAAATATGGAAACATTTTGGTGGTGCACGGTCCACACGGTGTGCTGTGATTCTTTCCCTCCACTATTTTTTCCTATTTTTTTTGCTCGCAGGGCCTTGACTAGCAACAACACCCTCCACAGAGGAGGACAGAGAGAGAGAGAGAGAGAGACAGAGAGAGAGAGAGAGAGAGTGTATTACCAGACTGACGAGTGTGAGAGCGAGACTAGAGGCAGGAAGGGGGGACTCGGGTATCGAGGCACGGGCGAGAAGGGCAAAGAAGAGGTTTTCGAGGGGGGGACGAGAGCGGTTGTCGGGACCAGTAAAAGAAGAAAGCGGGGCTCAAAAAATAATATAACAAAAAAAAAACTGCAAGCGTCGTCATAAATCACTTTGCCGGCTGCTTGACCGTCACAATCCGCCGGCTGCTGGCTGACGGCGCCTCAACGTCCCGTCCCCCCGCCGCGGCAGCGCCCGATAAATACAGGCCGGGCGGACTTTTGTGGAGACCGGCTGCCGCGCGCGCGAGAATTCTTATTGATGAGCGGCGCGCAGTGAGCGCCCAGTGTGCGCGCCGCGGCCGTGATCAAGTGCGGGCGGCCGGGCGGCGCGTCCGATACTCCCCCCGCCCCCGCCGCCGCGCCGGGAGGTTCCGGTGCGTCCCCCCTCGGTCCCCCGTCGGTGTGGAGAATGCCGCGCCCGCCTGATATCCTTTTGTCACCCGGCCGCGGTGTTTGCCTGCCATTCCGGCCGAGTATCGCGGCCGCTCGTGCGTCGCCGTCTCAATAGGAGCGGCGCGTCTCCGGGGCCCGTCTCCAGGGGCGGCTCCAGCCGGGGCTCCAGCAGGGGCTCCAGCAGGGCCGGCCCCCCCGCGACGCGATGCCTATCGGCTGCATACGGCTGGTGGGCGCTGAGGCGAGGCGGGCGAGGCGGGCGAGGCCGCGGGGCCCGCTAGTCTATTATCGTCACGGCGCGCTCCGGTGTTGTGTCGTGTGTGCGACTGTGTGGCGGCGCGGCGGGGCGGCGGCGCTGTAGTTGTTGTTGTGGGCGGGGCGGGCCGCCGCCGCGCGAAAAGGCAGATAAGGTTTGGGTTTCGGCGGGTCCGGCCGGCTCCGGCCGCCCCGGCCGCCTTTGTGGCCGGCGGACGAGTCGTTTGCGGCGATTGTTCCCCTCTCGGTCCGCCGCCCCGCGCCGCCCCTCCTCGGCACCTATCCCCTTTCTATCCGGCGTCACCGCCCGCTGCCGCCGCCCCTCCGTTATTGGGTGGGCCCCGCCACCCCGCCGGCCGCAGCCCCGCCGTGCCATCAATCCTCTCTCTCTCTCTCTGTCTCTCTCTGTCTCTCTCTCTCTCTCTCTCTCTCTCTCTCTCTCTCTCTCTCACCTCTCCGCTTCCGGCCCGGTTCTCCGCGCCACCGCCCTCTTCCTCCTCCTTGCCACCTGTACTACAATTTTCGAGGCGGCGGCGGCGGCAGACTTGTGAAACGAGCGTCGCGGAGGCGTGGCGCGGGGTGGCGGAGCGGAGCCGGCCCAGCGAGGGGGCGTGGCGGGCCTGGTGTCGAGTGGTCCGTCTCAACGACCCCGGCACCTGTCCAATCTCGGCCCGCCTGGTTACACCTCCTGGCAAACACCGGCCGGGGGCGTCGCCAGACTATTATCTTATCAAAACGTGTATTTCATCGACCTCAGGCCGCCCGCAGGCCGCCCCGGCCGCCCCCGCCTGCCGAGCCGGTGACCTCGCCTTCAGCCCCGCGTCCCCCGCAGACACGTCGCACATGCATGGCTGGGCCCGGCTCTGCGCCGCTTGCCGGGGTGTGAGCCCAAGGAGGCGGGCGGGGCGGGAGGCGGCCGCGGGCACGTGCGGAGGCGGCCACTTGAAAGGAGGCGCTCAGGTGAATCCAGCCCGAGCTGATAACGTCCCCCGAGAGGACGTGTCTGGCTGTTATCAAAGCGAGAGGGCTCTTTTCAGTTTCGCCGAGAGCTGACCTGTGAGCAAGTGGGTCAGCGCGCGCAGCGGGGCGCGGCAGCGGCGCGCAGTGCAACGCTGCCGCCGTCGTCGGCCTTTGACGGACTCCACGGGCATGGCGGGGAGGAGGGTCGGCGACGTGGAGGCCGCGCCGCGCTTCCCGGCGGGCGGCGGCCGACCCGTGAGCACTGCCAGAGCGCCTCGGCAGCGGCAGCAGCCGGCAACCCTTCATCGAGCCGAAAGTAAAGCGCCGGGGTTTCTCACGACATGGGGGCGCCGAGGCTGCCTTACTCCGAGCTAGTACGAGCCCTGCGGCTGTTTGGCCGCGGCACAAGCAAGCCGCCCCCGCAGCGCTCTCCCTCTCTCTCTCTCTCTCTCTCTCTCTCTCTCTCTCTCTCCCCTCTCTCTCTCCGTTTCTCTCTCTCCCTCTCATTCGAGGGCTGCTGCAGGGGGGTCGACAAGGAAGCATAATCTTGTCGCGTTCTGCTGTGGGCGCCCGGCGGCGTCCCCAGGAAAGGTCAGGAAGCGAAGTGGCGCCGCGCACTCGGGGGGGTCCTGTGGGTGTGTCGGGGCGCGTGCCGGGCGCGTGCTGGGCGCGTGCGGAGCGCGTGTCGGGGGCGTGCCTGGAGGGCCACTGGGAGCCCCCCGGCGCGGCCGTGTGTCGCAGCAGGCCGACGGCACTATTGGGCGCGGTCCCTTACGACACCGCGCACGGCATGCGAGCGGTGCGGAGGGGGGGGGGGGGGGAGTGCGGAGCGGGAGACGCGGCCCGTGGTGCGGACGAGCGGGTGGAGAATGCGCGAGGCAAAAACAAAGTGAGCAAAGTGGAGGGGGCGTTTGCACGTTGTGTTTGGCCAGGCCTCGGCGGGGCCTCGGCGGGGCTCGGCGGGGCATCGGCGGGGCATCGGCGGGGTCCCGGGGCTCACAGCAGGAGGGGAGTATCATGGAAGCGAGGACAGAAGGCGACGAGGCGACGACGCGGGGAGAGTGGCGGGCGGCGGGAGTAGTGGGAGTGCGAACACGCGAGGAGGAGTCTGCGAATACTGCACGAATGTAACTAAATGCAGAGAGGCCTGGGAAAAATGGTGAGGCGGTGTGAAATAGTTGAAGAGGCTTGTGAGTCATGAAGTGTACGCAACGGGAAAGAGAGAGAGAGAGAGAGAGAGAGAGAGAGAGAGAGAGAGAGAGAGAGAGAGGGGTGGGGGAGGGAGAGGGAGACAGAGAGAGAGAGAGAGCAGGCAGGCGTCTGTATGCGAGTGGTGGCGGATGTAGGTTAGTGAGGCTTGCTGGCTCCCGCTGGCCCCCGCTGGCACAGGCCTCTGCTCCGGCTGCATGCGCTGTGCAGCGAAGCCTGCCTGCTGCGCACTGCCTGCGCGGCGGCTCGCCTCTCGGACGCGAGTCGACGCTGCTCCGGATGGGAGGGGGGGGGGGGGCAGTGCAGCCATAGCCACCCTCTTGGGCCACATGACGAAGTGAGACTCAATTCGAGGGAAAGCAACTCATCAAGTCAATTACGTCCTTGAATCTCGCCTTGATGCGGTCGTGGTCGCGGAGGGGCGGGGCCGACGGAGCCGGCGGGGCCGGCGGGGCTACGAGGGGTCCCCGCCCCCTGATCGCTTGCAGCGGGGAGTCTGGCACATTTTCTCCTCCGCTAACTTGTGGGATTGCACCGCTGCCCCGACCCACCGCGTCGTCCCCGCAGAGCCGCGGTAACCCACCGGGTGCGCCGCCGCCTGGGGGAGAGCCGTATAATCCGCTGGAAACAAAGACAAAAATAGAGGCTGGGGCGGGGGTGTGAGAGAGAGAGAGAGAGAGAGGATCACGCTGATGAAAGAGTTGACCTCCCACCGTGCCTCTCTCTCTTTTTACAATATTTTCTCCCTCGCCGAAAAACCTCGCGGGCTCGCACCTGCCCTCGCCACTTTGCCGCCCTTCCCTGCCCCCCCCCCCCCTCCTCTCCCCATCCCAACTTTTTTTTTCCGGGTTCGTGGAATCGGCGGGCGCTCTCCACCACGTAAAAGTGGCGTGTTCGGGGAGCGCAGCACAATCGCTGTTTCGTGCTGCTTAATTTAATTAACGCCAAAACAGGAGTCTTTGACGCGCCAAAACACGACAGACCGTACCACCAGAGGGGCAGGGGGGTGGGAGCGGCGCCCCCTTGAGGCACGCCCCTCTCCCGCGGGAACCCCGGCGCGCGGCTTCCGTTGCAGGAAAGGGACGTGTTTGAAATAAATTCCATAAACACGCAGACCGCTCGGTGTGTAGCTCCTTTTTAGGGTGCGGGTGGGGGGAGGGGGGCCGCGCAGCTGGCGCGGGCGGGTGCGGCAAAAAAAGAGTGCGGCTGTGGCGCGGGGAACGGTATGGGAAGGGCGAGGCGCGATTCTGAACGCGGCTGCCGATGAAATTATTGGCTG
Source organism: Megalurothrips usitatus (assembly GCA_026979955.1). NCBI lineage: Eukaryota > Metazoa > Arthropoda > Insecta > Thysanoptera > Thripidae > Megalurothrips > Megalurothrips usitatus. The sequence continues at coordinate 15,903,912 of CM049592.1, forward strand.
CACTCTCTGAAGCCCCCGGCCACGACGTGAATCGGGGAGCCACTCTCCGAGCCGTGAGAGAACGGCCCCCTTTTGTCGTCCGCCATATTGTGCTTAATGACCAGATGGAAGTTAATGACGTCCTCTCCCCCCGTCCGCCGCTCGAGTGGTGGTGCGCTCCTGGTGGCGGCCCTCTGCGGTCTCGGGATATAGAAAATGCGGCCCCGGCAGCCACGGCCAGCCATGGCCAGCGACCGCAGCCGACCTGCCACGGCTTTGCGCGGGATTCGGGGCCGGGCCGGGGCCGGGCCGGGGCCGAGCGTGCGGTTACTGGTCGCCGGATCCCTTGGTCCCCGGCCCCCGCAAGGGAAGCTCAGCGAGCTCAACAGATATCTGCAAATATCCCGGCCGCGCGCGCGGACCGGCTCCCTGTGCTCCTCCGCGGCCCTCTGCACGCTTGCCACCGTTTCTTCAAACTTTTTGTTCCGGCGGCGGCGGTGTGGCCGGGCGTGCACGCGTCGATGTGCGTCCCCCGCGGCGCGTGCATTTTTCATACCGGTCTCGGCGCGCACCTGCCGGCCGGGCGCGGACGTGAGCGACTAATTCTTGTTTGTGCAGCGACCTCCCCGCCGCTGCTGCTGCCCGGCGGCCTTGTTCCCCCCGAAAAACTGCTCCTGGGGGAGTCGTCCTGGGCCGGCAGCAGCAGCAGCAGGCATGTGCTCAGCACTAGGCGCCCCCCGCCCCCCGCGCCCCCTCCCCCAGCAACGCGGTTGTGTCCGCGCGGCGCGGGGCGCCCGGCAGGGGAGAGGCGCCCTTGCCCTACTTGCGAGTTCAAACTCTGCGGGGTTTGCTCTATTCCCCACCCGCCCTCCTTGTCTTTCGCGATAAAAATGTAAGCGGACGGATCGGCCCTGCTGGAGGCGGTCCGCGCGGGGAGCTTGATAATACCCCTGATTTGTTGGCCGGGCCGCCGCAGCCGTTCGTCAACCCCATCATCCCGGCCGGGCCCCCCACGGGGCCCCGCTCCATGCTGTGCTGCTGCCTCAGCGGGCCGCGGGGCCGCGGGGCCGCGCGCTGCTTTTCGCTGCGCCTCCGCGTCGTGGGCCGCGCCCCGGCCGCCCGGGCCTCTCCGTCGCTCTCACGTGCGTTCGGACGCGGCGTCCGGGAATGTCGCCCTGTTCGCCGGGCCGAGTCGGCGGTCGGCCGCGCTGAGCTTGGCGGCCGAGCGGCTGAGCCGAGCCGGCGGTGGATGGCAGTCTTGCAGTGCGCCCTCCGCCTATCGATCAGAAAGGGCGGCTTATGAGAGGCGGCACTGCTGCTGCTCTCTGCATTTTGGTCCCCCCCCAGCTCTGAGGAAACCCTTCACTCGTGCAGGGATCCGCAGGGATCAGTACCGCCGCCGTGCGAGCAGCGAGTCGGGGCGGTTTAAACTGTGCCACGCTGTGCCACACTGTGCCAACTCTGTGCCCTCCGCCCCCTCATACCCTGGAACAGGGACCGGGTTTGACAGATTGCGGGTCCAACCGACCCGCCTCAGCAGTGGCGTGAGGTCCACTGGATCCACTTGGTCCACAAGGTCTCTTCAGGTGGCCATTTCTTGTTCTCTGACCTTATTCCACGCGGCCTGGAAAAAAAATTCCAGCACTTTTGGCAGTGAATGCGAAGTACCCGAGGTAGGCGAGGTACCAGAGGTGGGTCCCAGTTAAGCGCCGGAGCACCCTTTAGCTTCTCATAAAACGGTCGTGGTGGTTGCTGCCGAGAGCGCCCCTTTCTGCTCGAATTAAAATAAAAAAACTGGGTGAAAGAAATTGTCAGCTTTGCAAGACCGTGGCTCGCAGCACTTGTCCACGCCGCTTGCATGTGGCTATCACTCGCAGTGCAGCTGCTCGTGTCTGGCGCGGCGCCAGCGTGCGGTCGGTCTGCGAAGGCGATAAAGCAAGGGGCCTAAAGCACGCGGACGGCATGAGGGGCGGCAGAGGGGCCGGCTATAGCGTGCCGGCTAGCGTGCCGGCCTCGCGCCTCTTATCCCGGCCCGCGCAGGACCGTGTTGTCAGATGGGGTGTGGCGTGTGGGGACGGTCGGACTTCCTCACTCTGACCCAGGTCCGCGGTTTTGCATTTCGCGCTTGACACTTTTAATGATGCACGGACGGTCGGACGTCGACTCACAAAGAAGTACATTCTCTCGGTGACTCCCCGCCCCCCTTCTTTTTGTTTCCCGGTTGACTAATACATTTTTTTCACTCATTTAAAAGCTCTTTGTCACGGCTCTACTTGTGGAAACCAAATGTTGAAGTAAATTTCTTTTAGGGCATTTGAACTCGGCACACCCGGCAGTGTGCAAATGATTGGAGGGGGAAAGAGGGTGGTTGTCAGACTGAAAGCAATTGAAGAGGATGCGAGGCATGACAGGCAGACTCGCTCCACTGTTGGCGAGTCTTGACGCGTTCTGCCAGAGCAGCAACAGCAAGCGCCGGCAGCGCCGACCTCTTTGTGCAATGAAGCGCTCTCCATCTTTTCTGCCGACAATGGCTTGGAAATGAAAAAACGAGGTGAAGACACGGAATGGAGGTGGCAATGTGCGGTCAAATTAGACGACAAGCAGACACGTGGGGGCGTTTGATTTTTTTTTTGCAGAGCGGCCTTGCCGTTCCCCAGCAAAAGCTTTTCGGCGAGTGCCTTGAGGGAGAATGCCTGCGCGGAGCTGTTTTCTTAAAAGTTACACCAGGCGGACGACGCAAAGGACCGTTCACCTCTCGCGAAATACGACACAGGAGGGCACTACCGCCGAGGCGCAGCGGCCGAGGGAGGAGAAGCATGAAAATCGCTGATGAAATATTCATTACCGTGCGCGGGCACAGAGACTGTTTATGTAGCCTCCCAGCTGCTTGCGCCGCTCTCACTCAAAATGACCACATTTGGTGCGTAATGTTGGCTGCGGTGCAGGACAGGCATGCACCACTGCTACACTTCGTCATTTGCTCCTGTTGTAGTTCACTGTGGGATATGCCTGATCACACTAAACAATTCAAACTGCCCCGGTGAGAACTGTCCCGAGCTCCGTGCCAATATTATGTTTCGCCAGTTAAGGCGGAGCTAGCAGTGCGGATCATTACTTTCCAGGTCCCTAATTATCTGTGCTGCGGGCTGGCAAGGTATTTCAAAACATGGTCCTCCAACTCCTTAGAAAGCGGCAGTCGCGGCGCCCTGTGTTTACTTTGCGAAATCGTGTCTATTCTACTCCCAGGCGGGACCCCCTGGGGAGGAGGGTTCCGGCCGCAAGACTCTGTCGGGGCTGACATCCCCGTTTAGGGGAAGCCCGCCCCAGGCCATAAAAATGTGGTATCAGAGACGTTAATTGTGGGCCCCTTTAATTGTGATAGGGCTAACCCCCTGGGCGCGTGTTCCTGCATCTCGTGCTTCGGGAGGTAGAAGAGACGCGGACCAGAAGGACAGAGGGGAGGAGTTGGGGGCGTTGGAGGGGAGGGGGTGGGAGGTGCCGCTGGAAGTGGCTCTGTAGACGGATGAACTTTCACGGAGAGTGCCTTGGCTAGACAAGGTGGAGCACAGCGGAGAAAAAAGTGGGGGATAAAAGAGAGGAGGTACTGACACGTCAGGCAGATTCATTTTTCTTTCCCCACTCAGTTGAAAATAATACCGAAGCTCCGTGTTGAAATATGGAGGTGGCGAATGGACCACAAGAAAAACAGTTTCGAAAGCTTACGCCGCTGCTGTTTTCCTGCAGAGCACGCAGTGGACCAGGACGCATCTGCATGTTTCCGCCAGTCGGTCAGTATATAGTAGTGTTGTTGGGGGTCGCGTACGGCCTTGAGCCGGCCAGCTCCGAGGCAACGCCAGGTCCGTGCTCCTGAGCCATCAGTGGGTGGGCCCGTTCGTACGTCTGGTCCAGGCAGAGCTTTCCTTCACTCTGATTTACCTCGCCGACCCACCTCCAGCCTCCACTGCGGTACTCGCAGCCAGCAATTTACAGACATCCGAACGCTCAAGCACAGTGGTAAAACTTTACAACGCTGAGTGGACTCCTGCAGCTTACAATGTGTTTTGGTTTGCTTGGGCGTGGTCCTGTGATGTTTAAAAAATGAAGACCCCCTACCCCCAGCTTGATGTCCTGTGGTGATGGGCACATTGCAGGAGTCGATCACTGTTGATTCGAGGTCGGGGTTGGGTTAGGTCGTCCCGGCCACCAGGCCCTGCACTCGCACGAATCACGCCCTCTTGCTGCTGTCGGCGAGGCGAGAGAGGTGCAAAGGGAGAATAAAAGGGAGCGCTGCAGTGGAGGGAGCGGGGTGGGGTGGCCGTGATGAAGATGCTGCGTCGCTGGGGACACATTTAGGGAGAGCGCTGTAGCTCTGTGGGAGTACATTCGGTGTTTTCCCCTCCCTCTTTTCTCTCTCTCTTTCCCCGTCGGTTTCCAGTCGACCCGTGGTGTGCATTGGTTCGTCTGCGCTGGCCGTGAGAGGAGGTCATGAAGGCGCCCGGGTTTCGCTGCATAATGCTGCACCGTCAGCAAACTCGGTCCCCGGCGCTCTCACTCTTCGGCACCGCCGGGCCTTTCCCCTCTCCAGTGGCTTTCGTGGTACGCCCTCTGCTGCCATCTCGCTTCTCTCTCTCTCTCTCTCTCTCTCTCTCTCTCCAACTCTGTTCTGACGGCGCAGAGAGGGGGACCACGAGAGAGAGAGAGAGAGAGAGAGAGAGAGAGAGAGAGAGAGAGAGAGAAAGGAGGGGGGGGGGGAGAAGGGAGTCGATGCAAAACAATCAGCCCAACATTGAATTGAAATAAAAAAAAAATAAAAATATGGTCCTTCAATAAATAAGGACTTTGATTTCGTCACTCAGCGTCTGTACTCCCGCGGTCTGGCCGCACCCCCTTCCCAGGCGGTCTCCCGTTGTCCCCGGCCGACATCTTTTCCTCTGCGGGAGCGGCTAGGCTCTCCTCGTCATCTCCTAATCCGAGGCCTCATCCGGCCTCACCCGGCCTCACCCCGAGTCCACCTTGATGGATAAATTGCTCGAGTGGGCAAATTAATTAAAGTAACTGGATTACGGGCAAACAAAAAGAAAATTGGGCCTGAGCTGGTGAGAGGGAGGAAAATGAATTCTTTCTTCCCGCCCTTATTATTTTATTATTCTGTAAACACGTGCGAGGTGTCTTGCTATTGTTTCTCAGAAACTGCCCGCTGTGGCGGAGGGACCACTGCGTGGGGAAGGGAGATATGCACACATCTATGAGAAGCCAACTCCGCAGCAGCTTTCGCTGTGTAACGTTAGCTGAAAATGGGAAAGAGAGCTGGCGTCGTATATCGACCTGTTTATACGGGGCCTTCGTGTGTGAGAATAATTGAATGTCGGCCGTCCGCTAATAAACACACACAGCGGCGAGCTGGTGTTTCGTTCCCCCCCCCCCCCCCCACGGTGTGCCGGGGGTGCCAGGCGTCAACGCGGAGCAGACCGCGATAACTCATCTCGTATCGACGCGGCGCGGCCCGCGCGGCCCCGGCTGAGGTGCTCAGGTACAGCGTCTTATGAAACTCCGGACGCCGCCGCAATATGACGGTGCTCCGGGCGGCGCGGCGGCGGCGGCAGTCGGGTTCGGCGGGGTGCACTGTAGCTGGGAACAATATGAGGCTCGCCGCGGGGCCCTGCGTGTCACCTCGCCGGCTGCAGACCTTGCCCTGCCTCCTCTGCCGCACGCGGCTCAGTACCGAAGCAAGTACCCCCTTGCCGCCGCCGCCACGCAGCGCTCGTTCGCAACTCGTGCGGAACTGGCAGGGAATTGTTTTCGGTCCTAATTGTGCTGCGTTTTCCAGGTGAGCTGAGCCCGGCGGGCGGCGCGGACTGCGTGAAAGGCTCGCTGCCGGCCCGCGCTGCAGCGGAGCCGGCGGGGCCGGCGGAGCGATGGTGAGCGGAATGGAATGGCGCCAGTAATTGCTAATAGCTCGGATGCAGCCACTGGCGTTGTGGCGCGCCGGCCCCAGCCGGCCCGCCCCGCCGTGGCTCCTGTCGCCCAGCCCTCCCGGCCGTCGAATGTTGCCGCGCTGCAGTATACTCCGCACCAACCCGCAGAGTTTCATTACCGCGAGATGGCGGCTAATCCTGGTGGCGCGCGCCGGCCCAGCTGGCCGCCCTTTCTGTCAGCGATGTTTATCCGCTGAGTGGGGAACTTTTCCAGACGGGTCCTCTTGTGTCTCAGAGCCCGGCGCGGCCCGGCGTGCCGATGACGGTTGGAGTTGGTAAACTCGGCGCGACAACTAAATTGGGTGTGTGCAGAGGGCACGCCGCCTCTGCTGCTGCTGCTGGCGTCGGTGGAAGCCAACCAGTAGCGCCGAGACGGAGTGCACACGTCCTGGTACAACGGGGAAGAGCTCCCTTGCCTGTGCAGTGAGCTGCCATCTGACAAGAGAAAGGGTAGAAAATCACATATAAAGAACTGTCGGACGAATTTTACCAGCTGAGAAGTGTCTACTGATATGTCGCTGAAGTGCGCCTCCGGGAAAGCTTGCTTGTCTTTCCTCGGAACAACTAATCTTTATTCGCGGGGCCCGGGGGGGACCCGGATGGCCTGCTGCAGCACGGCGGTGGTGGCTGACAAGGGCTGGGGAGGTTGCCACAGTCCCCAAACAGGGCCTGTGCCTCCGTTTGCCCCTACTAATTGGTGTCAAGTAATTAAAGCAGAGACTTCATCGCTCTCCGTCTCACTTGCCCGGCGGGGCGGCTCTACGAGGTGGAGCTCCTTGGGATGCCACCCGGCCGCAGGGCCGCAGGGCCACGCAGCCGACCCAATCGTGCGTCTTCCGTGAGGCTCAAGGTTCTTTGCTAGCATTTCTCCGAATTTTTCCTGTTAGCGACTCACGCGATGGGAGAACTAGCTTCGACTTTCATGCCGTCTGGAGGAATTCCGCCTCCACACTCGTCGCCTTGATCCGGGAGTGCGTGCCCCATTATTACTGATGCCAAGTCCGCCCTCCTGCTCAACTTTGCAATCAAAGTGACCCGAACGTCCAGTCCAAGTCAATCTATTAGTTTTCCATCAAGTTTATCCCCGATGACCGGCGCCGTGCCCCCCTCCCCCAAATCAGAGAATAGTCTGCGTCTCTCGGGAGCTGGTTTGCCATCATGGGTATTGGGGACACAAGTTTGTGATGGAGCAGCGTGGAAGAGGACGTCTCACTGAGTCAGGCGACTGTCTTTTTCTGGCCCGGTGGTGCGCGCGCGCGCGTCTGTGTGTGGCGAATTTGGATTTGAGTGAGGGGTCGGGCGACAGAGAGGAATGCCGGGGACGGGAAGCTCGGTGGAGCCGAATGTGGATGTCGAGGATCAAGCTCGGCTCCGCTGGATCCAGTGCTGCAGACGAGCAGCGTATTGCGTCGCTCCCAGCTCCGCGCTCGCTTGCAACAGCCTGATTGGTGTATCGGCGGCCCACAATGTGATACACGGTGGAACACCCGCCCTCTCTCTCGTACCGTTGACGCGTCACGCAGCGTGCCACCTTCATACAGTACCGCTTTGGTCCTGAGTTGACTTTGCGGGATCGTCGATACGCGATTTCAATACGTGGTAAGAATACCGCTACCAGAGGAAAATCGTCCTTTTGTCTGCATCTGAGAACGGGTAATGTCGTCGGCTTGGGCGCCGCGCCACTCTAGCCTTTCCAGCTTGTTTTCCGCTCCCTATGTTTCTTTCCCGATACGGCTCGTTCGCTGCGGCGCTCGCACGCACGACGTGGGCCGCTGCTGCCGACCGACCCCCTGCTACTCCTGCAAACCAAAGACGACCGGACCAAAGCAAACGGACCCGAGCAAACCCGGCGCCCTTTTTGCCCTCGCTGCCCCTCCTCTCCCTGCCCGGCTGCTCTGCCGGCCGAGCCGTACGCACTACTTACCTGACCCTAGGCCTAAAGCGCCGAAGCCGAGGTGCCAATACGGCGGCGCCCGTCCGTGAATATGCATGAGGGGAGACCTCCACTCCCAGGGGGGTCCAGTCCACTCTGCCCGCCGTGGCTTTGATTCGGAAACACTGCAGCCTTTCTCAAATCGGGCTCTCTCATTCTAAACCCCGGCTTTGGGTGGAAGGTGCCAGCGTTGCAGTGGATTGCCATCCGTACCATTTGAAAATTATTAAAGGTAACTGGGTATATTGTGGCGTGTGTAGAGTGTAGATGGGCGTGCATATAACTGAACATGGCATCCTGTCCGACACACGACCACGGGCCAGCTCCCGGCAGCTCCCGGCGGGGCCCAAGGGGCGCTGCCGTGCCGCCGACCTCATCGGGTACGAGTTATGATGTTGGCACACTTCGGCCTGAATATTCATGCAGACACACAGAACATCGCGAACGGTCGCCTTGCTGTCCCCTTATCACGCAAGGAAGGGGAGGGAGGGGAGCAAGTAGAGGCGGCACAGAAGGCGTGGTAATGCAAAAATGGCAGCAGTCGTTACCAAACAACGTACAACAAAAGCCTTGCTCAGATTTGGCCTGGTGCGGTACGTGAAACTGTTCAACTTTCGAGGCTGGACGTGCTGGGACTTTCCACCCTGTCCAGGTTCACTGTCGTCTGTCACCATGAAAACAATGTCGGTGGCCTTCGCGCCGCCCCCCGCAGCACGACACCAGCGGCCCAGGGGCCCTGGGCGTCGTTAGGGAGTTCGACATGTGGGCCACCGCAGTTCCGAGGGGAGGCCGACCCTCCAGCGGGGCGGCTTGGCGTCTCTGTGACGTCCCCTGCAAGCGGACCTAGCCGAGGCGCATGAATAGACAGTCGAACCCAACTGTGTGCCTTCCGAGTGCTGCTGGACCACGGCGGCGTCGGAACGGAGCAAGACCCCGCCGCGAACGCTACTCAAACAAGGGTCGGCGTGCGAATCAATGGGGGGGGGGGGCTTACGTCCCCCCATTACTCGCTGTGTACCGTCGGATATCCTTTGCTGCACAGCTGTCAACTTTGTGCGTCAAAAATCCCCTATTTCCGCTCCCCCGCCCGCTCCACTCAGCCTTTGGCCGTCTGCACGAACAGCCAATAAAATGGATGGAGGTAAGAGGGATCAAGTGGTGACGGGGGGAAGGGAGGCAGAGAAGGGAGAGGCCGACGGGAGGGGTCACCGGCCACCCGGTTTTTCTCGTGACGGAGACGGAGGTGGGGAGTGAAAACCTCTCTCGTCCCACTCTGTAATCCGGTTATTCCCAAATCTTTTGTGTCGCTTTTCAGTCCCCCACGCCCCCTATTTTTATACCCCACCCACCCTCTGCGAACCTCTGAGTGGAAGTGAGGGGGAGGGGGGGGGGGGCGGGGAGGTGATCATGGTGAGGGGTGTGGGTTCGAGTGGAGGTGAAAGGGATCCGGCATTCTTCTCAAACGGCGCTCTCTGATTTCGCTCGGGGGCATCACGTCTGGTGGTGCCCAGCACTGCCTGGGCTGGTGGTGCCGAGCCCGGCGCTTTTATCGGCATAACGCCAAAGTGTTCGTGTAATCTGTTTAACGCCGGGGCCGATCTAAAATGTCGATGGCGTTTTTCTTCTTTCATTCCAGGCACATGTGCTTTTAAGAATGTCATAATGCGGAGAGCGTCGGGTTTTAAAAACGGGTCGGTTTTAGACGGCGGCGGCGGCCGGCGGCGGCGTCCACACGTGAGTGGCCTCTGGGAGTGCGCGGGGGGGGGGGGGGGTCAAGAGTGGCGGCCTACGGAGCACTTCTGCTGCATAAGGCATGCGTTAGAGGAAGACGAGGGGTCGAAGTCCTGACGGATGGCTGCGGAGGGCCGGAGGGCCGGGGGGCCGGGGGGCCGGGGGGCCGGGGCGGAGTGCCGGAAGAGCGGCTGCTCTGGCGTCCAGCGGCCGGCTTGGGGTCGGGCCTTCGGGACGCCAGCTGCCGGCTGACGGATGGGGCCAAGTCATTGTCCAACGGGAAAGGGCTTGTTTCCTGCGACTTCGTTGTCTTGAGCGATTCGATAAAACGATAAACGTGGGGTAATACATTTGCGTTGCATGACTGCGGCAGAGCGGTAGTAGAGCGCCATGGGCACTCCCACACTCACTCACACACACGCTCACACACACACACACACACACGCACGAATGTGAAACGATTAATCTCCCGTGACCACTTGGCGTCAAACTGCTGCGCCACTATCAGCTGCTGCGGGGCGGCGGACTCCGCATTCCCCACGGGGAGCGTGCCTGCATACACACACACACACACACACACACGCGCACAAACCCACACACACGCGCACACACACACACGCGGACGCTGCGAGGCACGGCCCGCAGGTCGCGCCGGAGATGCCGGGCACTGCACTGCATCGACCACACGCAAGGCTCACGGCAGGCGTGCCGTCGGTGTGTGCGTGCGTGCGCGCGCGAGTGTTTGGATCGAAAACGTGATAGATGCAGGGAGCAAGCGATGAATGGAGTGTCGGAGGATAGAAGGGCGCGGGCGAGCAGACCAGCGGGGGGCAGGCGGTAGCTTAGCGGGGCTTTTCACGGTTTAATTCGCCACCTGTGCGACGGAATTATGCCTTGAACTCTCCCGATCGGCGAGAAGCGATTGGAGGCAGAGAGTGCTCGCAGTGCGGGGCGGCGCGCGCTGCTACCCGCGCGGCTGCCCCGGCGACACTGCAGCCGCTACCGAGTTATTTCGGCCGGCCTTGGGGCTCGGGCACGCCCGCACGCGTGTTTGTTTACAGCGGGGCAGAGGATAGCGATCAGCTGGGCGACCGTAAATCGATCCCGCGAGCCCTGTGTCACTACACAGGAGTCTCCTAGCCGCCAGCGTCTGGCTTCGTGTATCCGCGTTCCACAACATCTGCACCCATGACTCGCGTCCACCAGTAGGGTATTCCGGAGATGCCCAAACCGCGGAAGTGGAGAGTCCAACTAAAAGTGCGGGGCCGGCTGAAGGAAGCGGAGAAAACAAATATGCGAGGATCGGTTTGGAAGGAGGTGGGACGAGGTGAGAGGTCCCGGCCGGGTCGTGGCCCCGTCAGCCGCCGCCCAGAAGTTGGGAGCCGAGTCCCGCTAACGATGAGCGACACCCCTCCGCCTCACCTGCCGGGATGCGGGCCGGATGAGGTAACTCGGAATGGCATCCCCGTTTACTTCGACGTAGGAGGGCCGCCCTCCCATCCCGGGCCGCCGCCGGATCAAAATTGTATGGGGTTGGCGCGATGGTGAATAAGTTTCTGCCGGGGAGCCCGCCCCCCGCCGGCGAGACGAGCACTGGATTGTTTCGGCAAACAAGGAAGAGGGGAGGGGGGTATTGCGGAGAATCCCACAGCGAAAGAGGAAGCGAAGAATAAAAGCAGATAACCGCGTTCCTGACGTAAATACTGGTGTCATCTTCGTCTCTCCCGGGCGAAATACCCTATTCACCCTGTTCGGGCCGCCCGGCCCCGAGCCGATGGCGATGACGGTGTAACCGGGGCGCGGCTGGCGCGGCTGGCGCGGCTACGATTCCCATTAGCCGGTGTGAAAACAATCGCTTCTGATGAGAACAATGATAGGAACGCACCAAGGGGCGCGGCGCGGCTCACCACCGCAGGCGCCACGGCGCCAAGGGCGCCACTCGGCGGGGGGGCTGGCGTTGTTACTACAGGTCCGTCCCCAGCTATCTGTCTTAATTAACAATGTAGCTCTGGCGATAGCGGAGCAAGAAAGACGGGGAGAGGGCCCTCGGAGGATGCAAACAAAGGCCTCCTTCCTCCCCTCCGCCTCTCCCTCCACCCCGTCCTCTCTCGCCTCCACCCCTCCTCCCTCCTCTCTCCGTGCAGACCTCCTCCGTCTGCGCCCCGGGTAAGTTTATATTACGAAAAGAGTGAAAGGGAATGAAACAAAGAGCTGCTTTTGTGCTACGTCAGACGGAACAGGACGTGAGGGTGCACGGCGGCACAGTGGTGGCGGTGCATGCCGTCGTCAAGGCAGCAGGCGCCGCGGCGCCCCGCCGCCGCCGCCGGCCGGGAGCGCGCGCAGGTGACACTTCCATTTAAGGTGAAGGAGACGGGAGTAATGGGCCGGCTGGGCCCGTGACTCGGTTTCGGTTACTCCTGCACGGTCATGTGTCAGGTGATACGCATTGTGTGTGCATGAGGGGACGCCCCCCATCCCCCCGGGGCCCAGGGCACTGCGGCACTGCGGCACTGCGGCACTGCGGCACTGCGGCGGCGCCACCAACTGACAACCCGCTGCCGTGCTGCTGTAATGTGCCGCATGCGTGTGCAGGTAGTGACGCGTGTCCATCCATCACGGCCCGGACTAAGTGCGCGGGCCCCGCCGTGGTGATCACCGCGCTAAAGGCTTCTTTACACAGCGCCGCAGCCCGTGATTGATGTGCCGCGGGCACGACTCCCGGTGTCTCCGAGGATAATGCACGGATAATGCACGTCGGCCGAACAAAGTCCTCTCGTCGTTATGTTTGGAGGGTGAAGAGCGGTTCGACGAGGTCGCGTCCGCCTCGGAAAACCTGATGTGGGCAGGTGAATGTATCGGTCAGGAGGGGCCGCGTCAGGGGTGGTCCGGGAGACGTCCGGCGGACGAACCCCCCCCCCCCCCCCCCCCCGATTTTCGCCAGGGGTCAGGGGTGGTCCGGGAGACGTCCGGCGGACGAACGCCCCCCCCCCCCCCCCCCCCCCCCCCCCCCAATGGCCGACCCCTGACGCCGAATGATTTCGTAGGAAAGGTGTTTGGAGCAGCGACTCCGCTCAACTTTAAAGAAAAGAGAATTTCCTCGAGATGAAGAAATTTAAGTCGTGCTCTCCATTCAAATATTTGCGGACCACTCCCGTGGTACGACACCCTCTTTTCTGTGTGAACTATGATATCCCTGTATAAAACAGTTCCGTATTTCATTCGTGCGATCGACACATAAATCGCGAGTGAAGTGATCCGTTCGCGTAGCGGCGCGCTATGTGTTTTTGCTTTGTTTTTTCTTCATTTGCTGTCTGTTTGTATTGGAGTTTTATTATTATTTTTTTTGGCCCCGCCACGCCTGTTCAAAACGTCACTGCCCTGGTCATCCTGCCTATCATATCCCGTTACACACTGTCCATCTCTGTCCCACTGGCCTGCTGGTCTACCGCTGTTTCTGTCCCGCTGTGGCCGCTGCCAAACAAATACGACGTGTCGGTTTGGGAGAGGTGGGGAGGTCCTCCCTTCAGGGGTCAGGGGTCTCTGATTTCTCTTTTCTCCCTCCCCCTCCCACCTCCCGCCCCTTCCTGTATTTATCGGGGGCATTCGCTTTGAAGTGTGTGTCGTGTCGTCTGCGTCACGCCATGCCGTGGGGCTGGGCGTCCGTGATTGGGAGGGGGGCAAGGGCAGAGCGAGAGGAAGGAGGAGAGAGGGAGGTGCGAGAAGAAGACTGCTGCCTGCCCTACTTGAGCACGTTCTCGGCACAGGCGCGAGTGACGCACGCGAAACACTTTTTCTTCCGTTCTTGTTTTAAAGATCTTGAGGCTGGAAGCCTTGCGGTGCGTATGTTCAAATGAGCTGATGATGAGATAGCGAGGAGGCTGTGAGCCATTAACTGGAGAGCAGAGTGAGCCCTCATTATTGACTACGCCGATCTTTTTTTTTTTTTTTTGTCCGCCGTGTCCCTTTTAATTGGCGGATCGCTGCGTGACAAACACAGGGTCCAATTTTTGGGTGGCCATGGGGTGACTCACTAAGAGAATCTGTGTGTAAGGAACTACAGATAAAGTAGGTATTTCGGGATCAGTGACGCGAATATTAGCTCGTTTTGCAGTTTTAGGCCTTGAAGGTCGTGATTTCTATCATCACATGTACCTATCACAGAGAGTGTCACGGAGTACTACAGGACACTTTGTACAGGAGTCAGCGCACTTGCTGCCTGGCCTACAGTCAGTGCTCTATCTGATGGGGGTCGTGCGCAGTGTGAGCCGCGTGTATATCTCCCTCCACCATTGACGGCCATGGCAGCATCCGATGCTCATTGGGGCGATGTCACCGTACTCACAGCGGCCAAATAAAATTATCGTTTCTTTTTTTCTCCATACACCCTCTCATTGGGGAGGGGAAGAGGGGCGAGGGAATGGAACGAAGGGGGGTAAAAATGTGCGGCTAAGTTAATTCTGCTCCGCCGTGCTCGGCTATTATGCATGTCTGCTTGTGTGTTCATGTGTGCAGCGCGCGCACCGCCCGATTCCCCAGAGCTATATATGTGTGCGCTGCATAACATCTGCCGCGATCGGAAACAAAAACCAGTCCGTTATCTGGTGTAGTGGGCATCGCCTCGTAAAAGTGGCTCGCAGGCACAATAGATCACACCCCCCCGGCCTTCGCCCTCATTCCGGCACCCCATTTACAGAGCCCTTTTCCCCTCCGCCTTTTTATGGAGCGCTCGGCACGGCCTGGCGTGCAGCCCGAGGGTTGGGCCCCGCGATGCGGTAGGGGGGCCCGCGTGTGCCGCGGCGGGCGTCTCAGCAAGTGTGCCGTCTCCTGTCGGAACAATTAGGGCACTGATAACACAGCAAGTAGCTCTGCTTCCGTCGTGCCCCCCCCCCCCCCCCCCACTTCCCAAATTGCTTGCCTAGCTGGCCGGGTCACTACATATTTACTAGTCCCTTGCGGCGACTCGTGTTTTACTTCAGTAATGAAACAAGTTTTTGATGGGCCGGTGCTGGTAGGCTCCGTGCTGGTGAGAAATTCATTATTGCTGGCTAAGCGTTGCTCCTGGACTCGCTCCTTTTTTACGCGTCCCAGGCCGGCCCTCTCTATCTCTCTTAGCAACGACCACGAAGTTTCAAATTTAATTACGTCCTCCCCGGGAGTGGCTTGGGGAAGGCGCGCGGGGTGGATGCTTTTGCTTCATCTCGAATGCGGCAGAGTCGTGCATCCCAAACCAACACCCGGAGGAGAACTTCGGCAATGCGATTTTTAAATTCTGGCTCGGTTCGGACGAACGCTGCGTGTTTGTTTGTTCGTGGTCGTTTGCCGTCTGGTCGGAGGAAGGGTAGGCAGGAAGCGGGCCGCATTTCGAAATCCCATCGTTCTATGGCCTCAAACGGAATAAAAGCGCGGAAGGAAAAAAAATCGTGAAAAAAAACAGTCTCGCTGTGCGCATTTCGTCAGCATCGATGCGCTTAACTCGCAATCACATTTGCAGCGGGAGCTGCTCTCACCGAACAAACCTGCGCAGCTCGCCGCAGCTGCATCGGGCTCCGCGCACATGCACTGGTGCCCCCCGAGTGCCCCGCGCCACTCGTGTTAGCATCCGAATCACTCCAATTACCATAAGGTTCGCGAGGGAGGCGCAGAGGGGCGCGGCTGGATTTCTTCGGGAATCCTTTAAAGCAGCTGCTGGCACCGTTTTCCCTTGGCTCTTGGCACCTCCTCTAGGAGAAGAGAAACCGATTGTCTCCATTTAATTCGAACGTCCGTTTCGTTACTCTGAGCGAAAAATTGTAATTTCTGGTGAGTTTTATTTTCCGTGTAAGGTCGAGGACCTGACTGCTGGAGCGTGGTTCTTCGAGGCAAGGCGAAAGTCATGCTTAGTCACACCACTGCAGTGCCTGATAGAGACGGCCTCGAAAAGAACTCTGCGGCCCCTCTCAGTTGTACAGACTTGAGCCTGAAACCCCATTAGCATTTTTTTTTGTCAACAAATCGTTTAGTTAAACACATGTTTAGTTACGGTCTCATGTCACACAGATGGGGTCGATAACGCGAAATATAAGAATTAATGGGATGAAAGACACGACGCAACAGCACTCTGTGCGGGCACCACGCGCTCGCGAACCTCGCGTTAATGATGGCTCCTTTGTCACCTTCGCTTCATTTTTTCCTCGATCCGTCATCGTCGCGCGGTTATTGCGATGCTCTCTGTGCGATGGAACGACAATGAGACCGAGCGCTATGAATAATCCCCTTTCTTTCATGACGAAATGCGCTGCCGCCATTAATTACTTTCCCGGCAGCTGTTTGTGCGACGACTGTTTGGCTTCCGGGGATGTGCCCGACTGCCCGGCAGACGTTCGCCCCGCGGAAGCTTTGTGGCAGTGTGTGATCGATGGGGTTAGGAGGGGGCGTCCGTGGGGAGTGTGACGGCCGGTGACGCGTGGCGCCCGCCCCCGGCCCGCCCCCGGCCCGCCCCCGGCCCGCCCCCGGCCCGCCCCCGCCCCCGCGCCCCCGGCCCGCCCCCGGCCCGCGCGCTGCCGTGGCGCTGCCCAGTTCTAGGCCACCGTCTGAACCGGTCGAACACTTGAATATTGAGTCGTCGTCGTCCCGCGGTGCCCCCGTCGCCCCCGTCGCCCCCGGCGCCCTCATTGCCGGTCAGGGACACACGACCCGTCCTCCGACAGCCCGGGAAGTGACCGGGCCGCACACTGCTGCGAACCCGACACTACACCTGCGCACAACTCGACTTTGCGTGAAGTGCGTCGCGTGAGATATCGGTCCCTGATCCATGCTGTTGCTCTGCGCTCTGGAAGCCCGCCGCCGGGTGTGAGGTGGACGGTGGTTTGGTGCGATGCACCGAGCAGGCCTCGGCCGCCTCTGCCACACAACGCCAGCTGTTGCGACCCGCGCCGCGCCACCCGGAGGTGGGAAAAAGGAAAACCTCCCGGGCATAAGCAAGCAGCCGCTGGTGTCCAGCAGGTGCCGGGCCCGGTCAGCACCGTCATCAGAGACCGACTTGGAACACATGGAAAGAAAAACACGTCCCCGGATTTTGCCGGCGGACTCAAGTTATCATTAGCTCTGAGCTGCGATGTGGGTCCCCGGCCAGGGTCCGGCAGACGAGGCGGCCCGGTCATCTGGGCCCTGTTATGCTGAGCGAGGAAGAAGTTTATGGAAATGGTCCCGGCGGAGCCATGGCCGCCCGCCACGCCCGCCAGCCGGAGCGTTTGCGGACTTCGCCTCCAGCCCGGCGGGGGGTGCACCACGCGGACCGGAAAATGGGGACCCCGTCTCGTTTCCCGGAATATGCATATAACCTCTCGTATCCTGAAACGAAAACTTTCTCTGATTCCAGGATGACGTCGACGGCCGTGGCCGCGGTGGAGCCGGCGCGGCTGTAGCACCCGCGCGCAGCCAGCACATGCAAGTAAGCACCCGGCCGCGTACACCGGCCCGCGCCGTCGCCGCACCGCCGTCCCGGTGCCCGTGGAATTTATGTGAACATGACTTACGTGTCGACGCGCGCCCGACCCGACCGGGATGCGAGGGAGAAACAGACGGCGCGGGGCTCGGCACAGCTGGCTGCAGGCGTCTGCGGGCGGCTGCAGTCGGGCCGCGGCCGCCCGGGAGGTAGGCCAGCACTGCTGCCGCCGCGCCGGGCCGCGCTGCGGGCTGGCCTACCCCGCCGATGACAGGGGCTCCGCGCGAGCGAGGCACGGAGCGCGGCGCAGCACTTGCCGTCACGGCCGGGGGGCCGCCGGGGGCGCGTCGGCCTCCTGATCCGGGGGAACGTGTTGGGAGTGAAAACACCAGAGGCGCGTGTGTTGCGGCCATAACATCAGCATCGGGGCCCGTGGCGGGGCCCGTGGCGGGGCGCGGGGGCTCCCTGCAGCCGCCCGCAGCCGCCGCCCGCAGCCGCCAGCAGCGCCTAAGAGCTTGAGGCCTGCTTGCCTGCTAAACTATTCCGCCCGTCTGGGCCGGGCCCTGTCGAGCGGCGCATATCAATTTGAGCCACAACACGCCGAACACGCCGCCCCGGGCGGCGGCGGCAGTGATAACAACTTTTGCCGCTCCTCACACCGAACGACTCTCGGCTCGTGTTTTGCTAGCGCGCCACGCGCGCCCGCGGCGGCACGCGGCTTCGGCCGACGTTTCGATATGTGCGATCACTGCCATTACTGAGGAAGAGGCGACCGAAATTAAAACGGCCTCTGTAAAAACAACACAGCAAATAAATAAACGTTTTAAAATAATAGCAAGCTGGATTTCTCTCCGTCCCTGTAAAACAACACGGTGGCTCTGGTTGGGGTGAGCGGCGACTGTGGCCCCTCTCTCCTATCTCCGCCGCCACCGCCCTCCACCATCAGCAGTGCCGACCTCTCACCCCACATTATTATTATTATTATTGATATTATTATTACAATCGTTCCTGGTCAGTGCGCGGGCTCGCAAAAATATGGCATAGCCCCCGACCACATGCGGCTGCGAAAGCTTATCAGAATTTCATCCTCCCCCCATCTCCCCAAGTGAGGTGTGGGGTGTGCTGGTCAAGAGCTGCGGGCCCCGCCTCTCTCTCTCTCTCTCTCTCTCTCTCTCTCTCTCTCTCTTTCTCCCCTCTCACCCCTCCATACACACACACACACGCACACAAACAATCACCTCCCCTCTCACTCGCACTCACACGTGGAGACCACTCGACACTGATCCTGGGCCCGGCCCTGTGTAAAAATTCATGGTTGGCCACGGTGTCTCATGGAGGGCAAACGGTGGAGTGGAGTGGGGCGGCAGCATTGTGTCGGGAACATTGTTATTCCTGCGGGAGCCTGGTGGCCGCTGGAGGCCGCTGGAGGCCGCTGGAGGCCGCTGGTGGCCCGGAGCCCGGCCGCCGGCGGTGGAGAGAGTCGGTCTGCCGGGGGACGACACATACGTCCATTGCTACCCTTAAAAAAAAATAACCGGCATGACATTCGAGAGGGGCGTCGTGCACTCCTTTTGAAAGCCTCGCAAACCTTTAACACGCGCGCACTCCGCCGCCGGTGCAGTTGGGGCGTGACGGGGGAGTGCACTCACCGTGCTGCGTCGGAGTGGGGCGATATGGCGGTCGGTCCGACATGCAGGAGGCCAGTCGTGTGCGCGCGCATTCCGAGGGCGCTCTGTTCTGTGCAGGGGGGCTTACTGCGCCCCCTGCTAGCGCCCCTTCGGCCCCCTCCGGGCCCCCTCCGGGCCTCGTCGCCCCAGTGGGCCGATGGAATCCCCCGGCGGAAGCCCGGCCTCATAGAAGGCACCCCCCGGCGCAGGCTCTGGCCGCCATATGCGGTACCCCGCCAACACGAGTCCGCAGGGGCCGGCCGGCCGCATATATGGCCCGTCCTTTGTGTTCTCCCCCCCCCCCCCCCCCTCCCGATATATATTTTTTTTTACCAGTCGGGACCGCAGCAGACGAATTAGAGAGCGAAATATTTTTGGTTCCCGAGGCTTGCGACACAACCCTCCGCGGCACCCGCAGCAGGATAGCGGTGGCTGGAGCGGCGTTCGTCGTCTTCTCTTCGCGGGGGAATGGCGCGGCGCGGTTGTGCAACCAGCCGGCGGCCGTTACGTGCGCCACGCGCCGCGCGTCACGCCGGCAGCGCCGCCGCTGCAGCGCCCCGGCCGCACCGACCCCCCGCAAACTTTTGGCGCCAACCGCGACTGCACTACCGCATAGGGCCGCCCCGCCCCCCGTAATGCCTGCAGCTCCGCCGCCTCCGCGGCCTTCGCGTTCATAACCGAGTGACTTCTGCGGCGCGTCCGGTCCGCTGCGCCGCTCCGCACATTAAACCCCTCTGATACCCGTGCAACGCCGCGGCCCGCCCCGAAATACGTGTCGCGGAGAACGTGTTGTTACTCTCCCCCCGAGTAACCTGTGGCGGAGCGGCGCGGCGGCCGCCCTGTGAGCACCGCGCCCGGCAACCCGTCCCCTCCGCGGGGGGTCGGGCTCCGCGGGCTCCGCGGGATGCGGTCGAGTGCCCCACCTTCTCACCCTCCTCGCCGGGAGCCGCCGTGACATTTAAGTCCACTGTCGTCACAGCGGCGGCGGCGGCGACGGCCCCGGCTGCAGCCGCTGTCACGGCCACACAGCGGGGCGCCGCCGCCGCCGCCGCTGCCGCTGCCCCTCCTCCCACCCGCGGCGCACTCTCCGTCTCCCTCGCTCTCTGTACTTCCGTCTCCCCGCCGCGCCCGCCACGCGTGAATCGTCGCGTAAAAACGCAAGTTAGCGAATCACAAAAAAGTGACGGCCGCGGGCGTCTGCGGGAAAGTTGTTGTTGGTGGCGGGCCCCGGATGTATGCGGGGGGGGGGGGGGGGGGGGAGTGCCGCCACAAGAAGCCCCCGGCCAGCGTCCGCGCCGCGCGCCTGCCGCTGACGACCACAGGCTCCGCGCTCCGCCTCTCTTTTCTTTGATCGTGTACACGCACTGATTGCAGCGGCGGGGGGTGAGGACAGGACTAGTCTAGAGTTTTACTTTACCCGTGGCGTTGACTGAACACCGTTCTCTGGTAGGGTGCCCTGCTCCATCTCTCTCTCTCTCTCTCATTCTCTCTCTCTCTCTCTCTCTCTCTCTCTCTCACACACACACACACTCTCTCTCTCACACCCACACACACACACACACTCACCTGGCGGTGCGTATCAGGCAGGCCCGTGCTCTGACAGCGTCGTCAATATTGGCGTTGTGTCATGGGTGACAAGGTGATCGACACCCCCTCCCGCCGCTGTTGACACTTTTCCCTCTGTCTTTGCCCGGGGGGCGTGTTAAACGCGTCTGCCGCGCTGCGCGCTGCGCAGTGCGCCGGGCGGTTGGCGGCGCGCGGCGAGCGGCTGAGGACGAGGCGCCACTGTGATTGCTTGTTATACAAGTCACGCCGCGCGTCTCTCGCGCCGCCCGCCGCCGCGCACCTACAACTCCGCTCATTGCAGGCCGCTGTCAGAGTGGTAACACACCCACACACCCACACGCACACACACACACACATACATTCATGCGTGCCGCGTATTTACACCGGTGGGAAAAGTTGGTTCGCATGACGCATTTTCGGCCGGAGCGACAGCATACGGGCTCGTTTATGAAAGCCCTGTTCAGCGCGGCACGTGTGTGTCTGTGTGTGCGGCCGACGTACGCTCATCACCAGCGGGTGCTCGGCGCGTTGTTGCCCGCCTGCCGCCCTGCCGGCCGCGGCCGTGGCTGGGGCCGCAGAGCGATTCTGAGCCCACTTTGTCGCGGAGCTCTCGCGCTCGCTCTTCCCATGCGGCGCTGCCCCGCGAGTGGGACAGAGACAGCGGCGCTGCGAAAGCCGTGTTCGGCGGCATCGGCTGGCTGGCGTGTTGCGGGCGCGCCCCGCGGCTTTCGCACGGCTTTGGCGCGGGTTTTGCCTTGCGGTGTGGCGGCCCGTGGCGGCCCGTGAGCCGTGCGCGGCGGCGGCGCGCACGGCCGCCCCGGCGGCAGATCGGATCATTAATCCGGCAGTTGCCGTTGTCGCTCAGGCGGGGCGCGCGCGGCACTTGTGTGCCCCCCGCGGCCCCCGCGACCCCCCGCGGCTCAGCGGGTAAGCCGAGTGCGTCCCAAAGCCGCACGGCGGCCGCCTCGCGTGCAGCCGGCCAGGTATGAGATGGGGCGGGGCGGGCCCCATAGTGGGGCCCCACTCACACCGCTGCGTGCGCGCGGCTTTAGGGCGCCTGTCAAGTCGAGCATCATCGGCAGACCCGGCATGCACGGCTGGCTCCCCCCCCCCCCAGTAAGTGCCCGTTTCGTCACCGCCAGTATCCGCGGCGCGGCGGCCGCGCGCGGAGCCTCGCCGGCCCGCTGCCGGGAATACCCCACGGCCCTGCCCCTCGGCACGGGGTAGTGCGCCCCCGGCGGCGCCGGCGCTACCCACCCCGTGAGAGGCGCTGCCGGCCGCCGGCTGGTGGCGCCCCCTGCGGGGCCCGTTGGCAGACTCTGGCTCAGTGCCCCGGTCCCCCGGGGGGCGCTGCTGAGTCATGTGACCGGGGTGCGCTTGCGGTTCGCATTTCGGGGGTGGGGTATGATGAACAAAAACAAAATAAAAGTTGTCGTCGGTCGCGTGACGGCGAGAATGGCAAGAAGCTTCGGTAACGATGTCGATGCGGGCCGAACGCAGCGCGCTCACTCACTCACTCACTCACCTCGGTCACTACCTCAGTCACTACCTCACTACCTCACTCACTTGCTCACTAACTCACCCCCACAGGCCGCGCCGCTATTACCCGGCCGGGCGGCCGGCCCGCGCCGCGGCGCCGCACACGGGCCGCGTGGCCTGGCCGGCCACCCCCGGCGGGGCGCGGCGGGGCGCGGCGGGGCGCGCTGCATGCCATCATGCCGGCGATGTGAATTAAGGGCCCCGCCCTTGTCTGCCGCGGTGGGAACGGATAACGCGGCAAGCGGCCAGTAGCGGCCGAGTTAGGCGCTGACGAGTTTGTCGCGCCGCGCTGCCCGCGGACGGCCGCGGACGGGCGCCGCGCCATGCGCAGCCGTGGGTGTCTGTTTGGGAGTAGTTTGCCTCTGGCCGTGTGTTTGCTGTGCCGGGTGCCGCCGCGGCCGGGCTCTGCGGACAGGCCCCGGACAGGCCCCGGACCCGGCGATGGTGATGTATCACTGCTGATCCCCGGCGTGGCCGTTGTGCTGTTTGCAGGTGCGCGCCGCCATGACACCATGAGCTCCGGGGCGGACGAGAGCTCCCAGCTGCTCGCCCGGACGCCCCATGTCACCGTCGTGTCCGGCAGCGGTGGCGGCTCCGCAGGCGGCTCCGGGGGCGGCGCCACCGCCGGGGGCGGCAGCGCTTCCGGGGGCGGCGGCGATGGCGGCAACTCGACGCCGCCGGCCTCCACGTCCGCGGCCGCGGCCACCGGAGGCGGCGGCGGCGGCGGCGGCGGTGGTGGTGGCGGACCCTACCTGGTGCGGACGCCGACGGTGACGGTGGAGGCCGTCCCCAACAACAACAGCAACGGCAGCTCCACCACGGATGTGGCCTCGACGTCGGCGGCCGGGCGGCGGGCGTCCGTCAACCCGGCCCTGCCCGTGCTGGGCAGCACCAGCAAGCCCGTGCTCATCCGCCAGGACTGCACCACCTTCCTGTCGGGCGGCCTGGGCTACGGCCTCGGCGGCTCCGAGGAGTCGGCCACGTCGGCCACGGGCTGCAACGAGGACACGGCCACGCGCTCCGTGCCGGACCTGGAGCTCCACTGCCGCCTTACCGGACAGGTCAGTGGCACGGCTGTAGGCGGGGACGGGGCCGTCCTGTCTGCTGTGTGCCCGAGTCCCCGTCCCCGACACCCCACAACGCCCCCCCCCCCCCCCCCCCCCGCCTCCCTCAACGGCTGTCCTGCGGCCGGATGGCTCAAGGCGACCGCGATGTTCACAATCTCACCCATCCCCATTCATTACCGTGATAAATAGCGTCTGCACCATTTCTAATCTTCCAACAAGCAATTACTGGAATGAATTCCTTCCTGGCGGCCGCATCGTCGCCGCCTCGGAGCGCCCGCCCCGGCGGAATATGCAGCGGGGAGCGCGAAAGTGCAGACTTCGTGTCCGAGCCCGGGGGGGGGGGGTATTAGGAGACGCGAAGGCTACCTGATAAACGGGCGGGAAATTCGTGCATTCATTACTGCAGCATTCCACTCGGCTCGGACGATGTGAGTCGGTCTCGCCGGTCCTCGAAAACCGCACACAAGAACCCCGCCGCCGGGCGCCGCCGGGTCTAGAGGTGCCCCGTCAGGTGGTAATGGCACACCTTTTCAAATGCCTCCAAAAAAAATGCAATAATTTTGGAGAATTTTCCAGCTCATTTCCCGACCTTTTTTTCCTGCCACTCACGCTGACGAGCTCGCTGCAAGAAGCGGCGAGCGGCGAGCGGCGGCGCAAAGGGAGAGAACTCCGGCCGAGGCTCCGGCCGTTTGGGGGGGGGGGGGGGGGAGGCGGCAATGTAAGCAAGTGGGTGGAGTCACTTCCGAAAAATTTCCCGTTGTGTCTGACGGGAGAATATGAAGCTGCTAAGTCTTGTCCGTTTCCCGCGACAGTGTAGGCAGGGGCTGACGGAGGGGCGTCGAAGCTGGCAAGAACGCCAGAGCAAGCATGAGCGCATGAGCGCCGCGCGAACGGCTCGCGTAGAGAGGTTAATCGCATTTCGGATGTGCCGGCGAGCCAGGATGAGGGCTCTTGGACGGGGCCGCCGCCGCCGCCGCCGCCGCCAGCCCCCCCTCGTAGCCACACCGCTGTTTACTCTGCGAAATGTGAAAGTAGTTTGCTCAGGAATACCGGTAGTGGAGGAGGCCCGGAGGGCGAGGCGGGGCGAGGCGGGACCGGCCCGGCAGACGACCTCGAGTGCTAATGAGTTTTGACTGTAGGGGCTCAGAGCTCCGTGCTCTACTGTACCGGGGGAATAGGTGTGTGTGTGTGTGTGTGTGTGTGTGTGTGTGTGCGTGCGAGCCGGGGAGGTGCGTCGGACACGCTAACAACGGTTGTCATCATGCTATGTGCAGCCTTCTTCGCCTCCGTCTCAGGACCTTGACTGTGCGGCGCGTTTGAGCATTAGACGGGGGTGAGGGGGCGGGGGCGGAGGTGAGGGAGATAGAGAGAGAGAGAGAGAGAGAGAGAGAGAGGGAGAGGGAGAGAAAGAGAGAGAGAATAGAGCGAAGCACTGGGGATGGCGACCGGGATGGACATGACCCGAGGCGAAAGAGGGGCCCGGGGAGTCAAGGAATTAAAGGTGGGTCAGGACTCTTTAGTAGGGCCAGGAGTTAGGGGGAATGGTCGGACATCAGAGGAGCGAGGAGGGCGCTCGGCAGGGCGGGGGCGGCTTGAACCGCCGGCGCCGCTGCCTCTATGATGGTAAGTGAAGTAGTGTAGCGGGAGGGTGGGGTTCTGCCTCGAGTTCTGCTCTCTCTCTCTCTCTCTCTCTCTCTCGCTCTCTCTCTCTCTCTCTCTCTCTCTCCCTCTCCCTCCCTCTCTCCCGTTCACCTACCGTTCATGCGGCCTGCGGTCGGCCTGCGCCGCCCTGCCGGCGGCTATAGCGCCTGGAGGGTAGACGGTCCCGCAGGACGGGCCTGCTCTGCGGGTCGGCCTACCCCGGGGTTCGCAGGCGCTCGGCGTGTGGAGGCCGGTCGCACTGATCAACACGAAAAAAAAAAAGATAAGTTGGCGTAACGGATTTGTTTGTTGATTTTGGGACAGTCACAAAATTTAGATACAAAAACTACAATTTTGCCAAATTTTGCTAGAGGAACTAATTTTTAGTTGCATTAACAAAATTGAAAAAAAAAAACAGAAATTTCGCTGTGGGAACCGATAATAGGTTGCCTTAACGAATTCTCAGTTCTTGTAACTGAATTTCGCGGTTGTCTCAAAATCATTAAATAAATTAGTTGTCCCAACTAATCATTCTTCTGCGGGAACGCGTGCACCGCCGCGGCGCCGGTCGAAGGCCCGTTTCATTTCGTTGCTATCTCAGCTGGCCGCGGACGCACGTCACTGGGACACTGCGGCCGCGGTGTAATATTTTTGTACGGGGCGCGGCAGGGCGGCCGGTGCTTGCTGACGGCACACAGACGCGCGCGTGCCAAATGGACATTTCCGGTGTCCGGGCCGTCCGACGGGGCCGCGGGGGCGGCGGGGGCGACGGGGGCCGCGGGGGCCGCGGGGGCGGGGAGGTCAGTAGTTGCTTGCGGGGCCGGCCGCGCGCGCGCGCCGCACTGTAGGCCCCCGGCATAATTGTGTACTGGCCGCACCATTTGGGCGCCCGCCCCGATTTCCTCCTCTGCTGCCGCTTTTGTGCGCCAAATCGAGCGCACGGTTTGCCTCTGTCTCTCTCTTTCACTCTCCCCCCTCGCCCCCCCCCCCCCTCTCTCTCTCTCTCTCTCCTGTGAAACGAAATGCCGCATCAGGGATAAACATGACAGCAAGCAGGGCAGCAAAAAAAAAAGGAAAGAAAAAAAAACACCGCAGAAACAGAACGATGGCTGCGGATGGGACGGGCGGGCGGGTGGAGGCCGTGATTTTGGCTCGGCAGTGCCGCATTTCCATTCGAACACCATCCGGATGAGATAAGTTTCTCCTGCATGCCGGGCGGGCGGCGCTCCACTCGGATTGGTCGGGAGGGCGAGTCTGAGTCCCGGGGGTGCATCAGGACCTGCCCTGGGCCGCCGCTGCTGCCGCCGCTGCCGCCGCCGCGCGGTAGGCTTCTGCCGGATTAGGCCCTCGAGATGGCGAGATTGTGGGCGAGGCATACCAACCACTGCGGGCGGCCGGCGCCGCGGCCGCCGCCTTGCAGGCGCCGCTCCCGTGCGCGCTCCCCCAGTTTGTATGCTCCGGTACGCTCCGGCAACGTGAGATGGTTTCTGCTCCGCGGGAATAACGCGGCCTGAAACTGACGCGGGCCGAAAGTGCGGCTGCGGGCCGGCTGGCATGACTCAGAGGGTCGGGGGCCAAAAGGTTGGGGTGTGCGCCGTGCCGCCGTGGAGCCGGACCCGAGGGTCCCGGGGGTTGTTATGCAGTACCAGATGCTGCTGCTGCTGCTGCTGCTGATGTGGTCCACTGCAGTGCAGTAACAGCGGTGGCCGGCGGGCCCGGCCCTCCCCGGCGGATAGCGCGGCCCCGCGCAGCCCAAGGCCGCCGCGCCCCAAGTAATTGAATGCCCCCCGTCGCTATGTGTGCCTGAGAGAGAGAGAGAGAGAGAGAGAGAGAGAGAGAGAGAGAGAGAGAGAGAGAGAGAGAGAGAGAGAGGTTCTTGCAGCCGGAGAGAGTGCAACACGACCCTGCAGCGCGGAGCCCGCCTGCTCCCTGCCGACGGCTGTTGACGGACTGCTGACTGACGCGGTGC
Organism: Megalurothrips usitatus; assembly: GCA_026979955.1. Lineage (NCBI taxonomy): Eukaryota > Metazoa > Arthropoda > Insecta > Thysanoptera > Thripidae > Megalurothrips > Megalurothrips usitatus. Next base: position 15,930,402 of record CM049592.1, read on the forward strand.
GTTTGCCTTGCTTCCAGGACGGGTGCCAGGGCCAGGTGGTGCCGTGCCGGCCGCGGGGCTCGGTGTCGGGCGCCTACCACCTGCTGCCGCACTCGCCGCGCTGCCGGGGCTGCGACGCGCGCCGCGACTCGTCCTCGCTGCTCATACCGCGGTCCGTGTCGCGGGAGTCGTGCTCGGGCGCGGTGCACGGCCTCAGCCTGCTGCCCGGCCACGGCCACGGCCTCGGCCCGCCCGCCCTCCTGCTCACGGCCTCGCCGACCTCGTCGCGCATCATCCGGCAGTCGTCGCAGCCCGAGGCCCACTGCTGCTACCACGCGCCGCAGCCCGCGCCCACCTCCTCGCTGCGGCAGCTGCGCGAGCCCGGCGAGGGCATCGCCATGATCGCGGCCGAGCAGCTGCGGTTCAACGGCGCCATCCGCCAGTTCAAGCAGGTAAGGCTAACCAAACGTAAGGCCAACTGCGTACGGCCAACGTTTCTGCCCACCGAGAGGGCCACCTGGATGCAGAGACAAGTGCATCTTGCAAAATTATCCGTCCTAAGTGTGTCTTTTTTTGTTCATTTTCCAAAGCAGGAGTCTCGAGAAAAATAACTTTCTTCTAAAATTTTGGCGCTTACTGTTCAGTCTTGATGTTTAAGGATTGAGAGTGATGTGCCCGAGGGACTTGTGCTCGATCTCTGGTTCTCCGTGCGAGACTCCTAAATTAGTCACAGCTACCACCGAACCGCCGGGTGGGGGAGGGGAGGGGTGCAGAGTGCAGCGCGGAAGACTTGACGGTAATGGGGGAGGGAGTCTGCCACGCTCGGAGCACCGGCCGTGCCCGCCTGCAAACATCTGAAGGGGAAGGCCATTGTCAGTAGGACTGTCTACACCGTAATGGTTGGCATCATTACTGATTGCAAGGAACATACTTCTGTGGACTCTGAAGGGTCCATAGGGCAGGTGTTGATCCCATCTGTAAGGGTAAGACGTCGAAAGCACTCCTCTGCACCGTGTGGACCAGACATGTTTGCTGTAGACTGGGCTGTGATCAGTAGGCTTTCTGGGAGTCAAAGGAAAGCAGCGCACACCTCTACTCTCTCACAGCCCTTGTCATCGATAACATAAGAAAGTATTTTGTTGTGCACAAACATACCACCGTTCACACACTAATCCTTATATACCCATCTTTTTCCGCGGTCCGTAAACACCAAACACCTCGACTTCTTTTTTCTCCATTTATTCGATCCTCGTCTTCGCCTTGTTGTGAAGTGAAGCCAGATCCTTTGCCTCCTCTCTAATCCTTACCTGCAAATTGCAAAGCATGACTGAAATTTTGCTGTTTTTACATTGGAGACACATTTTTTGCATTGGCTTTGAATTTTTGAGTAAATTATGTATTTGCACCGCTTTCAGCGATGCATTTCGGAGTAAAGGCCGTTCCTACTTTCATTAGCGAGTGTGGGCCACGCTTGTTAGGGTACCGTGAAGGAAACACGTCAATAATACGGATAATAAACCAGCCCGTTTACTTTAGAACGACGTTGTAAAGATCACATAATTTATTGCCACTGTTTACGGAACAAATACTATAATGTTGAGGTTTTGGTGGAATATAATATTGTCTCCATACATCAAACCTAGTTGACAAAAAACACATTAAGTTTACATTAACATAAATCACGGGAGATATGGATAACCGGTATGTAAAAAAGCACATCTCTACTATATTGTTAATTTTATAATCTAACTCACGTTAACCATCGTGTGTAATTTTATGTCTAATATATCTAAGCCACCATAGAGTTATGTCAAAAACTAACTTGGTTTAAAAGTCTACTTTCCAAAATTTGAAATGTACAGTCCATACAAGGTACAGCATGAGTTTTGATATCGTGCATCTACGCTGTATGTCGTGCCCCTTGATAAATTATGTAGGCTTGTGCTTCTTGTGATCGAGCCGCAAATGAATGAATTAAAGGGACAGAAACTCTTCTATTTGCCACTGCAGTGCCTTCTATTCTAGTTGCCGTAAAGCTCTGTTAGCACTCTTTGTATCTGTCCAGACGTGTCCTCGCTCTGTATGTGCTACGTATCTTGGACAGTTGTATTGTTACATTAGAGGCACACTTCTTTTTTGGAGGGCGTGCCAGGGAAGTTTCATTTGTGTGTATATATTTTAGTAAACGAATGGTGTCCCTCTATTTATTTCTGCATTGTGTAGAGTCCAATTGGTTTTGCACGAATATTTTGTTCGCCCGTTTGAAGAATAAATTATTCTTATCTTGGAAAAAAAAATCTCTATACATATTTATTATTCCGGAAAGGCATGTCAAATAATGTCCACATACTCATGTATATTCCTCGTCTTGTTTCTTACCTTTTTAATCTGCCATTTTTCGATAGCTTTGTCCATGATATGTTTTATTATAACTTGCAACAGCATTTGTACATAAGAACAAATTCTGCTTTCCGTCTGGTCTTAAGATCGGAGATGTCGCGGAATGACGCGCTTCTAAAGGAACTCGACTGCCATGACTGAGCGAGGACACGGGCCTGGCAGCTTGCTGTGTGTTGTGTGATGCTGACTGTGTGTTCCCGATCCCAGGGGATCCTCCTGTGCCCGCAGACGTTGTCGCAGGCTCGCCGCGAGCGGTTGAGGCGCGCCTTTACCGATGCCACCAGCGATACCGTCTCCTACGTTAAAACGGTGGGCGTCGTCGAGCACTGTCAACCCCATGTTCCTTAATTATTTTAATCTCTTTCTGTTTCGCTCTGGTCCAGGCCGTCTGCCTGCGTCCGCTTTTTCACCGTACGGCAGCGAATAGCACACTTAAGAGCACTTAGCTTAGGGGGACGCACTGACAAGCACGCTCAAATGCTTCAGGACCTAGCTTCGTTTCCATGCGCCATTGCGATACGTCCCCGAAAGTGTTGGGTCCCCAGAGCTGTTCACCTTTTTTCATTTTCTTTTTTTTTTCATGCTGCAAAAGCTAGATCCAGATGTTTAAAATAATTACTTACCACTCACCGTTTATCCTTTTGATGCTGTGGTCTACTTGGTAAGGTGTCGATCTCCACGAGCTAAGCGGCAGCCACCGAGGTCAAACCATGTGTAATGAACGATGTTTGTGGTTTCGTAGGTTTCGAGCATTACCCCAAGCGGTAGTACATGTAACGATAATTTGGTTACTCGAGAGAACATTTTTGCATTATTCAAGAGATTGCTTAGTGATCCATGTATTTCGGTGCTTTGCATGTTCGTTTGTGAGCCGTGCCGTAGCCCGAGTTCCACTAAATGATTAGATTTTCCTGTAACTGATGCTTGATAGAATTTTGTACCAGACTGTAGCAATCTAGGTTAGAACGTACGAGTAGTGCTATGATAAACTGTCGTAATTTTTTGAATGTAAACGTGTGGAGTACGGAATGCTTGAACAATTACGCATGGGCATTACTCCACGACGTGGTACTACTTGTCATTAATTAATGAAATTCGAACAGATTTTTACACTGAAACACCAACGCACGAAAGATTTCCAAAGTACAACCGATAATGAAAACTAGTTTCTTTCGCGTCGAAGACATTTTTTATAATCCTATCTTTCACATTTAGTTTATAAAGCACACAACATCACTGTCGTGTTTGGACCAAGTTTCTGATTGGCTTCCGAAGAGATTAGTTCAGCGGGGCTGCTGTCTGACGGCCGGGGTAGCGCAGTGCTGACCGCAGAGATGTTTTGCGTCATTGTGCGTGTCCTTGGTTCGACTTGGCAAGCCCACCCCCTCGACCTGCCCGATCCCGGGAACAGGACCACTCGTCTGCAGGGGACCTCCTCCCCCACGAGAACGGCGAGCGCCTGTGCAAGACCCGTGGCGATGTGTCTCTGCGAGAAGTAGATGTACGGGTAGGGGGGCGGGGCCGGCGGGGCCGGCGGGGCAGTCGAGGACGCGTGTGCGGCGCCGCCCAGTTGTGTTTGTCCCGGAGGCCCTCGGCTCAAAATAAAGTCGCCTAATGTGCGGGGGATCTCTGAGATTTAATGGAGTTAATTTATATCTGACACAGCGCATTATCTCCGTGCAAAGGACGGCTGAGCGCTGCGCTGCCCGCCGGTTGTTTGTGCTTTATAAAAGGCCCCCCGAGTGTCGGAGGCCGCGGACCGCAAGATGAAGTGGGCCCCAGTCTTACTGCTGTTATTTACGTGGGTGGGCGGCCGCTCCGCCTGAATGGTGCGGAGGAGTGCAGCGGCCGGGTTGTTGTTCTGCGCGGAAACCAGAGCGCCGCGGCGACGAATAGCGGGGCCGAACAGACTGAAGGATCCGATCCGAACGGCCGGCGCCGGCGCGCGGGGGGCAGGACGGTCCCCGCTCGGAGTAAAATTACTGACATGTGATACTCGAAGTGGCGCGGCGCGGTGTCCCGAAAAGGGGAGGGCGAACTCAATACCATCTGTCCGGTCCGAGCGGCCCGCTGCACCCGCCGCGCCCGCCGCGCCAAGAGGGACGGTGCTGCGGGAGCCGGTCCAGTTCCTGGAGTCCCTTTCCTGGCCCCTACCGAGCGCTGTGTTGGTGATTAATCCTTCCCTCCCCCGAGGTCGAGGCCGAGCTCTCCAAAAGTATTCATACCTTTTGCAAGCAGCGGCGCCGCCGCAGTGCGTGCCAGGATGCGCACCAAAGTTGCCCCGACCCTGGCCTCTTCCTGGCCTGGCGCCGAGGGGGGCCGCGGCGGCTGCGGCGCGCCCGGCGCCGTCACATGTCGTCTAACCTAACCTCGCAGTTTATCTCCCCGCGCCACGGTTACCCTCTCGGCTGCGCGTTTCTGAGAGATGATCGTTCGCACAAACTCGCGGCCCAGCCGGGCGCGGCTCCGTTTGACGTTTGGAGCGCCGCCAGTGGCGACGACTCGGGCGGAAGTTTGAACATCTCTACTCACGGCCGGCGCAGTGCCTCGTTTGCCGTTAGGTGGCGTCGCGCGCCCGCCGCCGCCGGAGGGCGTCGGGGGCGTCGGGGGCGGCCCAGGTTATGGCGTCCGGGCCACCGGATCAGGGACGTGCGGGCGTGAGGGTCGGGGGAGGGTGGAGGGCGGCAGGGGAGGGAGGGGAGGCCGACGGGGGCGGGATCGCAGTCCTCCTGCCCGGCCTGTCCCGGATTCCTCGCGGAGGAGGCCGCGCCGGGATAACTTATGCGAGTCTTTAGTAATGGTTGCGTGGCAAAGGCTAGTTGGGCGTGGCTTAGCGTGCCGGGCCGGCTGACCGCACAGGCCTACGTGGCACCGCCCCGGCCGCCGCCGGCCGCCGCGGCGACGACTTGGTGGGCTCCACCCGGCCGACAGCGCTTTCATATTAATATTCGTCTTCGCGATAAGACAGGAGCCGGACGGTGGTGCACATGAGGGCCGGCTCATGACGCCTCCTCCATAGGAAGCCGTGGTTTTCCCCTACAAAACTCATCCCGGAGAATTGTTTTATCGGGCGCACCCTTCTCCGTTATCACCCGCGCTCCGGTCCGTACTGCAGTCGCTAGCTCGAGCTCTGACGGATGCGGCCGCAGGCCAGAGGGCCGCCCGGGGAGGGCAAAAAGTGAATTAGTTTTGGGGCCGACGCATGACGCAGCCGCGAGCCGTGACGCGCGGCGCGGTGGTCGCGGGGAGGGGCTATCGTCGGAAGGGGAAATTTGACGTGGCTGCGCAGACGGGTGATTTGGGGAACCGGACACCGCCGGCGGGGGCTGCGGGGGCTGCGGGGGCTGCGGGGGCTGCGGGGGCTGCGGGGGCTGTGCGGCGCGGCGGGGCGTCCACTCAGCAGGGCTGTTGCTGGAGGGGGAGGGGGGAGGCGGGCGGGCGGGCGGGCCGTGATTTGTGCATGGGAGGGGGCGGGCCAGACAGACGTCGGAAATGCCGTCCCGCGGCAAATAAATTGGAAAGACGGCGTTTTGAATAAAATTGTGATCGTGAAATGTTTGATGGCCGTCGCCGGCGACATGTCGTTTCGCCCTCGTGGCGTCTGGGATAACCAGCTCGGCGTCCCTCTTCTCCTCTTTGCCCCGGTTTTTTTTTTCATTCTCCTTTTTTTTTGCGCCCATAAATGTGGCGCTCCCCCCCCCCCCCCCCCTCTCGCGTCCCGCCATAAAATTACACGCAGAAAACTTGTGTGCGGGACGTTGAAGTTGAAAGGAAATCCCTGACGCCAGATAACCGCTCTTGGCTGTTCTGTTTTTGCCCAGCCTCAGGGTGCGGCTGTGCTGTAGTTTACTGTATAAACCCCCTCCCCGGCGGTCCCCTCTGCGCGGGTGTGGACTATTGGCCCGCGGGAGGGCGACCACGGCGGGGATGCGAAATGCGGAATCGCCTTGAGCTGGCGGCGGCCAATTTACGTAATGGCGCTGCGCTTTCCCAGCAGTATTGCATTGCAGACCCCGTTTCACGTTCACTCTCGCGAAAATCCTGTTCCCCTTTCTCTGCGTCCCGTCATTCTATCTCTATGTCTCTCTCTCTCTATGTCTCTCTCTCTGTGTCTCTATGTCTCTCTCTATGCCTCTCTCTCTCTCTCTCTATGTCACTATATCTCTATCTCTCACACCGCGCGACTCCGTCACCCCGCGAAAACTCATTGGCGTTGCTCAGATAATCAGCGGCAGAGTCGGCGCGGCCGTGTGTGTGTGTGTGTGTGTGTGTGTGTGTGCTGACCGCGGCCGGACGAGGCCTAGTGAAATGGAGGTCTCTGGGAGGGATGGAGGGGCGGCGTCGGGCCCGCGGGCCCCATCGGCCCCATCGGCCCCGTCGGCCTCATCGGACCCATCGGGCCCCATGGAAGGCTCATGGGCAGAGGGTCCGGGCCCCCGCAGCCGCCCCCACGGCCTCCGCCCGGCCTCCACCCGGCCTCCGCCGGCCCCGGCCAAGGCTCATGGTGATGCCTGTCGAACAACAACAAGACCCGACGCGGCTACAGCACAGCCGTAAAACATCCCGCGCCGTCGTGTCGGGCCGGGCCGGGCCGGGTCGTAGTGTCGGCGGCGCTGCTACCCGTGGCGAAAAAAGGAAGGCTCGGTCGGGGAGGGGCATCAGAAAAGAAAATTACGAGCGAATCTGTTGTTCCCGAAGAGCGGGGGAAAAAAAAGTGCGTTGCGGGCAGACGAGAGGGGGGCGGGACTGGTAGAGGTTCCCAGCCGTAAAGAGCGCGGGGAACCCGTACCGGCGCGGGGGATAGGCACCACGGGAAAATAGCACATGCCTCTTTCTGTTCGAAAGTCTGCTGTCCACGTTTCTTGACCGTTCCTTGACATTTATGGTGCCCCCCCATATGCCGGCAGTTTCATCGTGTGTAAAGGCCCACTTTGCACCTCCCGGCCGCCGCCCTTGTACGTGTTTCGTTGCGGCCCTTGCGTCTCTGGTGCTGACAGCCGGCGGACGGGTCGGGCGCGGGGGGGCCGGGGCGGGGCCAGCCGGAGGGCGGTTGGGTCGGGCTTGTTGGTGCCGCTTTCCCCAGATTGACGGGGTGACATATGCCTGCCTCGCTCGTAAGCTGGCGGGCACTGACGGGGTGTCTGCCAGCCGTGCAGCCGCCGCCGAGGCCTCGCCGAGGTCGGGGGAGCGGGACCCCCCCGCGGGTAACGCCGCGTCGGCCCGTCCAGAGCTGCGTGTGTCTGCCGGCGTGTCGGTGCCCAACCCCCCCCCCCCCCCCCGCCACTTTTCTCATTTCCCCCTCCCCTCTGTCCGTCTGCTGCATAGCCTAGCCTTCCTTGGTCGTCTTGCCCGACACAATGTCCCCCCCCCCCCCCCACCCCCTCTGTCCCTCCTCATCCTCGACGCTATCTCTGCACCGCGCCCCCTCGCCCTCAGTCGTTATGCTTATCTTGGCCTCCTAGTCCTTCCTTCTCTTTCACTCATCTGCTTTCACACGTTGTCTTTCTTTTCTCGTCCTCTTTCCCGTCTCCATTCGTTTGCTGCACTTGCCGACCCTCCTGCCGCCTTGTTTTTCTCTCAACTGACCGCATTATCCGGTCCTCCGACGGTCCTGCGGGCCAGTCCCAGCCCCCGCTGCTGCGCCCTCCCCCCCCCCCCCTCTCTGTCTCGGTCTCTTTCCCTCTGCACGCCTCGCGAGCACCCTCTCTCTCTCTCTCTCTCTCTCTCTCTCTCTCTCTCTCTCTCTCTCTCTTCCTCTCTCCCTCTCCCTCCTTCATGTTACCGCCACATGTGCCATACAGTTTTGTCGCCTGTCTGCACACCTGAACTCTACGCCCCCTTTGAGTTCTTCCCCTTCCTTCCCATTGGTTCCCCCCTCCAAGTCTGGCCGGTGGTTGTGTTCGGGCCTCTCTGCGCAGATCTGGCCCAGATCTGGCGCACACATTATCCTGCTCCGGGCCCTGTTTCTTTATTGGGGCCGCACGACTGCCGCGGCACTGCGACTCCGCGCTCGGATATCTGGGTCAAACGCGGTGACGCGTGTGAAGCTGAGCGCCAAAGTGTGCGCAGCCATATTTTTGGCAGTGTCACAAAAAGCGGGCAGGGAAGGCTCGCGGCCCGCTGTCTGCCGCTGCTTCCGCTGCCGGACCGCTTTCGCAGCTGCCGCAGCTGCCGCAGCTATCGCCATGTTGTCGGCTCCGATGCCCTCTGCGGAGCCGCGCCGCTCTGAGCTGCGGTTTTCAGCCGCTCTTCCCCCGCGGAGCGCGGCGCCGCCCGCCGGACCCTGTTTGTCTCCGCCGGCCCACTGGTCGGGTTTGCAGCGCCGCCGATATGCGCTTGTTGTTGTTTGTGCGGTGCGCTTTTGTTCCCACCTCGAAACGCATTCATTACGCCGTGTTTTCCCGCCGCGCATTCTCCCTCGGCGGAGAGGCGGGGGGAGGAACTCGCGCCGCACCTAGTTTGTCCTCGCCAAACAGACCCGTCCATCTCCGGGCTGATTTGCAAATCTTCCTCTCGGCCAGGAGCTTTCTTTTCACCGTGGGAGTCGCTCGTGCCGCGCTTGCTTGTTGTTGCGCTTATCCGCGCCGCCCCGTCTGTTTCCGCACTCAACTTCCACCTCGTCGCTGCCGGCGTGCGGCTCCTTTGAGCCCCCCCCCCCCCCCTCCTCTTGCAAGGTCCGGCCGCCGGTGAGGTTGTGGGGAGGTACCGCAGGGTTACCGGTGGAGTACCGGTGGAGTACCGGTGGAGTACCGCAGGGTTACCGGTGGAGTACCGGTGAAGTACCGGTGGGGTACCGGTGGGGTACCGGCGGTCGCGGTACCGGTTGGTCGTCGCTACCGGCGTCTCACTCACGCGGCCCCCGGCACCGCCGCGCCCGCACGAGAGAATGGAGCTCGCAGTGGTCGCCATTCTGTCTCCTCTCCACTTGGTCATGGAGTCCCCTTTCCTTCCTTTTGCCAACTTTTTCCCTTGACGGGCACGGCTGGTGGCCAGCCTGCCTGAGGGCCCACCCCTGCTCACAAATTCAACCCCCTGCCTTCGACCCCTCCGCCCCTCCCCCCGCCCCCACCCCGCATACCTCCGTGCCCCCCACCCCGCGACGCATGCGCAGCGCCCCTGGCGGCCACCCCCGCAAGCTGCGTGCCCCCGCCGAGGCCCGCCTGGCCCCGCCGAGGCCCCGCCGCCGCCGCCGCCTCGCTAGTTTGCGCCGAGCCGTGAGGGGCCGAGGCACGGCCGGAGCACAGAGCATCGCGAGAGCGCACCAGTGCCTGCGTGCGTGGCGTGCGTGTGCGTGCGTGCGTGTGCGTGCGCGGGGCGTGCCATGCGTGCCGCTGCGCCGCCAGCTGCGCCAGCTGCGCCGCGCCTGCTAGCATGAGGCCCCCCCGCCACGGCCGCGGCTCGGACACGCGTGGCCGCCGCCGGCCGCAGCCATGGCGCCCACCACCTGACACGACCATGGAGGGCGGGCGGCGCCAGCGGCGCCAGCGGCGCGCCTCGTCAGCGGTGGGCGCGGCCGCGACATGAGGAGGAACTTCTACAAGGTACGGCCAGCGACGCCAGCGACGCCAGCGACGCCTGCGGATGGCCGCGCCCAATTTCAAACTGTATTCCCCCCCTCCCCCCCCCCCCCAACTCCTTTCTCCGGCTCTCCTGGCTCCGCGTCGGCGGCGCGGCGCGCGGGGCGCAAAAGTTATGAGCCCGCAACGACACAGGCGTGCCGTGTCATACGCAAAACTGGGTCCGCGAGCCGGCTCTGTCATCACGGCGCTGCTCTAGCGCTCTCTCTCTCTCTCTCTTCCCCTCCCCCCCCCCTCTCTCTCTCTCTCTCTCTCCCTCTCCTCTCTCATCCCGTCTCCTATCCTCCTTACCTTGACCTCTGATCCCGCTGCGAGCGCGGGGTTCCGTCTCGGGGTCCCGTCGGGTCCCGTCGGGCCCTTCCCTCCCACCACCCCGCCGCCCCGGGCCGCCCCCGGCGGAGGGAGGTGAAAACCACTCGTTGTCGAAAACGAAATAACAGAGCGAAACACGACCGGCGGCGGGCGGCGGTGGTGGTGGATGGGGGTGGTGATGATGTTGTTGACGGAGCTTGCTCGTTTGCCAAACAGAGTGACGCAGGCGGGAGGGCGGGAGGGCGGGAGGGTGGGAGTGAGAGGGTGAGAGGGCGGGAGTGAGAGGGGGACACGGAGGCATATCGCCGTGTCGTTGCGCCCCCTTCGCGCCCTGATCACCGCGCTGCACTTCTCTGGTTTACTGCCCGGGTGTCGCTGGCCGAGGCCCCGCCGCCCCGCGGCGCCGCCGCTCCGACGGCGCAACTTTTAAAATTCGTCGGCCGCCGCGTTCGTAAAATGTGCGCGGGGGCCCGCCGAGGTAGCCGTCCTCTGCGGCTGCCCCGCGACACGGCCTCGGTGTCCCTGACCGGCACGCGGCTGCACAGCGCTGCACCCGGCCCGTTGTCCGCCGCCCCGGCTAGTCGGCGCGTGGTCGGCGCGTGGCCGGCGCGTGGCCACGATTTGTGCCGGACGCGTGCCGGACCCGTTGCGTGCGTGTGCCGCGCCGCCTGCATTATGTATGGACAGACATCGGCCCCGAAGGCCTCATCCTTCCCCCCACCCTCACCCCCCGCGGCCCCTCTGGCGGGCACACCTGTGCTGCCCGTAATCATCTTTCTCTCTCTCTCTTTCTCCCTCTCCTCTCTCTCTCTCTCTCTGTCTCTCTCTCTGTCTCTCTCTCTGTCTCTCTCTCTCTCTCTCTTGGTCTCTCTTTCAGGAGGGTGGTTCGGGGTTCGAGAGGGATCCGATCGACGGCGTGATCGAAGTAGCGGTCTATGAATCCCACCTTTCGGAAACAGAAAGAGATTTACGCGCGATGATGCTGGTAAACTGCTTAGCCCAAACTCAGAGACATTGTTCAGTCTTAATTTTTGTTAATCCATTTTAACTCACGCGAAATTTTAAAATCTCGTCCTTGCTCTGTTTTAAAAGATAGGACGCATTCGCGTGTTCGTGGGTGGCTTTAGCGTGTTTAAGCACGGATCGCACGTGCTTGCGTATCCCCTCCCCCCACTCGCAGCCCTGACGTCTTAGACCACATTGCTGCACCACAGATTCTCCCAAATTTTCTATTCATGTTCTGGTTCTAGCAGTCGGGTTGTCTTACCTATAGCGGGCAAAGCATCAACTGCTTTCACTCTTGGGAAGGAAACAAAACGCCGCGAAATCTTTCCCGCAGATACTGGGTCCGCAGAACCTGCGGCCGCCCACTCCCCGGTAGTGACTTTTACTTATTCCAAGTTGGCAAAGTCGATTCTGCGGCGGGCGGGTCGGTTTCGACGACCGCACCCAGCGCTGCCAACCGCGCGTTTCATATGCGAGTCGGGGCGGCGCGGCGTGGCGGGCGACTGCGGGCCGTATCGTGGAAGCAGCGGCTCCTCGTGGGGAAAAAAAAAGTCTCTGAAAGAATAAAGGGGATGGCAGACATGGAGCGGCGAAGGCGTAAAAAGGAGCGAGGGAGTCGGGGACCGGGAGGGGGGGGGGGGCGTCTTGGGGAAAGGAGCGGCGCGGGCCGCGCGGGCTCTCTTAAAAAAAATAAGGTTAAAAAATAAGAGGAAGAAAATGGAATGAGGGTGACGGGAATGGCGGCATAATGGGTGTGTGGGGGGTCAGGCTCAGCTGTAGCGCCGCTCACAGCCGGGCCGGCGTCGGGAGTCTCTGCTGGGGTCCGGCCTGGAGCGTCAGCGGGCGGCCCGGCACGCGAGGACGGAGGACTCGAAGCTCGGCCGCACGTCAATACTTTTGTCTTTGCCCCCCCCGCGGAGTCTCGTGGGAGCGGCGCAGGTTTTCGGACCTCGGCGGCGGGCGGAGGCGGCCCGGAGTGCCTCTCCTCGCGTCCCCGCCGCGTCTCCCCGCCGCTCGCAGACACAGTGTCATGTAGCCTCGGCCGACACGCGCGGAACACGGATGGGCCAAAGAGGTTCCGCCGAAGCCTTGGTGGGAGCTGATCGACCCGCGCGGGCCCGGCCGCGTGCTGCTCCCGGTGCCGCGGGGGCCGCGGGGGCCCCACCTCATCCCGGGCGCACATGAGGTGGTGAAAATATTTCCCTATCCCTGCCGCGCCGCTCCTCCCTCTCTCTCTCTCTCTCTCTCTCTCTCTCTCTCTCTCTCTCTCTCTCGCCAGCCTTTTTCTTTTCCGATCGTAAGACGCGAGGGCGGGCTGCGGGTCGGCCCGCTGCTGCTGGTGGTGGTGGTGGATGGCCTCGGCGAGAGCCTGAAAGGCGCTGTGCGCTCGTAATCTCTGTGTGTGTGTGTGTGTGTGTGTGTGTGTGTGTGTGTGCGGGGCGCTGTCTTGTGCTTCTCAATATTGACGCTTTGACGTCCTCTTTTCGCAAAAATTTTGCGCCCTGGCTTTTCGATTTTTCCCCTCGCTCGCCGTCGTCGGGGAGGTGCCGCACAACCCCGCAGGAGTCGTCACTCCCAGTCACTTGGCCGGCGGCAACATTAGCGGCCGGCAGGTGTCTGACCCGCTCGCCCCGCCTCCCCCCGACAACCTTCCCCAACTCCTCACCCGGTATCGTCCCTCGGGACCCGCGCCCTTCGCCCACACCTTCCAACCTCCTTTCTCAGACAGTCTTCGGGGGTCTTGCTCCTCGAGCGGTCTAATGCGACTGGCCGCCGCCGTCGCCGCCGCCGTCCGTGGCAGGCTTGAAGAAAGATGCTTCGTCCGATGCCAGATAGCGGATCGGACTTGCTCCCGAAGGCCGGTTGCCCCCCCCCCCCCCCCCCCGGGCTCTCCCTCCCTGTCCGGCACGGTTCTCGTACGCTTCCAGGCGCATGAGTTAATACGACCATGTGGGAACGCGGTGACTCCGGCGATCCCTTCTCTCAGACTGGTCGGCCCGCCGCCCGGCCGAGTCTCGCTTCTTTGCCGGCTCCACTCACTTTTTTTTCCCGCCACAGCCTCTATTTCTTCAGGACGGACGAAAGGAAGGGCGGGGCAGAGAGAGAGAGAGAGAGAGAGAGAGAGAGAGAGAGAGAGAGAGAACGCGAGAGAAAGAAGAAACAGAAAGGGAGAGATGGCGGAAGCTGAGTCAGAGAGGCCATTTCCATCCAGTCCATTAGGAGCGAAAACAAAGAGTTGGTGGCTGCTAGCTGTGGACCCCGTCGGAAGAGAGAGAGAGAGAGAGAGAGAGAGAGAGAGAGAGAGAGAGAGAGAGGCGCGAATGAGCGGAGAGAGGGGGAGAGGGGAGAGAGAGAAAGAGAGGGAGAGGGGGGGGGGGGGGGGGGTGATGCGATTCGGCAGGCTGCTAGCGCCTCATGAATAACACATGTTCGTCGAAGATTGCCAAATCGCTCTGTAATTGGTGGCACTCGGAATGCCTGGAATAAAGCCATCCTCCCTTGCTTGAGGCCGGCCCGCGCCGCCGCCGCCGCCGCCACCGCCCCCGGCCTACCTGCACCCCTGCAGGCCGCCGCGGCATCTGTCGCGGCGCCCCGACAGCCCACGTCCCACTGGCGTCCGCACAAACCCCGCGCGGCGCCCGCCGGAGAGGCACATGTTTAGGCATCTTGTTTAGCGCGCGCAACTATTTCAGAAGAAAATGTAAGGCCGAAACTCTGCGGGGGATGGAGGGGGAGGGGGCGTCCCGACGACGAGCAGCAGTGGTGTGCGTCCAGGTGGGCGCGGGGCCGGCGTCGCTGAAGACCGTGAGCGTGAACACGGGGCCGTGGGCGGCGCGTCGGCGGCGAGCCAGCGAGCCTACCTCCCGGACGGCCAACTGCGGGCCGCCGGCCGCCGCGGGACTGCGGGACTGCGGGACCCGTGCCGAGCAGCGGGCCTTAAGGACCTCTCCGCCTCCGGGTTCCGGCGGCTCCGGCGGCTCCGGCCCCAGCGACGCGCGGCGGTGCCTGGCTTTGGAGGGCTCCGTTCGAACTCTCTCTCTCTTTCTCTCTCTCTCTCTCTCTCTCTCTCTCTCTCCTTCTATATCTCTCTCCCTCCCTCTCGCTCCGAAAATCCGTCCAGCTTCCCCTCCCCCGCCCCGTCTAGACCCGATGCCGATGAAAGGTCGCACGGCGATGCACGCGAACTTCCTGCCCCCTCCCCCCCCCCCCTCTCCCCCGATACTCGGCCGCGCCGGGCCTCAGTCGGGCTCGCTTTTCCTTTCTGCCAATTAGGTTGGCCGGTCCTTGCGGGGCTGAGTGAAAACTTTCCAATACAACAAGCAGCGTGCCCGCCTCTTTTCCCCGTTTCTCCCAGTTTTTCGTTGCCTCTGTGCGCCTCTAGCACCCCCCCTCCCCCGCCGCCTCCCTCCCCTCCCGGCGGCGGGCGTTGAACCCCCGCGGCCCGTGGCGGCGGCGGCGGCAGCTGCTGCTCTTTTTGACAAAGGCTGCTCGCTTCAGGATGTGCCGCTCCTCAACTTTAAGAAACAATCTGCGCGAGTAAACAGTTTATCGCGGCAGGAGTACGTATAAACGGGCTTTGGCAAACACTGTGAGTATATGGATGAGTGGGAGGGGGGCCCCGGCCGGGCAGAGGAGGCCCAGAGGGGCGCCGCCAAGAGCCGGCGGAGCGTTTAAATATTCCATTCGGAGATTCGCCAGTTGAACGGGCCAGGAAACATTGAAGGTGGCGCGCGCAAGAGCCGGAGGCCGTTGAAATTTTCAGCGAAAAACTTTTTGAGCCGCGCGGCGCGAAAATTTTGCGCGCACTCTTGTTCTGAAGCAGCAGGACCTCCTCCCTCCTCCCCCTCCGGCAGTGTGCAGCGGCGGCACTCCTCTGTGACGGGCGGAGGGGGCCGCAATGGGCTGACACAACGGGGCTCCACAACGTCTCCGCCGGCTGGCTGATGTCGGGTGTCAGCGTGGGATGGGCTCGGCGCGGGGGGCGGCGCGGGGGTCGGCGCGGGGGGCGGCGGGGGGGGGGGCGGCAGAGCCTGGCGGAGCAGGCCGCGGCGGGGCTACAGCCGGCCATGCCGACGCCGCCTTATCCATATTTTCGGGAGCGCGAGGCGGGCGGCCGAGGCGGCGGCCGAGGGCGGCGCACCCTGGAAGTTATTTCACGTGCTAAGTCGTCGCTGCGGTGCCCCCGCCGCCGCCCCCCGCCGCCCTGCCCCGCCGCCGCCCCACTCGTCTCCACGCGCGATGATGAATGAACCCGCCAACTGCGGCCGAGTCGGTTTAAAGTCGGCGCGGAGTGAGTTCATTATCTCGGCCCCGGGGGCACCGCGGGGGCGCCGCGGGGGCGCCGCGGGTGGTCCCCCCACTGCCTCCACCCGCGGGACCCCCCCCCCCCCCCCCGCAGGACTGTTATGAATAAATCCGCGACAAAGTTCATCAATGCCGCGCGCGGAGCGCCGCCGAGTGGGCCGCGGACGACTTTCTGGTCGCCACCAGTGCCACTCTTGTTATTCCCCCGCCCCGCATCGGTTTATTAATTCTCTCTCTCTCTCTCTCTCTCTCTCTCTCTCTCTCTATCTCTCTCTCCCTCTCTCTGCCGCGGGTCACGCCCCTTTCGTCCGGTGTAGTGGTAGAGGCGGAGGTGCTCCGCCCCGGCGGTGCGGGCCCGATAGTTGTAGTGCCGGCCGGGAGCGGCGACGCAGCAGCCGCGGCTCGTCTCAGGCTCGTCTGCTGCGCCGTGCTGCGCCGTGCTGAGGGGCCGCGCCGCCGGCAGCGCGCTCTATCCGCCAGATCGGAAAGTTAATCTGCCAACTCCCCCCGCGCCCGCCCGCACCCGCCCGCACCGCCCGCGCTGCTGGGGGCCCCGTAAGCCACCCTGTACATTCCATTGGCCGCGCGGCCTGCTTGGCGCTGCTCTGCGGTATAAGTCTGCCCCCCCCCCCCCCCGCGTCCCTCACCAGCCACACCCCGGCCGCACGCCCTTCGCCCAGCCCGGCTTGCACACGCAATATGGACTGCGCGGGGAAGCGGGGGTAGTTTCCCGAGGCCCGCCGGCCCACGCACATGTGTGTGTGTGTGTGTGTGTGTGTGTGTGATTCCAAGGTTCTCCAGGTAGAAGCAAGCGGTATTTTGATGCCGAATCAACGACGCGTGCTGGGCCGCGAGTGCAGAGCGCTACCTGCTTCGAAAACTTGTTTGCAACTTGGCGGACCATTTCGGCGCGGCGCTGTTGCGTTGCTGCGCGTATGGGATGCTCCCGTGGGGTCCGTGGCCGCCGCCGTGGCCGCCGCGGCGTGGTTACCGGATGAGACGGTAATAATATTAAAGTGCACGCGGCCGCGGCTCACGTAACATGCAGCACACACACACACACACACACACACGCACGAGATTAGCGCGTTTAGGGGGGCATTGTCTGCCGGGGTGTGGCTTACCTAGTGTATGGCGTGTGCGCGCGCGCGTTCCACTGCACACCATCCACCCACCCACCCCCGTGCTCCCCGGCCGGCTATACGCAGGTGAAACGGCGAAGAGGAGGAGGAGGAGGAGGAGGAGGAGGAGGAGGAGGAGGAGGAGGAGGAGGAGGGGAGGGAGGGATGGTGGGGGGGGGGGGGGGGCGCCGCTGCCCCCGCTGCCGGCCGTGCCGTACGCCCTTTTTGTCTGATGTTTCGGCCCGCGAGCCACGGAGAGCCACCGTGCCGGCTCCCGCAAAACATTTTATCTCTCTGACGCCCACGCTGCCCGCCGCCGCGGCGGGCCAACGCCCCGCCAACGCCCCGCCAACGCCCCGCCGCCAGTCTCCAAGGCGTACTGGACGCGAGCATCAAAACAATATACTTTCCCCTTCCTTACTTTGCGTATGGTGTTCGCGCGAATCGGTAAAAAAGAAAAAAAATATTTTAGTGGCGATGAGGGACCGCCGTTTGATACAGTATTTTTATTCGTGCGGTATCGACGTCGGGCCTACGCGGCAGGGGGGGGGGGGGGCGCCCCTGGGCCTACGGCCGGGACGGTGTGCTGGGGCGTTAATGAGTGCGGTGGCTCGGAACCGGACTCTACCGGTGTGTGCGGCGGGGGTGCGCGCGGGCGGCCAGCGCGGCCAACGCCGCCGGGACAGAGACTGGCCGGTGAACGCTATACAAGACTCGGGTGAATTAAACTAAACGGGCCGCGGGGGGGGGGGGGGGGGGCGGGCGGCACGGCGGCACGGCGGGGCGGCGGCACGGCGGGGCGGTCGGGGTCAGGGCGGCCCTGGGAGTGGGGGATCCAAGGGGACCGAAAGCGGTCGGCTCGCCGCCAATCAATAGGCGCGGGTATTGACGACGAGGACGCGGCGCTGCAAGGACTGGCCGCCGCCGCCGCCGCCGCCGCCGCCGCCGCCGCCCCGCCGCGGGCCTCGTGTCAGAGGTGGCAGTGGCGGGGTCGGGGACGGCCCGGGGAGGCCAGGGGAAGGCCGAGGGCAGTGGTGGGGCCTTCCCCGGGGGCAGCCACGTCTGAGGTGTCCTTCACTTTAAAAGAAATCATGTGCACCTTGAAATAACCAACCCAAAAATTCGGGGGGAAAATATCGACAAAATCAAACAGGATCAAATATCTGTCAAAAAGCAAATCTAAAAAAAAGTCTGATTGTAAATTATTGTGTGCGCACCGATCCGCGTGAAACCCATCTACCTGTGTACATGCGACCGGATCTTTGACAACCCTCTCTGGGCGCCGCTGCGGTTTCGAGCCCGCCCGGTCCCGTTTTCTCGTTCACAATAACTGTCATCACCACCGGGCCAGACCGCAGCGCTGGCAGCGCTCGTGGTGTCCGACCTTTGCCGGTCTTCCTTCTCTGCCGGGCCAGTCTGGCCGGCCCCCCGCCCCCGGCACCCCCCGGCCCCGCCACCGCTGGACACTGGGTCGTCGTCGGCCGCCCCGAGGGCCCCGGCCAGCTCAGCTCTGGCCCCGGGCGGCCGTCCGGGTCGGGACGATGTCCCCACCAAAGGCCCCGCCACGGCCCCGCCACGCCCCCGCCACGGCACGGCCGCGGGCCCGGGGGCGGGGGCCGGCGCGGCCGCCCCTGGCCCAGTGTGGCCCCACTGCTGCGCGCCCCGCTCAGCCCCGCTCAGCCCGGTCGGTCCGGCGGAGTCCCCCTTTGGCCAGGTCGATACTCCCTTACGTGCAATGTTAATATCAGCTGACGTGGTCGAGCACAAATAGCAATCCACTAGCCTAGCCCACTGCCCTCAGGGCCACGCGCCCCCTCCTCCTGTCCCGTCCGAGCCCCCCCCCCCCCTCCCCTCTCGCTCTCTCTTTCTCCCTCCCGCCTGTCTGTCTGTCTGTCTGTCTGTCTGTCTGTCTCTCACACGCGTTATGACTGCGGCCTTGTTTCGGGCGCACGGCCTTGCGTTATTCCTGCAGGATGTTCCCTGGCGGAGGTGCGACCCCGTAACTGCCCTGTCGCCCCCGCCCGCCGCCGGCCGGCCGGCCTGGTCCCTTTCAGTCAATACGCCTAATGTACTGATTGCCGCCTAGGCTGCCCGGGGCCGCGGAGCCCCCTCACCGTGCCGCGGTAATCTGGGGCCCGGGCGGGGGTGCGAATGCCGTCTTCCGACTTCTGAGACGATCACGATTTTTATGCCGTGGAGCTCGTTCCGAGATTGGATAGGGGGGGGGGGGCGGTGGGACCGGGCAGGGGGAAGAGGGGAGGGGAAAGGGGGGGGGGGGGCGTGGAGTGGCGCTCTCGCTTTGCACGTTAAGTAGGGCGTCAGGCAAACCCTCGTCACTGCGACAACTGATAGTGATCCGCAGCGCTGTCTGGACAACCAGGGGAGGCTTTTGCTGGCGGCGGGGGGCGGCGGGGGGGGCGGGGGGCGGCAAGGACGAGAACTACGGAGCGCCACACTCGTCGTTATTTCCGGAGGAGCGGGGGCCCACACTTCCGGAGATGGGTACCGAATAATATTGAGACAGAGTGTGAGGGAGACAGCGTGAGGGAGAGGGAGGGAAACAGAGACAGACCGACGGGCGGACTGAGGTTCAGGCAGACAGGCGGGCGCACGGAGCTGGGACGGCGGCATGTGGCGGGGGTGCGGTCTGGGCCGTACCTTCCCTTTCCTAACCCATTATCTGCCGACTCTCTGGCCGTGATGAGCCGAGGGCGAGGTAGCAGGGAGAGAGAGAGAGAGAGAGAGAGAGAGAGAGAGAGAGAGACAGAGAGACAGAGTAGGAGAGAGAAACAGAGAAACAGACACATCTCGAGGGAGAGAGAGAGAGAGAGAGAGAGAGAGAGAGAGAGAGAGAGTGAAGGGGGTGGGGAGGAGGAGGAGGTGACAAGGTAGAGAGGATGGTGTGGAGCGGGAACAAGTAATCCCCCCCGAGGACGAATTTAACGTCGCACTACGCCGCGCCATGCGGCGGGGTGAGTTACTCTGCGGAATGAATTACAAGGCACGGCCCCGCACTCCGCACCGCCGCTTCTGGTTGACGGTCGAAAATCCGGCCTCGAATCCGCTGCGAACAGCCGCCGTGCCCGCCACACCCCTGCTTCACAAGTCGTCGCACGCGTGCGCCGTGCGACGAGGCCGAGCAGACGGTTTTATCGTTGCCTTCGGACGACACTGCCACCTCACCAAGCGTCCCCTCCCCCCCCCCCCCTCCGCCCGTGCAATTTAATTTCGCGAGGGATGAGGCGTGTATAACTTTCATTGCCGACAGATACAGAATGGGGACAGAAGTTGGCGGGCGGGACTCTGACGCTGTGGTGTCTCCGGGGCAGGGCGGCGGGCGGCGGGCTTTGGGCTCGTCACCGTGCGGGGCGGGGCGGGACGCTACACGATGGGACGGCCACGGCCGGAGGCGCCCCGAGGCTCGCACGTTAACTCTGCCTGGATGACGGGGCGGCAGCGAGGGTGTGGGTGAGAGAGGGAGAGGAGAGAGAGAGAGAGAGAGAGAGAGAGAGAGAGAGAGAGAGAGGAAGGGAGAGAGGGTTAGCGGAGCCGGAGTAGAAACTTTAGATAGGAAATCCATGTTCGAACTGTTCCCCTTTGGCGACGCGGCTGGCCGGAGCGGCGCGGCGCGGCGGCGGCCGGCGGCGGCGGCAGAGGCGTCGACGGCGTTCATAAGTTGTGCACAAATGAGGGCGCCTGGGTGCGGCGCGGTGGGGGCCGCCGCCGCAGCCCGTTGCTGTCGTTGAGTCCTCGGTCGCACTGTTCACACCTCGCCGGCCCCGCTGCCGGGCCGGCCCGCGCTGGCCGCCTCCGGTCGGGGTAGGGTTTCGGAACGCATCGCGTGCATTCCACGGCGGGCCGGCCGCGACGTCCTGTTGCACCCGCCGCGCTATCGCTCCGTACATCTCGCCGCCGTGCTTTAATGGCGCTTGAATTGCGACTTGTTGGCCTCGCCGCGGGCGCCGCCGGCGCGCCCGGGTGCGCGTGACGGCCGCGCCAGGCCGCTTTGTGCACTGTAAACGAGATTGCGGCTTTAGTCTCCTGAATTTTACACGCGCAGCGAGGCTCGGCCCTGCGGGCACGGCCTCCGGGCCCGGCCCCGGGCTCCTCGAGGCTCCCGCGCTACCTCACCTGCCTCCCCGCCCCACATCCCCGCCCTCCCTCCCTCTCTCCCTCGGGGGGATTTCGCCTTTGAGATGCGCGCCCTACTTGCAAGTAGGTGCGGAGGGGCGCCTTGCAGGGCTTGCCGCTGGATTGATTCGGCGCCTGCCCCTGTACCGGAGTACCGCCGCCTCCTCCCCTCCCACCTCACCTCACCTCACCTCGACCCCGCCTGCCCCAACGGCATGCGGCAGGCTCCCCGCCGGCCGGCACGCATGGCGCCGGGCAGGTAGGCAATCCCTAACGGCTGCGCGCACGTGTGCTGTGCGGGCTGGCCTACCCTCGCATTCGCAGGCGCTTGGACGGGATGCGGTCGCACGGTGGCGGGTGAGGGCCGCGCGCCGCCTGATGTGCCGGGCCCACAAGGAGCGGGGGTGGGGCAGCGGGCGGGGCAGCGGGCGGCCGGCCCTTGCAGATGGCGAGCGCGGTATTCATTCCACGTGGCGGCGCGGTGTGGTAGGGCGGAGCATCAACAGGTCTGCTGTGTGTAAGCTCGTCTTTACTTCTTATTCTCCGTGTGGATGCCCCCCCCCCCCCCACGGGTTTTCTGCTCACTTTGTTCAGGGCGGCGCGCTCCGTGCCGGTGTCACAGCGGTCGGTTCCGGGCAGGCTGTCCCCTGAGTCCTGCCCGTACGTCGCTGCCCCCTCTCTCCCTCTCTCCCTCTCTCTCTCTCTCTCTCTCTCTCTCTCTCTCTCTCTCTCTCTCTCTCACACACGCACACTTGCTGTGTCCGCCTCTCTTTCGTTTCTTCCCGAGTGAGCGGGTGTACAGCTGGGCCTCCGTATTAACGCTCCCTGCTCTTCGAATTATCCCCCTCCCCCCCCCCCCCCCTTCCCCCGATAATGAGGGGCTGTGTTTGCCCACGACAAAGGCACGCTGAGGTGCGCCCGGGCCCCTCCACCCCTCTCCCCCTGCGGGCCTCGCCGCCTTACGTCCCTAATCGTGTAATCCACAGTCTACCTGCTGCAGACATTCATGAATTAAAGTCTGCAGCATTTCGCAATAGGACCGCTCTCAGGATTCTATCGCACTACCCAATTCGATGTTTGTACATCGCCGTCTTACAATAAATTGTTTTTAACTCTCGTCGGTATTGCAATGCGATCGTTTCTACCTTCCTTTTATTTCCCCCCTTCGTCTGCCCGTAGATCTTCTCTGTCCCGAGGCGGGCGGCACTGCGAGGGCCATCGGGGAAGCCTGCGGCTTTGCCGTGGAGGCTAGAGCTGCTGCGCGGCAGCCGGATGGGACATTTTTCTTTTCGCTTTCTGAGGAAAGAGACAAAAAAAACACTATGGAGCTATCTACAAGCACCAGCCGTTCCTTTTCTCAGGTCGTCAAAACTACCGTTCTTGAGATGGCGTACTCACTCAGCCCGAAAAGCGTAGCCAGAAAAATACCAATAAGAGAGTAAGAATTTCTCCTCTGTTCTTCTGGGGCTGCATTTTATGCGGCTCTGATTCTCAGCGAGTACGCTCACGCAACCCTGCGAAACAACGTGTGTGCGCGCTCTACGCAGGATACACGCTGCTTCTAGCTCAATACGTATGCTTTATTCATCGGTGTGGAGTAGAGTGGGGCCACGGGTGGGGGGGTGGGGGGCCTCCCTTTTCCCGCCGTCTCCGCCCTTGCTCTCCACAATGTGTGTCGCTCACGGAGCCCCTCCCCTCCCCTCCCCTCCCCTCCCCTCCCCTCCCCTCCCCTCCCCTCCCCTCCCCTCCCCCCCCCCTCCATCTCCCCTGCTGTTGTTGGCCAGCACAGCACACCTTATCATTCGTCCTGGGGAAAGCCATGCTTTTGGAGAGCGGGAGAGGGACTTCCAGCAGGGGGGGGGGGGGGGGGCGTCGCTGTAAGGATCCTACCCTCCGGTACCCTTCTCCGACAGGGGAAAAGACGCCAAGGTAAATATGTGGGTGTTTTTCTTCGAGCCGCGCTCGCACCCCTCGGAGCCCGCGGTGTGGCTCGGCCAGTACCTTCCGTCCGGATCGCAGCCGGCGGCGGGCGGGATGGGAGGTGCCGTGTTCGGTCCCAGTGCGAGGCTGGGCGAGGCGGCCGACACGGCGACACCCGCACATTAATGGGGCCACGAGTGCGCCGCCGGTCCCCAGCGGTCCCCAGCGGGTCCCCAGCGGGTCCCCAGCTGTCCCCAGCTGTCCCCAGCGGGTCCCCAGCTGTCCCCAGCGGGTCCCCAGCTGTCCCCACCGGTCCCCACCGGACCCCCCGTGGCGCTGGGCCCGGCGCCAAGACGTCGTTAGTCCACACGCCCACCACTGATTGGTGGCGGCGGAGTCACGGAGTCACGGAGTGTCCCCAGAACTGTGAAACTTGTTGGGCATCGGGAGTCCGCGCAGACATTATTGGTGTGGATTTAGACATCGCGCGCCGCCTCCTCCATATTGTTTTGTCGCGGGGATGGGATAAGGCCGGTCGGTTTTTGTGAGTCCCGCGTCTAGGGGGGCCCTGCTTCCCTCCACCCACCCACACACAAACACACACACACGGCTCCCGCGCTGATGCAATAAGGATCGCGAGCTGAACAAATCGCCCCTCGTTTCTTTGCGCTGCGCGCTGCGCCCGGGGTTTCCGTGCCATCTTGTCTCGATCAGAGCCCCGATAGATTTCCTCCGCGCTCCGCCGTGCTCCGCCGCGCTCCGCGGTGCCCACCGAGTTGTCGGGGGCGGCGGCGCTGCCGTGGGAACGCGCCCCGTTACGGCGGGGTGTTTCGTAAGCAGACAGCCCGGCCGGCCGCGCAACGCTGGCCGCACCTGGCGAGGCGGCCGGCCAGGCTGGCCGCGACAAAGAGTCGCAAATAGAGATGTAGATCGCGGGCGCCCCCCTCTGCCGATCTATTTATACATTTCCCTCCCCATTTCCTTTTTTACTCCCGCACCTCCGCCTCCCTCTGGCGCCGCACGGAGGACGGCCGCGTGTCCAGCGACCGGTGTCACGTTCCCGCCGCGTCGGATCGACTGTTGTCCCGAAATCGGGGTGACCCCTTCTGTTCTCTTCCTCTTCTTTTCCGTTTTTCCGCCACGGGGGAAAAAAATTGTGATTCGGTACATCGAACTCATCGCGCGGCAATAGAGATAGGAAGGTGTTCCCTTTTTCGTTTCTACTTTCTTCCTTTTTTTTCCCCCGTCCCCATGCCGTGTGATTTGACCGGGTTCGGCTGTCGGCAGAGCCGGGGGTGTGTCGCCCGGCAGAAAAACCGTTCACCGCCGCGAGTTTGGAGAACGATACGGACACGCAAGTTTATTGACTTGCGTCTCGTACGCCCGTTTTTAACGACTGCCCCGGCAATTTCATAATTGCCCATCGAGAACGGCGGGGCATTTGATTTCGATTGTCGCGGAGAGGCAAAAAACGAGGGAGGAAAATTAAAATAAAAAAACAAACAAAAGAGGGTGTGAGGGGTGGAGGGGGTGGCAGTGTATACCGTGCGCCGCCGCTGCCGTGGGGTCGCGGCGATGAATAAGTCCGCAGGCCAGCCAGTGATCAGCGCTTCGATCGGCAGCCGGTCACGGACAAATCTCCTCCCGCTTTCGGTTTCATCACGGCGCGACGGGTGTGGCCGCCCTTACGTGAGCCTCCCGCAGTGATGACGGGTGGCTCCGGCCGCGCCGGACCGCGTTGTGTAAGCGCCGCGGCGTCACGTCACCACGGACCGGTTGCGTCACCAGACTCGGTAGTGCTTGTTCCGCGGCCACTATTCGGCGAAGCCTAAACGGGGGCGAACGGCGGGGACAAGGCGGCGGCGGCGGCGGCGGCGGGGCTGCAGTGGCGTGACTGGAAGCGGTGCTTTTGCGGGACCCCGCCCGCCCACGCGCAGCCGGAACTCAGGGCTTGATTAAACCAATCCGGGCCGAGTGGAAAAGCCGCCCCCTGATGTGTCGCGGCCCGGGGCCGGCCTTTCTTACCGCGGCCGGGGGGGGGGAGCAAAGCGATGCAGACCGTGGCGTGACGGGTGTCGAGCAGCCACCAGTTGCGGCCGTTTGCAACACCTGCCTGCCTGCCTGCCTGCCAGCGCCTGGCAGGCCGGCGGCGGCGAATGTCAGCCGCAGTAACAAGCGGCCCCGAACGGCACCTTTACGCCCCTCATCGTGATCATAAGCTCCCCGGCCGTGGCGGGGGCCGCGGGGGCCGCGGGGGCCGCGCGGGCGCTGGTGAATGTATCAAAACTCTGGCAGATAGTGGGGGCGCGGCCATCGGGTAGCCAAAGTTGACCCGGAATCCAGCAGCGGCGCGGACTCCCCGTAGATATAGCCTCGCTCATAATTCAGCTCTGCAGTGCCCTAAAAGAGAAAAAAAAATAACACCGCTCCTGCGCGGAGGGATGGCTCTGAGTGAGAGAGAGAAAGAGAGATAGAGAAAAAGAGAGAGGGCGAGACCGTAAAACCAAGTGTTTGGAAACTGCGCCAAAACTTTTGGGGCATAAAAAAATATATTGCGCGGAGTGGCGCTCGGCATGCTCGATGCGGCTGGTCATCAAGGTATTGGTGGCGTCATCGCGGGCGGATGGGTGTGTCCGCGGCCGCCGAGGGGGTGGGGCGGACCCACCAGGCCCCGGGCCCCGGGCCGCGGGCCCCGCGAGCCACGGTCGAAGGTAGTTAAGCGGCGCGCGGGGCTCGTATAATTGCCTCTGTTTACGAGTCGGCTCTGAATTTTAGCTCGAGCCAAAAAGGGGGATGGACTGACGATGACAGCCTCTCGGGGAGAGAAATAAATTGCATGTATCCGTTTGGGATCGGCGTCACTTGGAGGGAGGTCGTGTTGTATAAGGCGCCTGGGGCCGCGACATGTCGTTGCTGTGTCCGCGTCCCTCGCGGGCACGGCAGCGCGCCGCGCGCCCAACGTCCTCGGGCGGCGGGCTCTGCGGAGTGTAGCCAGTCCGCGTCGTCCCCCCGCATGTGATGGGGGAGGGGGGGGGGAGGCGGTGGAGCGCAAATGCGTTACGCCCAGCAGTGCGGTCAAAAAGACAGATGGGCCCCCGCTAAGGACGCGCTCAGGCGCCGCGCCGGCCCGGCACCATTACACAGCGATTGCGCTGCCGCGCCCGCCGCCCGCGCCCGCCTGGGCGTTGCTGTGGATGTGTCGCCGCAGAACGTGCGGGATGGCTGTTCCCTACCGCTCGTCGCCTTGCAGCGCCTCCGTGGCGGCGGCGGCGGCGGCGGCGGCGGCGGCGGCGGTGGTGGCGCCCGAGCGCAGGTGGCGTTGCGGGTCGCTGCGCGGCACTGCGCGCGGGGGGTCCCGCCGAGCCCGGCTCGCAGCCCGGCTCTTCCCGTTGTTTACCGCCGAGGCGCGCGGGGCCGGCGGCGGCAGCAAGCAGTGCACCTGCACTCGGGGGGGCGGGAAGCCTAGCAAAGGCCGGCGCCGCCGGCGCCCGCCTGCCGCCCGCACTCAGGAGGTGTTGCCGCGGGAAGCGGCAGCAGCGGGAACGCGGCGCGCGTTCCAATGGGGCCGGGTTTTATTGAACACCTGAAAGTGCCGTCGGCGTCGTCGTCGTCGTTGGCGGCGGCGGGGGCAGTCGTCACGGAGCGCGCGCACCTCCCCGACGACGCCGCGGGTGTCGGCGTGCATGTGGCGCCGCCGCGGCGCCGGTCTCGCTGAATGCCACCGCGGCCGCGGCCGCTTCCCCCCCTAGCATTAGCGACATCTCTCTGCATATTTTCGTAGCGTCGTAGCCTTTTCACCTCGGAGACGGGCGTGTGTGCTGTGAACTAACTCGCCGACACATTCTCTTTCTGTTTCGATAGGTAAGAGCGGGTTCCGTCGCTGCTCGCGAACCAGCGGCAGCAGCAGCAGGCGACACGCTGCCGACTCAGCGCCTGGTGAGCCATGCTGCGACAACACGGTATCGTGTGTGTGTGTGTGTGTGTGTGTGCAGCGGGCCCTGCTTAGAGGAGATGAGCACCCACCGGAATTAACTTTGTCGCCGCCCCTCCCTCCCCCAGTGACACTTCCCTGACGCCCCACATACTGCGCCGCCGCCGCCGCCGCTGCGCCGACTCCCTTGTTTGCAGTTCGTATCGACCGAGCCGCACTGCGAGGAGCGAAAGAGGCGGCGGCGCGGCACAACCAGCTGCGCCGCTGCGCCGCTGACAAACGAGAGCGGCCCACTTAAACGGGAGGAAATGGAGAGGAGCCGGGACAGACGGAGGGGGAGTGTGTTCACGGCCCTGCGGCCCTGCGCTAACGTTATTGTCGGCTGATACGGGGCGATAATCTTCGGCGCTTGATGGACTCGCTGCGAGCGGCGGCGGCGGCGGCGGGCCGCGCGGCGCGTTACGTTGTCTACAAACTTTTCCCCCGCGGCCCCCCGCGGCCCTCCATTTTCGCGCCAGGCAGCAAGCAGTCCAGGAGGGGGAGTTAATGAGCGAAAAGCCAATGGACCTCTCCCCAATGAAGTCCGCCCATTGTGTCTTGTCGAGTGCCGTGTCGGAACAACAAGTGTCCGGGTGGCCGCGCCATTAGAGACAACTTGTCGAAAACTTTTATTACTTTCCCGCGAGGGCAGGCGGCGCGGCCTCTGTTTTTTATGTCCGTATTCCATCCGGTAGTTATTTTGTCATTAGTATCAGTCGCGAACGCCCCTCTGTTTTCTGCTCCTGCAACAGCCGCTGCTGATGTTACCTAATAAGTCGGCACCCCTTGTTTTAGACTCGAGAACAGAATGCTGCGGTCTCGTGGCTTCCGAACTGTGAGTTTGAAACAAGCAGCCAAGAGTGACGACGGCGTGGGGGGGGGGGGGGGAGAGGAGGCCACAAAGAGGAGTATAGAGCGCATCGGTTTTGTGTGTGCCTGGCCGTCTGGTCCTGGCCTAAAACACGCGAAATGTGTTGACTGCCCGCCCGCCCGAAACAACGCCGACCCGCTGCGTGTAGTGCCGCACCGGCGATGTTTCTGTGGAGGGACTCATGGAGGGACTGCGCTGGACCGGCCCTGGCTGAGCGGAGGCGCTGTTCTGTGCAGTGTTGATGCCAACATCATTAATGGCCCCACCCAGCCTCCGCTGCCAGGAGACCCGCCCCCCGCCCCTCCACCCCCTTCAGAGCGGGGTGGCCGGTTTCTGTTTGTATGCGGACGTGCAACGCGACAGAGCTGGGAAGCAGAAGGCCGTGTATGGAAATTTCCGCAACAACCGCTGGGGGGGCCGTTTCTAAAATGCGAGGCCAATGTGTGAGAAGCCCGGGGATTTCCTCTCATGGGCGCACTTAATCTAAACCGCCATTTGTTTGAATCTTCCCGATTGCGGTGCCTGCGGGTTAAAGCTCGCCTACATTATGGTCAGCGGATGGTTTTCAGGGACATAACGACCTCTCGCTCTATTAAACTCGCATATCTTGTTATAAATAATGGACGACCGCTGCAGGCATAAATAACTGTGCTCAGCAGGGATGTGGCTGTTTTTTTATCCTCTCGCTGTTATTGTACCTTGGCAGTTCCGACGAGAAACGCCACATTTGGCCCGGCGCAAGAGAGCCCGAGATTCGCGAAGGGAAAGGATGATTCAGAAGGAGAAAATCCTTGATTCCGGAGGTCGAGCTCAGCTATGTGAGAGAACGAATAGTTTGGAAATGATACATTGTCCTCGACACCGAAAATTATTGGTGTGGCAACAACGAGTCGCCGGACCTCCCACCGCCCGACTAACCCTGGCTCGTTATGTCTGTCAGCCAATTAACAGCCAGGAGTCCTGGCGTGTGGTTTCCCCTGTGTCGGGTATGGTTTTCCCGTGTCGGGAGAAACCTCGATGTCAGAGGTCCCGATGCTGGGGACCAGCTCATCTGGCCACAAAGTGGCAGGGGGTGTAGCTCTGTTGGCTCGGTCGGCATTTGCACTGCCTCTGCCATAGCTGCTTCTGCTTTCGGTTATTCACAAAAGCTTTGGACTAAAGCTGGGCGTAAAGCCGGATCTGGTCAAGTTGGTTTCGGAATGGGAAAGGGAGAGGGAGGGACGGGCAGGGTGCTGGCGCCCTCTGATATTATATCAGGTTTTAGACAGCCTGCCGCAAGTTTGCCCTTCCCCGCCCACCTGTGTTACTGTGATACGGCCTGCCGCTCAGGACCCTTACCCTATTTCGCACAGCAGCTCTCCCGCCTTTCCACTCTCGGACTCAGTTCGGGCGGAAGTTTCAATGATGATGAAAACTAGCGATCCACCACCATGCAAAACAGTACCTCCTGCAGCAAGAATTGTCGTCAGGTTTATTTATTCTTGTGGCATACGTTGACGCTGGTCCGCATGAAAACAGATATTGATTTTCGGTCGCGTGGCACGGGTGTCGGAGACTATCGTCTCGATGCGATCTGATCGGGAGTAATGGCACTTAATTGCTTTGGGCGTTCCACGCTAGGCCTGCCATCACGGTAGGCCGTGGCAGTCGAGACCCAAATGTTGTAATCGAATTTTATTCCGTGACAGAAATTAAGAGGGTTTCTCGTTGTCTGGCACGCAAGCCACCCGCTCGTTTTGAATCGAGGAGCGTGCCGCGTTTTTGTTTTTCTGTTGTGGGCCACTCGTGTGGGATTTAGTGTGTAAAGTCTAAACGTGAATTCCGGATAAAAATCGACTTTTGTCTCACTGTGTATTCGTCTTGTCCTCGGCGGTCCGTTCCCTGGTGCCGAGATAGAGTCCCCTGTGCGGCAAATGAACGGGGAATTCGACAATAAAATCAGCCTAAACTCGGTTTCGATATGGATTCCCGAGCGGAGAGGGGTGGGGTGTTGCGCTGGTCCAGTTGCAGTCCCTTATTCCCTTACCATCAGCCCGGAACGCCAGTCCCAATATCGGTAACCTGATTTACTTCCAGCGGCAAGCGGAGTGTGATTGTGCTGACGTCAGTTGTGGTCTCGACCACCGCATAATCGTTCCTTCTATACCCGTCGTCCAGCGTCGCAAGACGCGCCAGTGTCCTGAAGCGGCGATCTGATTCGCGACGCCAGTGAGTGAGAATGTCGGAGAGCAGCGTTGCGGTCCGTTGGGGCCCTGCGTAAGTGTTTGGAGAACAGCTAGCGGACCATAGAGACCGCAAGGATGGACGAGAATGTATAACTCTCCAACGCCCTGATCGCAGCAGAGGGTGCCAGTCCTACTTGTCGCTGTCCGTTCCTTACACATCCAGCCCGAGGAGAGCTGTCCTTGTCCCACACTCTGCCCTGTCTTTCTCTTCCCCCGTCTCCCCTTTATCCACTTCCCGGTCCAGGACAAGTCAGGCATTTGTCATTGCGTGAGTTATGAGAGGCCGGGAAAGCTCCCCACAGCGCCCCCCCCCCCCCCCCAGAACCCTCCGCAGCGCTCTCCCTCCCCTTTTCATCAGGGCGGAGGGGGCGGAGGCATCCTGCCCTTGGTTGCCAGCTCGAGGAGACGCTGCCAGCAACCGCCAGCACCGCAGCCACCGCAGCGGCGCGGTACCAACTGTGGGGAACGGCGGCGGTACCGACACGGGCGGAGGAAGAAAAAGACCTGTACGGAAGCATGCTGTGAGGCAGCGGGTGCTGCGGTGCTGCTGGAAACGCGCTAGCAGCCGGTGCCGCACAACAGCACCGCCGTCACTGCGCAATCAATCGCGGTGGGAGACGCAAGGAGTTTCGGAGCTTCTTTCTCAAGCTCCCCGAGAGAAAGCAGGGGCGATGTGTTATTCTAACGACGGCTCCTCTGTATGTATGTGAGGCGGGCCGCGCGCCTTGACATGCCGGCCGCCGCGCCCGCAGCGCTCCTCCCCCGCATTGATGACATGTATTCTTCCCTCTTGTCACGGGGTCGATACACGTGCACGGACTCCCACGCGCGTACCCCTCGCACCGCCCCCCTCCCCACCCCCCCTCTTGCGGTGTGCGTGTGATTTTCCGACTAGAGACACGCACCGGCGCCCCTGCCAACTCCGAGCAATTGTGTGTTTGCGAATGTGTGTGTGTGTGTGTGTGTGTGTGGGAGAGAGAGAAGAGGCACTCGTTCCCGTGTATGTGTGTGTGTGTGTGTGTGTGTGTGTTGGTGCACTGCCAAAGGACCTTCTCATTCTGCCCAGGAAGACAGGATGTCGCAGAAGCTGCCTACGTGCCGTGGGAAATGCAGCCTCCCGTAGTTCCGCGCCGTCCTTCCTGCCGGCGTCCCACTTCCACGCCCTGACCCTCCCCTGTCCTTGGGCCTCCGAGTGGCGTCCTTGGCAACCCCGCCGTCACTTTCTTCCTCCTCTCCTATCATTCTTTCCCCCCCTGTTCTTCCGGTACCGCCTCTCTCCCTCTGATTCGCTCTGCTGCCTCTCTATCCCTTTCCCATTTGTCGTCCATCGTTGGCAATTCCGTAAGCACTCTGTCCTCCTGGCAAACTGCCTCGTGTGCGTGGCCGGGCGTCACACACAGAGACAAGGCAGATAGTGTTGCCAACTTTCGCCTTGCGAAAGGATGACCCAGATAAGTAGTATCCGCTGGATTTATGTCTGGCATGCGCAATCGTGGTGGTGGGAAGTCTTTCGCAGTTCGGCGAATCTCGCGCGTATTTATGTACCCGCGACGGGCATCGGGGAGCCGGGAAAACAAACCATCAAGCTGGAATGACCTGCGCGACTTCAGAATGGTTTTTATCGCCTCTTTATCTCCCTGCACTGTTATGGCGGTGCGTGCCTACTACCGACACTGACCTCGCCCACCAACGGGCGCGATAGCGTATCGGAACGGTTACAGCGGTGTAAGTCTGCTGCGTAGTCAGACTATGTAACGGAGCCTCTGCTCACCGTGCACCGCGAGTGGGACCATTTCTCACCCAAACTATCTCCAATGATAAACGGGATTCTTCATCGAGAACTGCTCCTCTAGTTCTCACACGCCGCGGACTCGCCCCTCGTGGAAGACCCATAGTTGTGCTGACAATGCCCCGTGAAGGGCGCGGATCGCTTCGCCCCACCTGATGATGGATTCCGCTCCCCCTTCGCTATGCGAGCCGCAGGAGTAGTGGTTTGTCTTTCAGGGCACTGACAGATAGAGGAGTCAGGTGTCTGCCGCGACTTTGCCGTGATGAATGATGCAAGTTGGACAACTTCACGAGGAGGATGCCTGCCTTTTCTCTGCGGACGCCATTTTTAGCAAGACGCAAGACTTTATTCCGGCAGACCGATGCATCAAATTTCAATTTCACGTCTCGGGGCCCCTCTGGCCAACACCCCACGAAAACCTAGCCCGCCCCGGAGGCTCGGAGGTTTGCGAGTGAGGGAGCTGCTTCGGTAGGCATCTGCCTGCAAAGGGGGAGTCGGTCTTTGGCGACGGTATTAGAATACCAAAATAACTTCTTACCGCGCCGCCGGTGACTGCGAGGCCTTCTTTTGTCCGCCCCACCCACCCCCGGACGCCCGCTCGCGACAATGTTCCAGGCCTGTCATTAGGCAGAGTCTTGTCCCTAGGTGGTTGTCGAGTCCAACCGGCTCGTGCTAAATCATGCTCATTTTCTCTTCCTTACTTTTAACTTCCTCATTTCGTTACAATTGTGTTGCCTGTGTTGTCATTCTCTGAGTGTCTTTTTTTTAGTGAAGCAAATGATTCACGTTGAGAATTGTCTGCGATTCGCTGTACGAAGGGGATCTCTGTGATGGTGTAGCCCGTTCGCTACCGATGAGGAAAAGACCCTCCCCCTCTTGGCGGCGGGCGGCCCGCATTTTAAGTCGCTCTCGCCGTGCCGCTCGGCCGGAGTCACACGTCGGTGCTGCGTGAGTGGCGGCTGTTTCCGGGGGCGGTCGTCTGGCGCGGATAAAGGCGCCTGGGGTCCACGTTAAAATTTTAGTTTACGACGTTTTCCCGTATTCAACGCGTCCCTCCGAGATGATGAATTATTATTATTTCAGAGGGGATGCCGAAACAGCCGCGGTCGTTCCCGGGACCGCCAGCGTCTCTGCTCCTCGACTCCTGGAATACGCTCTCCTGCTTTCAAATTTTCGAATAGCAATCAGCCCAGCTTCTGCGGAGTTTCGCGTTACCCGCGTGAACTGGTCAGGTCCGATTCCGTCAAAAAATTATTCATCGTAGGGCCCTGCTTATTTCGTTGAGCGATTCCTGGCAGAGTCCCGGGCGGACGCTTGTGACCGCGGGGCGGCGCGTCCGGGTGGCGTGACGCCGCCCCGGACCTGCCGTAGCCCCGCCCGCTCCCTCATGACCCGCCCCCCGCCGCCTTTTGTCTCCTTGGCCTCCATCCGCTGTCCTCGACGTGGACCCCAGCAGCCTTTCCGTTATGCCACTTCCCGCCCTTTCTTTCTCCCCCCGCTCCCTGCCCCGCCCGCCTGCCCCGTATTGGCCCCGTCCATCCGCTTCTCCTTATGCCCGTTTCTCCGGCCGGCTGAGGGGTGATCTTGTGCGGCGGAGAGTGAGACGGTCCTTCCTGGCGCCGTCTCCATCTCTGTCCCACGGCCCTCTCTTTGTCCCTCGCGATGAGGAAGAGTCCGACGCCGACGACTGGAGCCGTGTCGCACCACCGACGCCGGGGTAATTTTCTGTGCTCGGTTTCGCTGGCGGGCAGAATAGAGAACGGACGTGGGAAAAAAATGCACCGACGTCGTCTAAATAACACTGATATTCCGTGTTCGACTGCTTCGCCAGCGTCTCCAACTACACCCTGCCTTCCAGCCACTTTTCCTCCTAGCCCGATCTCTCTTGCGGGATTTATTATGTCCTACGCCGCGAGTTAAAAAAAAACGGCCCGCACTTCTTGCGGTCTGAGCAACGCACACCGGAGAGATCTGCAGGAGGGGGAGCGAGCGAAGAAAAAAAAATGAGCTGAGCCAGTCGAGGCGAGTCAAAAAGCCGCGTGAGTGGCTGGCGCTGTCGCCGCGGGCCGGGCTGCTCGGGGGTGGCAGCCGAGGCGGCGGCTGCGATTAGGAAAAAAGCAGTGGAGATTGAAGACGCCGCTGATGGTGGCCGCACAGGGCCGGCGGACGGGTCCGCCCGGGGGGCTGCCGGGCCGCGGCGCAGACGTACCTAAGGATAAGTGGGGCGGCAAGGCTGAGACCGCCTCGGGGACCGCCTCGGGGACCGCGCTGACGGAGGCGAGCGCGCTGCCCGCCGTTTGATAGCGATGCGCACCGCCTTCATGCCCTTTTAATGAACGAATGGGCACGCGGCGACGGCCTCGCCCATTTCGGATGCGGCCGCGGCCCGTCTGGCCCGGATAATGGATGATGCGGTAGCAGCCGGCCGCGGCCGGAGCCCCGATCCTGCCGCCGCCGGGCCCCGCCCCGAGGCCGAGGCCGAGGCCGCAGAGGGCCATGCCAACATTTTTGGCAGCGGTCGGTGGTGGTGAAGGCGGCGGCCCGGAGCCCGTCCCGGAGCCCGGCTCGGAGTCCGGCGAGGCGCCTAGCGCGGCCCGAGTTGATGCCCGAGGTGAAACGGGCCGTGCTCGAGAACGGCGCCGCGGAGCCCGCCGACCGGCCGCGCCCCACATGCTGCCGCACCCCGCCAAACCCCGCCGCGCGCCGCCGCACCGACGGAAGGACAATCGCATTTGATTTTAAATTGCGCGCGCATGGCGTCGACCGCGTGGAGGGGGGTGGGTGGTGCCGGCGCGGCGGGGCTCCGCGGGGCCGCGGGGGCGCTATCTGAACGCGCTGCCGGGACAAGTTAAGCGACCGCGCGCCGCTCTCATGATGTCGTGTTCTTTTACGACGCTAGAAGGTCGTGTAGCTGCACCGTCCCCGCCGCGTGTTTCTGGCGCGCAGTGAGCCGTTCTAACTCGCAACAGCGTTATTATTTTAACCCCCGCGAAAAATATGCTCTCTCCTCGTGATTTTTTTTTCCGAAACATTTACGCTTGCGCGGTACTGCGGAGACGTGTGGACAGCGCCCGTTTCCCCGCAGTTATCTATCGGCCGCCAGTGCCGCCCGCACCGCACCTCGGCGCCGGGCCCCCGGCTGCCTGTGGCCGCCCGCGTGGCCGCCCCTGGCCGCTGTGGCCGCCGCTTTTATCTCCACTTGATGAGGGAGTGCGGTTAACGGCAGCGCCCCGTGGGTCGGGAGGGGGGGGGGGTGGTTGCCGAGAGGCCGAAGGGCCGTGGCTCCGTGGTGATGTGTTGTAAGAGTGCGCTGTAATGTCCCCCAGGGCCTCCAGTAAAGTGGGTACAGTGCCTGTCAAGAGTAGTGGCTGCGGCGCTCCGCGGCGCGTGTTCCGCAGCCGGCGGCGGCCAGCGGCGGCCTAGGTTATCGGGAGTAGTTCGGGGCGCAGCCACGCTCGGGAACAAGAACAAGCATTCGTTTGAGGCGCCGACAGCGCACGGCGGCGGCGGCAGCGTCGCCGCGCAGTGCGTCCGAGTGCGGCGGGCTTGCCTATCTCCCCGGCGGCCCGCGTCCTCAGTACCGCTTAGACAATACCCGCGCGCCATCTCTCTGTCTCTCTGCCCATCTCTCCTTGACTTTTCTCCCCCCCCCCCCTCCCCTCTGCGGCGCTTGTTTGCAATGCCACGCTCCTCTCCCCGCTATTTTTCGTCCCGTTCGCATTGCCTTTTTATCCCTCCGTGCCTCGGTCTCGTCCTCGCCGTCGTGGCTCCGTTGCCGCCGCCCGCCGCCGCCCCCCTCCCTCTCCTTCCTCGTTGCCCTCGACGCCCCCTCCCCTCACCCCTCCCGGCCCCAGGCCGCCTGGTCGCTGCCGCTGCCCGGGCGGCGACGGGGACAATGCACTTTGTTCCGCATCACCGGCTTCCTTTTCGATCTTGTTATTCCCGAACGGGTATTTGCGAGTCGAACAGAGCCCGGGCCGGTGGGGCCCGGTGGGGGGCCGGCGGGGGATGGCCTGCATGCCGCCGCCGCTACCGCCGCCGCCAGGGCCCGGCAGCCGCTCAGCCTGTACACAAACGGCTTAGCCACGGTCCCCGGGGAACAAGGATCGACCAGGGCGTTTTCCCAGGTTGGATGGCAGCGCCAGGAAATGTTGCCCGGCTCCCGATCTGAGATAACCGCCGCCACTGCCGCCGCTATGCCGAGCGTGAAATATGAATAGTGCTCCGCGGGGGGCCGACGGGGTCCTGTTCGCCGCGCGCGCCCCCCGGCCCGGCGATACGGCGCCCCGAATGCCAATTAACAACGTGATTACGGCTCGGCACGGCTCTGTAATTCTAATGATTCGGGGACGGCGAATGGGTGGCGGTATTTGCCGAGATGGCTGGAAAAAAAAAGAAGTATGCTTCTTTCATTCGTTTTGCCAATTTCCACAAACAATTACAGACATCCGGATTTTGTTTTCTTTTAAATCTCGAAAGTTTAAACACGTTTCAAAAGTTTGTGTCCAGGCTCCCATCGCCTCGTGTTCCCAATGGTTTTGCGTCGTCATTTTCTTGGCCGACTCACGACGACGCCTCGCCCGCCCTCCCCTCCCGGTGCGGACCCTGGCTAGTGTCGCCGCCCCGGCCCGACTGCAGCGTGTGTCTGCACCGCATTGTGTGTAGTTTCGCAGCGTGGATGTGTATCTCAGTGTGTGTGTGTGTGTGTGTGTGTGTGTGTGCCGTTCTGCAGTAAAATATACGCTATCGCGCAATAACGGGAGGCAGCAGGGCGATTCCCATCCCTGCATCGCTTTGGCCTCTGCGTTCTTTTACCTCAACGCTGGCAGTGGCAAACTACTCCCTTCACCTCCCTTCTCCTATCCCTCCTAGTCCCCTCTCCCAAAATCTCTCTTTCTCTTTCTCTTCTCTCTCTCTCTCTCTCTCTCTCTCACGAGAAATATGTAACGCTGCCCGCCTCATCACATACAAGGCAGAGTACAGCAGAAGTGCTACCCGCAGTGGCGCCGGCAGGCCCCCCCCACGCTGTTGTCTGTGGCGCCAATGATTCGACCAACTCAAATATGAGAGGGGTTCGTGTTCGCGGGGCGGCCCTGCTGCTGCTCAGTGTTGGCTCTGCCACTGCGAAAAAAAAGAGGGGGGAGGCGGGGAAGAAAAACAAATGCAAACGTCCCACACCAAAAAAATAAATCTTGTCTCCCTCACATCATTCAGCATTCGACAAAAAAAAAGGCGAGGAGTATCCTGTAGCAGGCAGTCGGCAGTCGTGGAACCCTCTCTCTCTGTCTCTCTCTGTCTGTCTCTCTCTCTCTCTCTCGCTCGCTCTCTCTTGTTGGCCCCTTGTTGCTTAAACTCGAAAAGCAATCAGCCCGATTGTTAGTTACTGCGGCCCGCCCTCCGGCCCCGCTGGCGGCCTGCCATCGCACCGCTGCGCTCTGACTCTCCCTGAGCCCCTCGCTGTGAACAGGAGCACGATTTGTTTGCCCCTCCTAATTGTGACGTATTGCCAATATTTTTTTTCCTTTCTTAGCCGCGCGGCGGCGCTGTCGCCGCGGCAGCGCCGCGATCGCAGAGTCATTCATTAAGGAGGCCTCCTCCCCTGCCCCGTCCGACACACACCGACAAAAAAAAATGCGACAAAAAAAGGAGGAAAAACCCCGGAGAATGTGCGCGGTGCCGTGAGATGAGTGCCGCAAGGGCAGCACGGCGCGGCACGGCGCGGCGAGCGACATTAAGGAGGCAGCATCAGCGGGGGATTTTTCATTGCTTCTATTTGCGGTGGGGTTTGACCTCCCCCCTCTATCACTCTCTTCCTCCCCCCGCACCTCGCGCTCCCACCCCACCCGCTCTCTCTCTCTCTCTCTCTCTCTCTCTCTCTCTCTCTCTCTCCGGTTCTACGAAATTTCTTCCTCTCCTCTCTCTCTCTCTCCCTCACTGTCTCTGCTTCTCTCACCCTT
The DNA here is from genome assembly GCA_026979955.1 of Megalurothrips usitatus. Classification (NCBI taxonomy): domain Eukaryota; kingdom Metazoa; phylum Arthropoda; class Insecta; order Thysanoptera; family Thripidae; genus Megalurothrips; species Megalurothrips usitatus. The sequence goes on from CM049592.1 coordinate 15,967,964, forward strand.
CTTAATATTGACACTGCTAGCTAGCCGTCCCTATAGGGAAAAGAGAGGGGTTGAAGGCAGGGAGAGGTGGGGGGGGGGGGGTGAGGCTCAATGTAGCGGACCAGCTTTCATGACGAACATTCCGGTTGATGTGATTGCTGCCCTCTATCTTCCCCTTCCCTCCCTTCACCCCCAATCCTCCCCACCCCACCCCCGCATTGCGGCGTCTTTCTGCAGACGACCAGGCGCCTGAAGCACTCACTGTGTCCCTTTCTTCTCTCTCTCTCTCTCTCTCTCTCTCCTCTTCTCTCTCTCTCTGTCTGTCTCTCTGTCTCTCTCTCTCTCTCTCTCTCTCTCTCTCTCTCGCCCACCCTGTCCGGCTGGGTCCGGATCCTCCCCACCCGGTCCTGCTGCCGTTTTCGAGTGCCCTACGGCCGCCGTGTCCCTGTGGACCCGTGGATGGGCGGCAGCGGCGGCGGCAGCGGCGGCAGGTCCAGCGGGTGTCCTTACCGGCCGCCACTCCGCAGCGGCGCGGCCCCCGCAGCCCCCGGCGGCCCCTCCCCGCCCCCGCCACATCCGTCCGCCACGTCCACCACCTCCAGGGCCGCGCCCCGCCGCGCCCCGCAGCGCCCCCCCCCCCCCTGCTCCCTCCTTCCACATCACTTTGTCCAGAAGGAATTCGGCGCTCCAACAGAAAAATTATGGGCGGGGGGAACCGGACGTGGGGTCTCGGCCAAGTGCCTACCCGCTGTGCGCCGCTCTGCGCCGGCCGGCCGCACCCGCCGCCGCCGCCGCCGCCGCCGCCGCCTCGACGCCGCCACCTCGTCCACTCCCACGGCGCTTCTCTCTGCCTTTCTCCGGAAGGCAAAAAGGTGCCGATCCGTGGAGAAATAAATGCTCCTGGGAACGGGGATCGAGTGTGCGTGTGTGTGTGTGCGTGTGTGTGTGTGTGTGTGTGTGTCTGCGCTCCCGTCAAGGTGAACGAGTGGCGGGCCGGCAGCGGCGCGGGGCGCACTCTGGTGGCCGCGGCGGATCATCGTTCACGTCCCTGCCGGCCAGTCAGCCGTAATGAGTGATGGCCGCGGCCCTCCCGCGGCCCTCCCGCAGCCCTCCCGCAGCCCGCCGCCAGCCCGCCCGCGGCCCTACACTCCGCGAACAGTCACCGTTTCCATTCCGCATTTCCACGACGCGCGCCCGGCGGAAAGTTACTGACTACATTTCGCTCTCGGAAAGAATAACAATGCCCTGCGCCCCGCGCTGCTGCTGCTGTTGCTGCTGGTGCCGCTGCAACTTTTGCCGGCTCTGGCCGCGATTGGGGATCGGACTTTCAGGGCTGTTGTGCCGCCGCTGCTCCGCCTCCGCGCGCCGCCTCCGCCTGCCCCGGCGGGCGGCCCGCGGCCTCGAGTCTCCCGGCCCCCGCGCTTTCTCACTCGTGCCTGTCTGCGACTCGACGACTGCGCCCGCCGTCCGTCTCCCGTAGGCTGCGCGCACTGCGTGGTCCTGACCGGCAATGGCTTCCGCGGCCGGCTGACTGATGCACGGCGAGGAATCATTCGCGGGTCTGCGTCCGTCGCCGCCAGGCGTGGCGGTGCTCGGCAGCAGCAGCGGCCCAATGCGCCCCCCGACAAACAGCACCGGGCCGCCAGCGCACGGATTGAATAAAAATATTCGCGGCGAGGATCCAATTCACGCTTGGGAAAAAAAAAACACTGAGGGGGGGGGGGGACTCGTTTCCGACCGTCTCTCATCCTACTTCTTTTTCAATGGGTGGCGATGATGACTGCGGTGGTGACGGCGGCGGCGGGGGGCGGGGGGCGGCGGCGCCTTCTGATTGCGCCAATAACGTCCTTTTGTTGGAATGGGAGTCATCAGGTCGAAGCCCCGCCACGGCTTAGCGGCCGCGCGGCAGTTACGTGGGGCGATAATGGCTCCGCCAAGGTGAGGGTCCCGTGGAACCCCCCGCGGACCCCCCGCGGACCCCCCCCCCCCCCCCCCCCCCCCGTACCCCCCGCGGAGATATCCAGCCCCCGCCGCCGCTGGCCGCTGCTGCCGCGCTGGCTCCCTCCCGACTCGGCTCCGTCGGCCGCCCCGGGGCTCCTAGAGGCTCCGAGAGGCTCCGCGGGGGCCCCGCGGGTCGGCCGCCTTGTCTCTGGGACGAGCATCAGCGCAGAGATGGGGTGGCGGGGCCCCGGCCGAGGCGCGCTCTGTTTGCGCCCCATCCGGGCGGCAGTGCATCTGGGAGCGCCACCCGGCTGACTGCGCCCCTCCAGTCGAGGAGGACTCCGTCGTCGCCACGCTTCCGCCCCGAACGCCGTCGTCACGCTCGTTAATTAATTAATTCACCCCGTCGGCCTCTGCTGCTGTTACGGCCGTCATGGACGCGATGCGGGGGCGTATTTGAACGTCGCCGCTGTGCCGAAATTGTCGAGCTGCCTTCGTATTCTGACCCGTTGCTATTCGCTATGGCATTTTCGCCGACGACCTTCTTCGCGAACGTCGCCGGTGCCAATCAGGATCTGGCGGCGATTCAGCATCACGCCCGGTCCCCGCCAGGTCCCCGCCCGGCCCCCGCCAGGTCCCCGCCAGGTCCCCGCCACGATCATGCTCGCCCTGCCGGCGCTTCGCCCACGTCCCGCGGCCCGGCGCAGCCCGGTGCTGACGCGGTGCAGGCGGGACGTGCCGACCCCGCTGCTGCGCCCGGCTGCGCCCGGCTGCGCTTACACTCGTCCCTCGGATACCTGCCTCGCCCCGGGGCCGCCGCGGGGCCGGCCGCCCACACCAGCTCCCCTTCCCCCGCCGCGTACCCCGCCAAAGCAGCCGAAAGTTCCCCTTTTGCTGGGGCGGCGTTTGCACAATCGCGCTCGGCCCGCCGCCTCTGTTGTCTTGTTATCTCACTAACATTGGCCGTGGTTTTGTTGTGTGTTGCAGCTCCGCAAGCCGGTGTCCACACTGTCCATCCCCGGCGCCATGAAGGAGGGCGAGGGGGAGGCGGGGTTGGCGCTGGTTGGCGTGCACTCGGACTACCCGCGGTACACGGAGGAGCGCAGCCTGGGCGGAGGGCTCATCAAGATGCAGGGCTCCCTCGGATCTACGGGTGAGGGGGAAACGACGGCCGAACTCGGAATATTTTGCTTTGTCTGTGTGGTGTTCGCAGGGGACGGCGTAGCGCTGTAAAGAACTCGGGGGCGGGGAAACGGTGTGCGCACACAAAGCGCCTGTCGGGTAGGCAACGGGCGGTCGCTCCGAGCACGCGTGTCGCGCGGGCCTGCCTACCCTGGGCACCGCAGGCGCTCCGACGGGAGGCGCGCGGGGACGGTACGGGGAGTTTTCATGCAGCACCGTTTGTACGTGACGCGGCGCTTACATGCCGGTGGGGTCGTAAACGATTCGCTTTAATGCTCACTCGATGGAGCCTCCTGCGGGGAACAAAAGGGAGATGAATACAGCAAGCAGGCCGGTGATGGAGCGGGCGCGCGGCCGGATGCGGAGGGGCAGGGAAGGCGAAGCGGGGGGTCCGGAAGGAAGCAGGGCAGCTAGACGAGGCGGAAGAACGAGGCGAACGGAGAGGGAGAGAGAGGGGAAACGAAAGAGGCTAGATGTTGTGGCGACTCTCTTGGGGCCTAAAGGGGTCAGGAGTTGCGGGGCCATGAATGATATGAGCACCACAAGGCCTGAAGCACACTCCTAGGCGGACACGCAAAACAGAGCGGGGTGGAGAAGAGACAGTCGCTCTAAGGACCAAGACGGGGAAAGACAGAGAGGAGTGGAGTGAAGGTCCGAGAGGGGGCGGGGGGAGGGAGCGAGATAAAAAAGGTGGGAGGCAAAGGGGGGCGAAACTGCACGAGAAAACGACAAAACAAGCTGCCCGCGGGGTGGGAAAAAGGGGTGGAAAACAAAACCGGGACAGTGACGAGGTGAAGCCATTTTTCTCCGTCCTTCTATGGTGCTCAAACAAGGGAGCGGGCCCGGTGTTGTTGCCCCCGGCAGAATATTTCAGCCGCCGTCACCGCCGCCCGCGCGTCACAGTCGGCCGCACCCTGCTAATCACTGCAGTGCCTCATGTGTGTCATACGGTGTCTAAGTGATGGTTCTCGGTTCGGGCCAGGTGCAGAGAGCGGCGGCGGCAAGCACAAGCCCAACGTGGGGTACCGCCTGGGGCGTCGGAAGGCCTTGTTCGAAAAGCGGAAGCGGATCAGTGACTACGCTCTGGTCATGGGCATGTTCGGCATCATCATCATGGTCATCGAGAACGAGCTGAGCAGCGCCGGCGTCTACACCAAGGTGAGTACCTCCTCGCTACGACTGTCGCCGCGGGTTTTGATCGGCGCGGTCATGGCGTGTGAAGAGGCGCTGTCCCCCGGGCCCGAGCGCTTCCTCAGTGCCGCCGCGTGTCCGCCGGGTTTATCTGTGCATTTTGACGACCGGTTTTATTCCCGCCGATATGGGGGACACGTGAAGTGCAGCAGTATACCCCACGCTGATGACGCTCGGCCGTCGTATCCGCGCCCCAAATCGAAATCAGAGAGGGAAAATAGGCGGCTCCTGTCGCTGAAGGGCCTCGCGGGCAGCCTAAGGGCCGGTCCGGAGCAGCAGGGCAGGCGGAGGCGGGGCCCCCGGCCGTGGCGGCCTCTTTTGCAAAGGTAAACGAAATCGATTCCCTCCAGCAGGATCAGATATTACTCTCCGGCCGGGTGGACACGGGCGGGCCACCGCCCGGCCGCCGCTCGCCGGGCCTGGCTTTACGAACTCTGCTTCCCTCCTGCAGGGAGGCGCAGGCCTGGTGGTATGCTGCGGGTCCGCCCTTTTCTTCCCTCTGCTTTTTTTTCTTACAGGCGACGCTAAATTTCAATTCGTTGGTTTACGGAAACTTGGTGACATGCTTTCTTCCGCGAGCGCGTTACTTGGGGAATGTCGACAGGATGCGGGGGACGGTCCCCCGGGGGGGTGAGGGCCGCGGGGTGGACGTAAAGGTTTGCCTTCGGCCCAATCGACATAAAACGCATCCCCGCGCGCCGCGCCGGCCGCGCCCCTCCGAAACATGACCCGGCCTCGGCACGCGGGCCCTGCGTGACTGCGGCCATGTGTTGTCAAGTGTGTAAGGAAAGCTTGGGAGGGTGAGGCCGGCCGTGGCCGCTCCACCCTGTCTTGTAGCACTCAAGCGAGTCGTCCCACTTCTTGCACATTTCAGCCATGTTTGTTTTATATTTTCTTCCTAAACAAAGGGTATTTCATTGGGAGCCCCTTACTCCGGTAGCCATAATGCTTTTCGTCATTGACGTAGGAAAAAAGTGCAGTCACGCGAGAAAGACGCGGCAGTGTTCTCGATGATAGCGTGGCGGCCGTGGGCCACACAACATAGTAAAGAGGGTAGTTGAAGTGGTGGGGTGAGAGAGAAGGAGAGGGTGGGGAGGCGGGACACAGTGGGCGGGGGACAGAGACAGAAGTGGCCGTACGTAGTACCACTGGTGTTGGCGCATGCATGGAACTCGTACGGCGTAGGCTGCTCGAGCCATATATCTCGGCCTGTATCTTACCGCGCTCCGCCTGGTCTCCGCTGGTCTCGGCCGGGCTCGGCTCGGCTCGGCCCGCGCTCGCAAGGCCCGGCCGAGCCCTGTGCGGCCGGGGGGGCTCGGCTCGTCCCCGTCGCGGCTGACACGGCCGGCCCGGTGCCCCGCGTGCGCCCCGCGTGCGCCCCGCTGCGGCGCCGGTTCCGACCTAACGTAGTGCTCCTCCATTTCCATTGCATGGCTCGCTGGGTAATGCATGCCGTGCGGGACTGACTGCAGCGGTCTGCAGCGCGGCCCCTAACAAGAGCCGTGTGCGGGGCGGGGCGCACAGATTTTTTGTGCCGCCGCGTCGCCCGGCTGCCGACCTCGGCCGCCTCGGCGCGCTTGGCGTGCGGGCCACACTTACAACGGGACGAAATCATTCGCGATCGTGATCCGTGAATGAGGAATGAAGGCAGAATGAGGGTAACGACACGGCCGCTGTAATTACGCGGACCCGGCGCCTTAATGTCCGGCCGGCGCCGCACCACGTCTGGGGCCGGCGATTATGCACATACGGTGTCGCGCGGTCCGGGAGGGGCAGGGGCAACGCCCCCACCCCTCGTCAAGAAAAGCCTTACCGTGTTGTGAAGCGCCGCTCCTTGTCGCCGTACTTGCGGCCGCCGCCGCTGTACACGTGAAGGCTGCCCCCCCCCCTTCCCCTCTTTCTTTTCTAGTCGCCGCTGCCACGACGGCGCGGCAAAATAGATTTTTCATTTTTGCATGACGTGTTGCGTGTCATTGTAATGCGGCCGGGGCAAAAGGCGGCGTGACGGAGGGCAGGGTACGTGCTGCCTCAGCGGAGCGGGGCCCCGGCTGGGCCGGCGGGGCCCCGGCGGGGCGCGGAGGGCGGCCTGGTGCTGAAGCCTCAGATCGGCGAGATAGCCTACCCTCTCCGGCCTGATACGGCGAGCCGGCCGGAGCCGGGGCTGTTCCGACCAACATCTCACCGCGTCTGGCCCCCGCTAGCAGCAGACGACGTAGCAGACGACACATGCATCACGAGCAATGTCGCCCGAGATTATTTCCTTCTCAGTGCTTCCTCGGGTCCCGACGGGGATGGGCCCCGACGGCCCCGACGGGTCTCGACTCCCGGGTCCTGACCTTCCTTCCTTCCTCGCCTCGACCTCCCCCCCCCCCCTCCTCACTGTCTACTAAGCACCGAGCTCCGCTAATGTGCAACCCATCCGAACGGGGGGCGCGGCCTCTCTCTGTCGACCAGAAATTCCGAACTTCCCGCAATACTCGGACTCTGGCAAAAACCGACGGCGGTTATGCGCCACGGAGGCGGGCGTCCCACACAGTGTCCCCGCTAACGTGCCTCCGATGCACCCCAACATCCCCACGAGTGTCCCGGCCGGCAACGGTCTGGCGGCCACGGCGGAGGGCGGCTGTCGGGTGGCCGCCCGGCGCCGTGCTGCCTAGGGGCCAAAAGGTGGGCCGCGCCAACAAGTTCAAGAGGGCTTCAAAGTTTCCCTGCAAAGGGCCTGGGAAGGGCCCGGCCCGGCTCCGCCGCCTAAGCTCGGACCCCGGCCGCTTGAGATGCAGGCCGGCCGGGCGCCCGGGAGGTAGGCACGGCCCGCAACACAGCCCTGCACTGCGGCGCGGCCCGGCGCCCGCCGTTTGATCGCTGCTGATCGCCTCGCATCCCGCGGCGGATATTGGAGCTGGGCTCCGGCCGCGCAGCCTCTCTGCTGCGTCTGCCCCCCGCGGCCCGCCACGCCCCGAGCCCCTCCCCCGGCTGCGGATTTGGCCGGGTGACCCCCCGGGGAGTCCCTATCGCGCCGTAATACAGTTTCGGTCGGCTGACCCCGCGGCGATGACCGAGGTGACCCGGCCTCCGGCCACTGGAAGGGTGAGGGGGGGGGGGGGGGCTACGGGCAGCAAAACACGGCCGCGCTGCGGTGCGGGTGCGTTGCGGGTGCGGTGCGGGGGCCGCGGCTCCCCCCGCGGACCGCTCGGTTCGACTGTCTGGGAATCCGGGCTGCTCGGCGGGTGTTGGGGTCGCTGGGCTCAGACTTCCAGCGCTCCTATTTAAATTTAAATGACGGTCATGACGAGCGCAGCGGGGTCGCGGGGCCGGGACCCGCCGCCACCCGCCGCCGCTGCACAACGCCCCGCCACGCCTTTTGTGCCCCGGCCGCACCATTCATGGGGCCCCCGCCTTCATTCTGGGATGTTCTTTGATTTGGTTTCGCTATTCAGGCAAGACGTCAAAGGGGTTTGCTGGTGTCCCCTCGGACAGGCCAGCCGGCCCAGCCGCACATGGCGGCGGCCGGCGGGGGGTTTTAGAGCCGCGCCCGGATCCCCGGGAATACGGGCGCCACAGAGTCCTGCCGCAGCGGCGCCCGCGGCCGTATGCGAATGTTGTGAGGCTGTTGTGACGCGGCGCCCGCGGGCCGCCATCTTGTTTTTGTTGACGCTATCAGCACAGTGTGTGCCTCTATTTTTGGCGCAGTGGACAAACACTGTCGGAGGGCCACTCCCTGGCAATCTGACCCTGATGCCGTCCTCTTGGGTTACCTCTCTCTCTCTCTCTCTCTCTCTCTCTCTCTCTCTCTCTCCACCCCTCCCCTCCCCTCGTAGATTCGGGAGCACCGAACCATCGGGGCAACCGGCCCACCCTTGAAGGGGCTGCTGCCACCTGAAAGCGACCTCACCCTGCCGGCCTGCCTGCGGATCTGGTTGGCACGCTAATCCCAGCAGCAGGCCCGGGTTGGGCCGGTGAGGCAGCGGCCGCCCGCAGCGGCCGCCCGCAGCGGCCGCCCGCACGGCCCGCACGGACCCCCCGCCGGCGCCTTTTCGCTCCCTCGCAGGGGTCTGCGACGCTTGTCGACACAGCGCGGAGGGACGGGGGGGGGGGGGGGGGGCGTCGGCCGTTGTCGTCGATGCAGAGATTGACGCCGTCCGTAGCCTCTTGTGAGGCCGCGTCGACGTGCGCCGGGAGCCGCGTAACTAACTGGCGCCCGGTAACAACCGGTCTGCGCCGCCGCCGCCGCCGCCGCCGCCGCCGCCCCGCCCCGCGCCCACCCCGCGGCTGCCGTGAAGCCGTACCGGGGCCCCCACGGCCCCCCACCCTACCGGACGTTGGCCGGGCACACCCTTATCAACGGGGGCCTTCCGGCTGCCTAATTCTGTCGGGGGGGTGGCGGGGGCCGATGCTGACCGATGCCCCACACAGATAGCGATAGAAAACCCGGCGGCGGCCGCGGCGGCGGGGAGGGCCCGCACCACCCGCACAGCCCGCACAGCCCGCGGCGGCCCGCGGCGCACACCGCCAATATTTATGAGCTGTAAGCCGCGGTCCGGTGCACCTGAACCGTGTAACCAGCGCCGAATGCGATCACGGGCCGCACGCAACGGGAATCAGGACGGGCAGATTACCGCGCGATTAACAAGTGCGCGGCGCGCACCTGTCCGCTGGAGAGAGGGGAAGGCACCGACCGACTGACTGGCCGCGGCGTCGCCCTGTCTCCGGACCCTGCGGCCCTGCGGCGCTCTTAATTGGGGCCGATATGTCCGATGGCAGATAGCGACGCGAAAGAGGGGAAATATGAGGCGCGGAAAAGGGGTGTCCGGGGACGGCGATAGCGCTATCGGGGGCTGCCGCGTTCGTGGTGCTGCACCGTGCCCTCCCCCCTGCGGGTGCCGGCGGGTCCCGGCGGGTGTCGGCGCCGGCGCTCGCAGCCACCGATAGCCTGGCGCACGGTCACGGCCACCCTCAACGGTCCAGACGTGCTTGTCCACCTCTCTGCGCGTGTGCCACTGGCGCTGCTGGCGCTGCTGGCGCCGCCGCCGGCCGCGGCCTCTCGGTGGCGGCCCTCACTGCCGGCTCAGCACCGGGGGAGCTCCCGGCCGCCTGCTAATCTTTATCCCGTAATCGCTGCTGGCACGTTTTGGCGCGCCGAACCGGCACGATCGCACTGGCGGCGCAATCGCAAGACGACGGTGATCCCCCGAACGGGAGGAGGTCCTCCGGGACGGGATCCCGCAGGACCCTAGTCCCCCGGTGCTTTGGCACGTGGCCTGCATTATTGCCTCGGAGAGCTAAGGACAAGTGAGGAGGGGGGAGGGGCGGGGTAGTAATCGGGTGGTCATAGCTGGCCACACGCCAAAGTGGCTGTATGCCGGGCCGCCTGGCTGGAGTGCGGCGGTGCGGTAGGTAGCTCTGCTGTCGCGGCCCCGCAGTGCGGCCGCCGGACACGCCGTCAGTCGTGCTCTGCGAGTGCCTGACGTCGGCGCGCGCCGCCTCCGCCGCCGCTGCGCCCAGCACCGGGACCCGCGCTGCTCACCGCTACACGCGCCCGCTCAGAGCGCCGGCCGGCGCCGCGTGGCCCCGGGGGCGCGGCGCACTTAATTTGTTTCCCCTCAGAGAGCAAAGGGGTGCTTAAATGAATTTTCGTCTTCTTTGTCGCGCCTCCGGGGGCTCTTATGAGGCGCGGCCGCCGCCCATTCAGCCGGCCTGCGCCGCCGCCCACAGCCGCTGCTTAGCCGCCGGCCAGCACGCGGCCCGCGGGGGCACCACGTTTGTCCTACTGTTCACTTGTCCTAATCCTAAAAATAGAATCGCAGGACGTCTTAAAATAGAATCATATTTTAAGAAAGTTTTTCTTAAACCAATCATAAAGTAGAACCTAAAAATAGAACCTAAAAATAGAACCTAAAAATAAAACCTAAAAATAGAACCTAAAATTAGATCCTAAAAATAGAACCTAAAAATAGATCCTAAAAATAAGACCTTAAAATAGAATATAAAACCCCCCTGGGTCACTAGGTTAGGTTAGGTTAGTTTAGGTTGGCTTAGGTTTCTCGAGACCATTTACCCCCTGTGACCCCGGGGGTAACGAATACCTAGTGACCATGTACCGGGGGTAACATATCCCTAGGAACCCATTACCCCCTTGGATTACCGATTCTATTTTTAGGTCCTATTTTTAGGTTCTATTTTTAGGTTCTATTTTTAGGTTCTATTTTTAGGTTCTATTTTTAGGTTCTATTTTTAGGTTCTATTTTTAGGTTCTATCTTTAGGTTCTATTTTATGATTGTTTTAAGAAAAACTTTCTTAAAATATGATTCTATTTTAAGACGTCCAGAAATATTCTATTTTTAGGATTAGGACAAGTGAACAGTAGGACAAACGAAGCCTCCCCGCGGCCCGCCGCCCCGTGTGTACAGAAGGCTTGCAGGGAAATTTATGAGGCGCGGGGTGCCCTCCAGGTGAATAGGAGGCCCGCCACCTGTTCAGGTCGCATTACCTGTTGCGAGCGGGGGCGGGGCGGGCCGGGGCGGGCCGGGGGAGGGGCGCACTGCGCTGCTGTGTTTGTCGATGGCCCGCGAACGACTGTGTTCCGCTGCGTGCCAGAGACACTCGAGTGTGCCGGAGTGGAGGCGCGCGGCCCGGCTCGTGGTCCGCTCCCCGCCGCGCCGCCGGACCATCCGGACCCGCCGGACCCGCCGGACCCGCTGGACCCGCGCTCATTACGCCCGCCAATCCAATTACTCCGCTTCCCATTGGATCTTCCTCTTCCTCTTTTGCATCTTCTTCCGCCCCCCCCCCCTCCCCCTCCCTCTGCTCTTCCCCGTCACGACTGTCCTCTTCAACAGCAGCAGCGCAGCAGGCTCCAGCGGCAGTGCTCGGCCCTAGGGCTGCGACACAACCCCCTTCTCTCGCTGTCTCTCTCTCTCTCTCTCTCTCTCTCTCTCTCTCTCTCTCTCTCTCTCGCCCTTCCTCTCACTTGCTTCCTCCTCCCCTTCCTCTCCATCGCCTGTGCCTCAGTTGCCGCTTCTGCCGCTGGCCCCCTTCCCTCCCTCCCCGCTTCCTACAATGTAGCCCCTTATGTGGAGCTTGTTAGTCCGGTCCTGCCTGACGCCATGTTCGGAGGAGGAGGGGGGGGGGGGGGGACTGAGAGGCGGCCGCCCTCGACGCCGTCCCGCCGCCCCGCCAGCCCGGCCTCCCCGGCCGCTCGGATCCCTTCGCCACCCTCCTGCCCCTCGCAACACACATGCAGCGGCTCGATTACCTGCGGGCTACTGCCGCTATTTGTGCCACTACCCCGACGAAACACAGCGACATAGAGTGGAAAGGGAGGGAGGGAGGGAGGGAGGGATAGCGCGGGCGGGCGCGCCTCGTTGTTTAAACTGCCGACAACTCTTTCGCTAACCGCACGTATCCGCGCGCGTCCGCCGCTGCCGCCCGCACACGCGTGCGAATGTGCGGAATGTTGCGGCGGCTGCAGGGCCCGCCCGCCGTGCCGTGTGATGTGCAGTTCCGGCCAGCGCTTTCGCACAGCTGACTATCGCCCGGCGGCGGGCGGCGCGTCCTTGTTGGCCGCCGCCACGGCCGGCACGGACCGCGCTGCCGCCAGAGCGGTTATCTTGTGATGCCCCACTTTCATCTCCGGCAGACCAAGCGAAACGGCCTGCTGCGCCAGCCTCCCTCTGCACCTGTATGTGTATGTGTATGTGTATGTGTGTGTGTGTGTGTGTGCGCGCGCCGGCGGTAGTGGGAATTCCAGGCGCGACGTGACGGCAAACAAAAAAGGCTGAGAGAGAAAGAGAGAGAGAGAGAACGAAAAATAGAGGATCTGCCGCCGCCTCGCCGCAGAGGGAATGAAACGGCGCCCATGGCACATGCAAGTGGGAAAGAGCAGCAAAGTCCTCGCCCTTGGCCGTTTTCATTACTTTATCCGTTTTTCACTATTCCCGCGCCGCTCTGCCGCGGCCTGCCAGCCTCTCTGAACGCTCCAATTTTATTTTTCACGCGAAACAAAAAAGGTGTTTGCGGCCGCCCTCCCCACCAGCGCGAGCATCCAAATGACGCGCGGCGGCGGCGGCCGTGCAGGTGGCGGCGCTCTCATGCGGGCGAAGGGCCGTTCCGGAACTTGGTGGCCGGAAAATAAAACCCGGAACTGCCGCTGCCACAGCCGCCGCCGCCGCCGCGGCTCACTCCCGCACGCACCCGGCCTCTCGCGGCCTCGCCTCGCGCCCTGTAAATATTTTGGCCGGGCTGCGCTGCGCGGGGTAGGAGCCTCGCGCTGCCGCCGCCGCCGCAGCCGCGTGTGGCTGAAGCATTGAGGTCTGTCGGACAATGGGCGGGCAGGCCAAGGTATCGCTTTGTCCCCGCCCTCCCTCCCTCCCTCCTCCCCTCCCTCCCTCCCTCCGTCCTCCGTCCCCGCCCTCACGCGGCGTCGTGCCGCGAATATATACCACGTGTGTCACAATGGACCGCCCTCTGAATGTGTTCATCAGCAGACAATGCGCGCGGCCAGTGCTCGGTTCATCTCCACTCTGTGTGTGTGCGTGTGTGTGCGTGTGTGTGCAGGGAGGGAGGGGTGGGGGCGGTGTAAACGGCCTCGGAATTAAAGGGAAAGAGCTGTAAAGAATCTCTGCAGCATTAAATGGCTGCTACCATTACAGGGCCGTGTATTTTCGACGCGACGGGTCACACACATATATTCACGTGGCACCAGCAGCCGCAAAATAATGCCGCCGGCAGGGAGGAAGCAAATTCTGAACGCCTGCGGGCCGTATAAAATGTTTTCAGGCAAAATTATGAACCTGTCCGTTTCTGTTTTTTTTTTTTTTGAGCGGCAGCGGCAGCAGGGGCAGTGGCGGCAGGAAAACAGAAAACGCTAACAACAACAGATTTTGCCATCGCAGACACCCAGGCTGCATGCACGTCGCGCGGGACGAACGAAATAATAAAATGCCGGCTGCGTTTGTCCACTAATCAAAACCAATACGTGAATTTATGGGCGGGACTGTCCACGCTCGAGATGTCTGCGGGCCCCCGCGCGCCCCGCCGGCCGTGGTTCCCCTCGCTCGCGTATCTCGCGTGGCGCGCTTGGCGTCCTCGGCATTGTTCCAACAACTCCGATTTTCAATCATGCTATTTTTATTTATTTTGCATACGTGCAGAGGTTTTTGGGGTGGGGATAGGCGCGGCGTAAGCGGCAGCACGGCTATACCTTCCCAAGATTATGACTCGAAATGTCTTTTTTTTTTCTTAAATGAAGGGTTGCGGCGAGAGACGTGATTTTTATCGCAGACTGCCGTGCGACGCGGGAAGGTCTGCTGGCAAGAATGATGAACGTGGCGGTCGCCGTGGCCGCCCTGGTCGTCGCCGTGGCCGCCGCGGCCGCGCGCCCCTCTCGGCGGCTCTCGTCTATCTGGCACGCATTGCAAAGGAGACAAATGACTGTCGGGGCCGGAGGGGCGCGGAGGGGCGTCTGCCGTGGTCAAGGCGCTGTCAGGCGGGACGCGGATAAGGATTAGGCGTGATGCCGCGCTGCTGTATGAGAGATGGAGGGAGGCGGCCGGGGGGGTGTGATGGATGGTGGAAGCCAGCGCCCCGCTCCACGGTCAGCCATTAGCCGGAATCTGCACCTAACCCCGAAACCTGTACGCCACACCCCCCGGCACGGCCCCGCCACGGCCCCGGCACGGCCCAGTACCCCACTGCACTGCTGGCCGTGCCCCGCAGGCCCCGCAGGCCCCGAAGGCCCCGCAGGCCCCGCAGGCCCCGTAGGCCCCGCGCGCCGCGACTCGCCGCGCTGCCACTCTTGTGTGGCTTCCGTATGCATGTTTCTGGTCCACCAGAGTCGGACACCTCGCCGCCCCGCACGGCCGTGTGACGGTGGGTGGGAGTCGGCACGGCGGAGCGAACACGCAGCCATTCTAGGCCGCCCCCGCAGTCTCCTCGCTTCCTATCCCGGCGCCGTCTCTCTCTCTCTCTCTCTCTCTCTCTCTCTCTCTCCACAGAACTTTCTTGACGATCACTCATCCCGCCGGCAACACAAATAAAGAAGGAGGGAAACTTTTATTTCCCCCCTTTTTTTTAGGAGGGGCGGTCGTCGCTGTGATTATTGTCGTGCTTCCTGCTCGATATGGCTGCGAGCGGGGCGCGGCCTGAAACCCGGACCCCCCCCCCCCCTCCCCTCACGGGAGGCCCACCGAGAGCCGGCGGACATCGAGGAGTGGCATATTGTTGATTGCCCCCAATGAGAGAGAAAGATGGCTGCTCCCGATTGAGTTCAAGTGCGAGGAGGATGGATGGATGGGCGTCGTGTCTGATGCTTGGTCCTGGGCGATGCGTCCGAGAGGGGAAGCGTCTTGCTGGCGGTCCCAATGATGTCATCTTAGGGCTGAAGGAGAGGAGCTGAGTTGGGGGGGGGGGGAGGGTGATTGTATGCGGATGGAAAAGGGGGGCGATTCAGGGGGGGCTTACGAAGGCGGCGGGGTGGGGGGTGGCTGTTGGCCTGCTCGGGGGGAAATCCGTTTTCCCCGAGGGACACAAACAAAGCGATAAATTGTCGGGCCGGGGCTAAAGCGCCGCGATGCCGCTCGCCTCTGGCTGCCGGCGGCGGCGGCCGAATTGGCCGGCTCCTCGCATCTCATCCCGCGCGACCAATCAGACATCGGACGGAAGAAAAGGAGGGCGGGACCCGAGGCAGCGGCAGCGCGGAGCCCAGCGGGGCGCAGGCGGGCGGAGAGAGAGAGAGAAAGAGAGAGAGAGAGAGGGAGAGAGAGATAGTCAGGAAGGCAACAGACACTGTAAGCGCGGAGCAGCGGCGTCCCGGCACCTGCCGTGCGAGGAGGTGCGCGTGCGTCGGACCCTGGGAGTGAGCTGCCGGCGGGGCCGCGGCGACAGGCGCCATCACTCAGCGCTCGGCCGCCGGGGCCGCCGGGGGCCGGCGAGGCATACGATAAGGTGCGGCTGAAAAAGCGGCCGCCATCACGACAGTGCCGCGTTGATCGGCCATACAACGCCGCTGTCGCACACATAAAAGACCCCGCGCCGGGCCGCCGCCGCCGCCGGGCCGCCGCGGCTCGGGTCGGATCCCCCCCGGCCGAAATGGACGGCTCCCTTCCAGCTTCACGTACCCGACCCGATGCTTTACGTGTAGCGAGACCCTTTGGAAATTACGACGAGCAGCGCACACCCCTCCGTCCCTCCGCCCCCTCCCTGCTCGGCTGCCGATGGGGCGGCGTGTGTGCCGCGGCAGACGCAATGTCCTGTGAAGCTGCGCCCCGCCCCCTCTTTATCTCTTCCACATGTGTTGGGGACGGCCCGCGCCAGAGGGGAAACACGCCGTGCTAAAATTCCGGTTTTGCGTTTGGGAAATCCGCGGTGGTGCTGGCGCCCGATAGGTAGTGTGACGCCTTTTCGCGGATCCTACCCCGGCGGCATTACTCATTTGCAGCGGCGTTTGGGGTGGCGGCGCCGACCCCCTGGGATGTAGGGCGCGGTGGGGGCTCAGTGGGGGCGGCGGGGGCCCAGGGGGGCCGCGGTCCGGGCTCCGTGTTAGGAGCTGGAGCCCTCCTGACAGGGGCCAGGCGGGGCCCGGCGGGGCGGGCAAGAGGATGCCGGTGCGGACTCAGCAGGGCGGAGCCGGCGAAGCCAAGCGTGGAATTTGGCCGAATTCTTCTGGCTCCAGCAGGCGCTCCAGCACGCCCGCCGCGCCCGCCACGCCTGGCCGCGCCCGGCCGCGCCTCGGAGGCCGCCCGGACGGGGCCCGGGCCGCCACGGCCCGTACCCACCGCCCCCTAACTTACGCTTGCGGAATTGGCTACAGCTTAAGGGCGGCAGCGGCGGCCGACAGTTTTCCCTCCCTCCCCTTTTGCCCGCCGAACTAACCGCCCGATCGGCTCCCCGGGGGCCCTTTTATCTGAACTCCGCACCAAGTTGTGTCCCCTATCACACCACCAGTCGGACGGCCGCACTCAAAAGCTGCTTCTGATGGCGCCACGCCAGCCACGGTCTTTGCGGTTCTTGAAATATTCGTTCCATGATGCGTTTTTGTTTTTGCGATTTAATTCTTCAAAAGCTAGCCCGTCTGGTTCGTCCGTGTTTTCTGGGGTTGTTTAGACTGCGAGTTGGCGGGTGCCCGGGCCTGGCGGCGGCGGCTCTTGCTGGCTGGGGCCGCTGGGGCCCGCTGGGGCCCGCTGGCGCCGCACGCAGCACTGTTATGGGCACCTAGGCGGGCTCCAGGACCAGAACTGAGCTGCCGCGCGGAGCTGCGCCGCCGAAGCCGCCCTTAAAAATAAGGACGCGGTTTATGGTCGGCCCCCACATCATCACGCGCACGCACCGCGGCCACACACACACACACACACACACACACACAGGGCTTCCCCCCCCCCCTTCCCTCTCCTCTCCGGTAAACAGTGTAATCCTCAGGTCAACTGGCGTGTTGTGTAATGGGTTTCGGCGCTGGAGTCTATTTTTAAGTCCGTAATGTTCCGCTGTCGGCCAGACTACATTTGTAAAGAAAGCGTGCGCGCATGCGTGGGCGCGGCGTGCGCGGGGCCCGGGGGATTTCGTTAATGGATTTGACGGGTGGCTGCTGTGAATGGCGCGTGGCGGGGGGTCGCGGTCGCGCGCGCCGCGCTCCCCGGCCGCCAGTGTTGTGGCCCGGGAGGGCACGTGTCCGCCTGAAGTCCGGGACGCGCGGGACCTACTGCCTGCCGGCCGCAGGAGCGGGGCTTCTCGCCGCGGCAACATTGTTGTCCGGCTGCAGCGAGCCGGGCTCCGCCGGGGCCGCTGGTGTCGGCTGCCCTATAACTTGCTTCCTGAGCCCGCCGACTCAGGTTGGCCTGCCGCAGTAAAATCCCAACTATGAATCCGGAGGCAAGACAAGTACACTCTGTTCGGGGAGGGGGGGGGGGGGGGGGGGGGTAAAAAAAATGTCCCTTTTCGAGGCAGTCGGGTAATTTATAGGGCACTTTGGAGCCTATTCCGCAAAACTTGAGTTGACGAAGAGGGCGGGGAGGTGAAGGAAGAGCCAACTTCTTAAGGGCTTTTCTTGTGCGCGGGCACGAGCTCGCGTATTCTCGAGATTTGCCCGATAGCCGGCGCTGCCCTACCTTTCAATCATAGACAGTGATACATTTATCTCACCGCCAACGGGAAAGAAGTTCACAAAGGTCGATAAAAGAAAAAGTATGTCAAGTTTGTTGAACATTTTTCGCGGGATGCAGAATTTCACAGTGGAGGTTTAATGGTGGGGGGATGATAGACACATGAGGGTTGTTGGTGGTTCGGGATGCATTCCTTCTAATTTGGTTACTCCCGTAATTGCGAATAATTTGGCGTCACGCCGCCGCTCTCTGTTCCCGGCCGGGCAACCACCGGTCTATCAGCACTAACGACCAACGGCGACGGACGTGTTTTGCGCGCACCAATACGTGCCCGCCATCATTGTCGCGGTCTTTTCAAACGTGACTGCTGCTGGCTGCGCGACAGGGCAGGCCCGCGGTCGATATCGACACGAACGGCGCCGAAGGGGACGGACGCGGCAACTTGTTTTCCTGTCCGTCTCCGCCGTGCTTGGCGACGCCGCTGCCAGCTTTGCTTCTCTCCTTCTCTCCCTTTATTTTTATTGGTGTTAACAAGGACTTACTAGTGGACTCGCGGCCCGGAAGTGGTGCCAAGTATGTGCCCCACTGCCCCCGCCCGTGCCGGAGGACTCGGGGGGAGCCGGGGGCCGCGGGGGAGGCCGGGGGCGGCCGGGGGCGGGACGTCTTCATGATGAGAAGTTGGCCACAAGTTTGGGGAGTTTGTGCGAAAAGGGGTTGGCAGGCGGACGGGCCGGGCGGGGTCGGGTGCACCACGAGCACGTCTCGCCAAGTGGACTGGCCTCCCCACTTTCGCACACGCGCACGGCCAGCTTGTCATCATCTGCGGAGGCCGCCCCCCCGCGGGGGGAAGTCATCTTTGTTTGAAATGAAAAATGACGGTGTCTGTCAGCGGCCGTTTACAACGGGAATCCGGCCGCGAGCTGCCGCCCGCCTATATTCCTGCGAAAACCACCGCAAAGTGGCGGGGCGGGGCGGCGTTTGCCTCGAGTTGTGCGCGCATCCCGTCCCCCCCCCCCTCACTCTCTCCCTCTCTCTCTCTCTCTCTCTCTCTCTCTCTCTCTCTCTCACCCTCCCGTGATGTATGAGGCTGCGGAGCTGCGAACGCCTCTGCGAAAAGAAGAAAGATGGACGTAACTGGCGGAGGGCACGGCGGGGCTGCGGCGGGGCCGCGGCGGGGCCGTCGTGTTGAGGACAGGCCCACTTATAGCCGGGACGGTAATGAATGGCGGGCGGTGTGACTCTGATCTGGCCGCCGTCCAGACGGCAGCGGGCGGCGGGGCGGGGCGGGCCGGAGATGCGGGAGTCTGGCCGGCCGGACACGCGGGCCCGAGCCCGGCCCGTATGCGGTGAGCGGTGCAGGCCGGCCAGACCGGCCAGACCCTGGCCAGACCTCGGCTGGGCCCGGCCGCCCGGCCGCGGATCTAACTGGGACAAGGCCGCCCATGCTTGGACCGCCACCACCACCACTGAGCCAAAGACACGCACCGCGGTTAGATTACGGAGTTTCATCAACGCTAAGCGCTCAAAGCAAAACATGGTGTCTGCCGCACGGACTGGTGTCGGTGCTGCGGCCGCTTGCTGCGGGGTTTTTGCGGTTCTGCTGGGACGGCGGCGCCCGCGCGTCCTGCCAGGCCAAGTGTCGGTCTGTTCGGAGACGCAGTCATTTCACGCCCATTTTGCCACAGCTAGAATTGCATCTCCATAATGCCAATCTATAGGCCAGGGGAAAAAACTACAGCTAATTTTGCTTCCGGACTCACGTGCGATCTATCGACCCGGGTTTCGCACGAGAATTTTCTTTTATGCGCCGCACTTGTCTGATATGACCGCATTGCCGAGGCCCCCGCACTATCGGCGCTCCTCGCTCGTCCGGGCCACCACCGCCCCCGCAGCCCCCGCAGCCCCCGCAGCCCCCCCCCCTGCCACCCCCCCGGTGTGCCTCCCCTCGGGGAGGTGGATTCCACGGCGGCCGCCAGCATGTCATTTGGATGTCGTTGAAATGCCGGGAATTTTGTTCATCTGCTGCGCGAGGGGGTTCCCGCCCGCGTGGCCGGCCGGGATTTTTAAGCAGCGGGATGCCGCCCTGTGTTTCTGCCATAATATTGACTTTATTTTGCCAAGTAACGTCGTGTACGCACGCCGCCGTAGCTGCGGCACTTTCCAGGGTCGGCAGCAAAAAGTGGCGTCTTGTATGCGACGCGTCCTGGCAACGGTCCACCTAAATATCTCCCACGAGGGGCTGTGCAGATAATTTCTCGGCCACTGTGTGTGTGTGTGTGTGTGTGTGTGTGTGTGTTTGTGTGTCAGCGTGCGCTCGCTGATGCCAGTGTCCGAGCACAGTAAAAGTATTCATGACGCTTCGGCCCCTCTCGCCTCTACTTCCCTCCCTCCGGGGGGGGGGGGGGGGGAGGTGGGGGAGGTGGGGGAGTTGTCGGGGATAAATCCGAGCAAAGTCTTGGAACCTGAAAAAGTTTAGCCTTCGCACAGCTACACGCTGCACTTCTCTTGTCGCGCTCTTCTCAGTACCCTATCTGGCGCTTCGTGTACACATGTGGAAGGAACGTTTTTCCTTCCCTCGCCGGACTGAACCGGAAGCTGGCTTAGCTCGGGGCATCCAGCTACATCTTTTAAATCTGGGTGTGTGCTGAAGAAGCACAGTTAGTTTAGCAAGAGGCCGGCCGTCCACGCGCAAGCCGCGCTCTTCCCGACTTTAATTCTGTCGAATTCCTGATGGACTGCCATGGGGGGGGGGGGAGAGTGTGCTGGAGGGGCGGTTTTGAAGACGACAGTGACAACGGTCAGAGGGGAAGGGGGTGCGGGGGAGGGCGCTCGGCCGGGGTTGAAGACGAGATGGCCGACAGAAGGGCCGTTCGTAGCGCGCGCGTGTACCGAAAGAGCGGGGCATAAAAGGGCGAGAAACTCGTAAACTGAAGTGGCGGGCAGATAACGTTATCTCTGTACCACTCCCCTTTCTCGCTGCTACCCTCTCGGACAACGCGGTGCATGGCGAGCACACGCACACACGTCATGAGGCGGCTGGGCGCTGCGGAGCGCCGTCGCGGTAGGCACCCCGGTGGACACGCGAGCTCGGCGGGACTGCCTACCCTCGACTCCGCGGGCGCTCGGAGCCGACTCTCGGCGCGCTGGCACCGCGTGTCTCCCTCAACGGGAAGAGCCGCCTGTATTCACGTGCTGCGCATAGCTACGAGTTGGAAGCAGTGTACAGGGAAAAAGATTCGAAATGGTCTCGCCAAGTTTCCCATTTTCTTTTGGGAATGCGTCTCTTGCTTTCCGTAAGGCAGAACGACGCGGATTTTCTTTTCGCGCCGGCCTTGCCTTCTGCCTTCACGATAGAGAGAGAAGGGAGGGAGGGAGAGAAAGAGAGAGGAAGGGAGATGGGGTCCAGCCCTGACATGGGCCATTTACCTCGTGGTGAGGGCGAGGTGCCCCCCGGGGAATGCCGCTCGCCTCTTGCCTTGCGACGCATCGCAGCGCGCTGTCACTGGTGATTGAAGACAGCGCCATGCGAAGGGGACAGCTTCTAAAGTGCTGTCGAGATGCATCGACGCGACTCAGCGACCCAACTTTCAAATATGTGTCCGTGCGGAAATTTTCAAGTGTGTTGGACGCGCGTTAGTTTTGATGTCACAGCCAAGTGCTGGGCCGAATAATTTCTGTGTAAAAGTGTTTTAATGACTTGTACTCTGTTTCTGTCCTCCCAGGCGTCTTCATACTCCACTGCGTTGAAGACCCTGATCTCGGTGTCGACTGTGGTGCTCCTCGGCTTGATCGTTGCCTATCACGCTCTCGAAGTCCAGGTCAGAATTATTTTTAGGTTTTGCTTATATGTTTTATTTAGGTGACGGCAATTTTTTTTAAAGAATGCGTTTTTTGAAAGACGCAAGGCTACCAATTCCTTGTACTTCAACTGTAATTACATTAGTCAGGCTGCGTGTATCGCCGCTTCATCCGTCCGTCCATCTATCCGTCCGTTCACGCGCTTTCCCTCTGCAACGCCTGACACATTATAAAGAGAACATGCACGCCCTTCGCACAGGGTAGCTCCTGTCATTTATTGGAATATATGGGCCATCTATCTCCGTCAGGAGCAAAGCACCTCCACCCGTTGTCCCAAGGCCGCCGCTTTGTGCGGGCCTATGCCTTATCTCTTCCTTTTTCCGCCTTGCGTCGTCGCGCTTTCGTTGCTTCCTTTCCAGTGCGGTGGTATGCGAGTATTATTTAGTAAGGCGTTTGTCGACTGGATGATAATCTAACACGGGCGAGGAGTGCAGAGTCCGGACCGCGGCAACAAACTACAAACTCATCTCGCGTTTCTGATTTCAGCTGTTCATGATAGACAACTGTGCGGATGATTGGCGGATAGCTATGACGTGGCAGCGGATCACGCAGATCACTGTCGAGCTTGTCATCTGCGCCGTGCACCCCATTCCGGGCCAGTACTACTTCCTCTGGACGACCAAGCTGGCCAACAAGGGTGGCGACATCGGGAGCAAATGGGTGCCCTATGACGTCACGCTGTCGCTGCCCATGTTCCTTCGCCTCTACCTCATCTGCCGAGTGATGCTGCTCCACTCTAAGTTGTTTACCGACGCCAGCTCTAGGTACGTTACCAGAAAACACACTCTCCTGATGTTACGCCTCATCCTTTACAACCTGACCAAACGAAATGGGCACTGAGGTGGCCGCGTTGTAGGACCCTTATTTATGGTAACGGTAGTTTCTTGTTGTACAGGAGCATCGGTGCGTTAAACCGCATCAATTTCAACACACGGTTTGTCATCAAAACGTTGATGACAATCTGTCCTGGCACTGTTCTTCTCGTTTTCATGGTTTCACTCTGGATCATCGCCAGCTGGACGCTGCGACAGTGTGAAAGGTGATGATACAATCCTTACTTTTACATTGTTTCCTGTGAGGAAAGGTCACGCATTCTTACTGCTATGTTTAAAGTTTTCCATTCGAAAAATCGGGACGCACGAAATTCAATTTGTTTGAAAATGATATGCTAACTAAACCATTTTCATGTGCACTATTTTCTTTTCACATTGGACAAACAGCAAAATGATTCTTTTTTCGTCTCAACTAGAACGCCGACGGAGAGATAGAAATTAAGAATCGTTTTATGTTCGTTCATCACTGCAAGTCGTAAACGAGTGACACGCGCAACCTTTAAGCTAATTTTAACGACGCCCAAGTAGTGAAGCACCTATTCATCGGGGGATCAACTAAACCAAAAAGGGGATCGTACTGTTACTCATTAAAGGTGCTGAGATGTGCTGTGATCCCAACCACTTTTTATAACACATTCACGAACATGATATAAATGCGCTATACGTACGCGCTGCTTTTCTACGGCAACTCAGTCTAAAGAATTTTAAAACCACTGTTGAGCTGTCATTACAGTGACAGCTACATTGTTTGGAGGAACGCACTTGAAGCGTTTCAATCCGGATTCAAGGCAAAATCTAAACATATGTCCCATGTTTAAATAACTCGCGACACTTGCGTTCCTCACAGCACTCTATAAGTGTGTGTTTGCTTTTCATCCATCGCCTATTCTTCCTCAGTTCTAAAGTTCCACGGCCGTCAATAAACGGCGGGAGTCTGTCAGTTGGGGACACGATTTGCAGTAACGTGTACATAACATAAAGTTGGTTGTCGCAACGCCCATTGAACTGATTGCCTGCTGACAAACCAATTTTATCAGTTTTGGGTTTTCTTAGAATGTTGTTCGTTTAGCAAGTATCAAGTATCCCTTTAAAATATTTATTGTCAGAACAGCACAATCGCCTGCTCATAGATAAAATGGTAGCCTGAACAGTGAAAAAATGTTCGCTGGAGACACAAACTATTTTTACTGGTCAGGGGCATTTGATTAAATAATAATATATACGGGAGATAGCAAGGTACTGTGCTGTAGGGCGTAAAGGACAGCACTACAATGGTGTTGGTGTGCAGAATGAGTAGGTGTGTGACCGTGTGCACGCGGACTGCACTGCACGACCCTATTGAACTTTCTCTATTTCTGTCTCTTCTGCACGAAATTCCGCTTCTGGATTTATATACGTGTTTGCTGAATGGTTCCTTTGACATTTTACCTGCGTACTGAGAGAGCGGTACTTCTGTAACGATCAAACATACGTCAATCTGATTGAATGTGGAATCGAATCATGTTCAAGTAAAACTGCGATTGACTCTCATTGCTTATTTACTGCTATTATTTCTAAGGGCGTAGCATTTTTGTATGCAGTTACAGCGTTGTTAAGGATTAAACTATAGGAGTAAAGTAAGGACAAGAAAACCTTAAATTGTGCCAAAACACTGAGAGTGTGTTTCCTGAGTTGCACAAGCACTGAAGGCACACCGTGGGCACAACACTGCACTCAGTGTGCGTTTTCACGTACTTCGTCTTGTGTAGCTATTGTGTCGGTGTTGTGTAGTAGACTCGGGCAATCGGGTTGCAGGTGTTTTCGCAGCTGCTACTTGTCAGTGGATTTTTCCCGCTTTCCTAATACGTTATACATTCAAACGAAAGACTGAACTTTAGCTTTCGAGAATGATTCTGTAAGCGCCTTCTTACCACACCGAATGCCCGTGTCTCCTCATTTTCATTTCCTTTTTTCCTTTTTCGAAAGTTATGAGTGACAGATTCGTGATTTGTTTTCCCTGTTGCTGTTGTTGAGATTGTTGCTGTTGTTGATGTTTTGTTGGCGTGCCGTGCTGAGCCGAGCTCGGGTCCAACCACATTTTCCCTCCCCCTGCTTTTTACCTCTTCCCTCTTCCTTTTTCCTACCGGCGGAATACTTATGACAAAATGTACATGTGCCTACTTTGTCACTCGTGGAACTAGTTTTTTGTACAATTTCACTAAGTTAAGCCCCAATTGTCAACTCAAATATAAAACGTTCTCTAACGATATAAACATACAGAACTGTGCTGCTAAAACTACGGCTGTGAAACTTCCTACGGGAATACGACGAGAAAACTGGAACGTTCAATATACTCGCGTGTAAAGAAACAGCCACTTTTTGTATTGTTATTGAAGTAGTATGATGTATTAAATGCATAGGAGTGTTTTAGTCGCACACGAAAGAGGGCGAAACGTGTATCTTAGCCAATTGGAGAAAACCAGCGTATCTAAACCGGTTGTGAATTGATGACACGTTGTTCATCATATAAAAAGACAAAATTGCCATGCTGAAATCCATGCGAAAACATGAATCAAAAGGTAATAACTATGTCTCTCTTTGACTTCTTAAACCCGAGAGAACAGAAAAGAAAGGGTCAATTTAAATGAAGCAGGAACGAACTTTAATACTCAAGTAACAGTTAAGGTATCATACAAACGTAATGCGTAATGAGAAAAGCTATATTCACATTTTTGCAACTTTTGCTCCTAATAAGATTTTAAATAATTTGTATAGCTGCATGCTTACGTAACCAAAGACACTTTCAATGGTGCTATGATTTTATTCTGTAGCAGCGTTAAGTGGATGAAAGCCGTCACACACTTCGGTTTCCTTCTATCCGCTAACTCACATCTTCCTTAAAGCTGACCTGAAACCTAGCCTAGCTTTCCAGCAATGCTAAACACTGTTCCAACAGCTCACGGGCACTTTACAAGAGCTTCTCTGCCGTTTATTTCGTCGGTAAAATTTAGGTCGTTGGCGTGCTACACAAGTATTTGACACTTGTGCGCACCTCGGCACACCCCATGGATGCACATGCCGTGTTGTATTTTTCCGACATGACTCGTGTGAAATAAGAAATGTCACTTGTATTTTAGCACAAATCCACCATAGCACAGTAGTATTTGTCGAGTTGCATAAAACTCGTAGTTCCACATTCGATTCCGAATAACCTTGGTTTAAGAATACTAAACGGACGATTTCTAACCCTTTGACTTAGAGTTATAGGAAAGCTATGGGAAACGTCTGGTAGATTAAGAAAAGTAATCCGCCGTCCATTCTCTCAAAGTTCCTTCCTGTTGCTGTCAAAGCATGGTAGATTCTGGATTGGAGCTCCTTGGTTAGTGTGGACTGCACAGTTTGGCTACTTATTGTAGAGAACGTTTTATAGTTTTATTTCAATTTTGTTCTAGCAATTAGACCAGAGTAGGTTTAGAAGTAGTTATTGCGTGCTTTACCAGTTCTGTGTAATTCTTTCCCCTGTGCTATCTCCTATCTCTATGTAGAGACGTCATGAAAATAGGTCCAAATATAGTCTCTTAGCGGGCTGCTACATGCTGCTTATTGAAAACAACTTTTACGATGTTGTTTTGAGAAAATATTTGTGGAAAGACTTGAACACCCGACAAACTTTGAGACAAAGGCATATTTTATCAGGAAAGTTGTAGAAGGGTAGTGTCACACTGTTACCACGTCAATTTTGGCCATTATTGGGTTTTGCACTTCAAACGAAGCATTGGTCACTAGCACCCACAACACGAATGCTGAATTTTGGTAGTGAGATGAAATTGTAGAGAAAAAAAGAGCTTTGAAAGGACTTTATTATGTGTTCAGTATAGAGGCCGTCACACGAAGCGCACTAGCCATTAAACTGCTTTAGTTAAGGAAACTCCCCAGTCGATAATGAAACAGGCGTCATACCATCTTACACTTTGTCAATGTGGCGCCGATTTCGCATGGTTGCGGCACTTACGAGAAACGCCTGTGAGCCATCAGGCTGTGCTCACACTGACGCGGCTGCAAATCTTGCCCTCTTTCACGAATTTTGTTTAGCCAAAGCCTGTGGTTCTCTCTCTTAGATTCCATGACGAGGATCACGCCAACTTGTTAAACGCCATGTGGCTGGTAGCCATCACCCTACTGAGCATAGGGTATGGAGACATTGTCCCGAACACGTACTGCGGCCGAGGCATCACCCTCACTGTCGGCACCATGGTAAGTTGTGCAAATGTTGAGCCTGGTTTCATTTCGCGCCTGCGCCTTCATGGGTCCCGTGACGTCACCTTCTCACGATTAAAAAATGAAAACGCTGTAGAAATTATGGACAGTTTGAAGCCTCAGTAGTGGACAGGACAATAATACGCTCACTTCGGTAGGAATTTGAATGCTCGCGACAAGTATACTGCATGTGTCACCACATCCACCTGGTATGATCCTTTTGTATACACGACGTATCGAGGTTTCGGTTCTGAATCGAGAATGGCATGGGGCCCTTTGGATCTCCATAATGGGAAGGTCAGTGGTTTTCGGCGCTCCTCTGCCTCGGATCGTCTACTTGGTAAGCGTGGACAGCGACAGCATCAACTTGACATGACAGGTCTCCCCTCTGCCGCCCTCCCCCTTTTCATCCCCAAAGACCCCTTCCCGGCTCGGCACGGCACAATCTGCGTCCGCGGAAACAAGACGCCAAAAACAATTGCTCTGAACCAATCAGGTTTCACGATGAAGAGCACGCCAACCTGTTGAACTCGATGTGGCTGATCGCTATCACGTTCCTGAGTGTCGGCTTCGGTGACATCGTGCCTAACACCTACTGCGGCCGAGGGATCGCAGTCAGTACGGGTGTCATGGTAAGTTTGTGTGTGCGGGACCCTGTCGGTGCGCGCGTGGAATGAGACCAGGCTTCACACAAAACCACCATCAAGCATCTCATTCATAGTCTGCCGTCTCACGGCGATTACACTACGATTCGTTGCCATCTGTTAGACCTTAAAAGTACATTCCGAGAAGAGTCCCGAGTCTGGAAGTACATTTGTAAAGCTTTCCATGTCTCTTTCGGCATGTGCTATGAGCAAAGTGGAAAGCTACGATTGCTTAACAGAAATCCAATAATGTCGTCTAGACTTTAATGCATTGAAAAATAAACTGACGATCCTACAAGACATAGTTACATAGCTTGACGCTCGTAATGTTAACAATACGATACCTGCAAGCAAATGGACAATCACTGTTATGCGATAGAAAAGTAGTTATATTCTCCTTTTTTGTCGACATAATCATAATCCTGAGTTGTTGGTTAAGTTGTTGATCAGCACCAGGGAACCTTTCCCTAGCATTTCCAGATGACATCAAAGTTGAAATGGATCATGGTTGCGACGTATGTGACCTCATCCACGTAGTAGGCCACGCGCCATGCACGCTTCGGCATTACGTTAAACTTTTGCTCGTGTTCACAGGGTGCTGGGTGTACAGCGCTGCTCGTAGCTGTGGTTTCGCGCAAGCTGGAACTGACGAGAGCGGAGAAGCACGTGCATAACTTTATGATGGACACGCAACTCACCAAACGAGTAAGTAGGCCTTGGGAATTCTGCGAAAAATAAAACGCTGAAATGATAATTGAAACTGCGAAAATGTCCTTAACCAAAGTCGTCCTGAGTTCAGTCCGCTAACAAAAAAACGTGTATTGCTATATATCTCGATATTCATTGTTTACTGACACACTGTTTGATTGCAGCTGAAAAATGCCGCCGCTAATGTACTTCGGGAAACATGGTTGATTTACAAGCACACGCGCTTGGTGAAGCGTGTGAACGCCGGCAGGGTTCGCACCCACCAGCGAAAATTCCTCCTCGCTATATACGCGTGAGTATTTCTTTTGGTTTTTATTTAATTTTGCCTTGTTTAGCTTACACACTCGCACCTACACATATATTTTGTGTCCTGCAGCTTGCGCAAAGTTAAGATGGACCAAAGGAAGTTAATGGACAACGCCAACACGATCACCGACATGGCCAAGGTACAGCTACCATTTTAATGCTATAGTATTACGAAAAAGCAAGAATCTTGTTTAATCGTTTGGTTTGTTGTGCAGACTCAAAACTCCGTTTACGAAATTGTTTCGGATATGAGTGGGCGCCAAGATACGCTAGAGGAGCGTATCAACTCGATGGAGGAGCGTTTGCAAAATATTCAGGAGCAAATGGACCTGCTGCCGGAGCTGCTAACGCGCTGCATCGCCCAGCAGGCGGAGAAGGCGGAGCAGCGTCGGAACTTCCTCCACCCAGAGTCCGCAGCTATTATTGCGCCTCTCACGCCGAGTCACGGGCCGGGTCCGCCCGGCGGAGGGCCCGGCGGAGGGCCCGGCGGAGGGACCGGTGGAGGGACCGGTGGAGGGCCCGGGGGCCCAGGTGGGCCCGGTGCATCTGGAAGCGGCGGTGGACCCTCGCCACTATCTGGACCAGGAGGCCCAAGCGGGGGTTCTCTAGGTGGTGGGCCTCTGGGTGGTGGGCCCCTGGGAGGTGGGCCCTACAGTGGAGGGTCTCTCGGGGGCCCAGGATCCAACTCGATGAGTGGTTTCACGGGTCTTAGTACGGCCCCTACCTCTGTCCTATCGGGACCACCTGGACATTTGGGAACTACTACGTCTGGTCCCGGTCCGGGATCAGGATTTGGACCAGGGTCGTTGGCACTTCCCCATTCGAGAAGCGTACCCCACTCTTCAGCACCGCATCCCTGGCCAGTGTCTCCTATACTGCCTCCAATAAGCTCCAGAACACCACATTTGGTACCAGAACCCTTGAAACCTTGGACGCTGCCGGATGGCAACAACCCCGCAACCAGTACAAGCTGAGACCAGGCTTAAGAGCCCTCTATTTCTTATGTGTAAGCCGTTAAGACCAGACCTGTGATAAAAGTCTGATTTCATGGAGACAAATTAATTCAGATGAAACTATTATTTAGAGATTTAAACAATGTTTAAAAGTGATCTATTTGTGAAAAATAATGAGTGTGTGAACCAACAGCTGAGACTTTGTTATTAAAATGTTGCATTTACATTGCACATTATGTTTATTACTGAATTTCCAATATTTTTGCTGAGAAGTGCTAGTGAAGAAGGGCTGTACAAGTGTAGGCTCTGACTTGTTGGATAAATTTCTTACGTGATTCGTTATATTTCTACATTTAAATGCTCCCTGTGGAATTACAACTGTGAGTACTTAGGTTAGGTGGTTTTCATTAATACTTACGATCACTAGGAACGTAAGTTACTTAAAGCTTTGTTTAACTTCTACAGGACCCCTATTCATGAAACGAATTGCTGACGTTATGAAACGTACGTAATTCTATGTTTGCTCTCGGGTCGAGAGGAAGTTAGAGCTTGCTGTCATTATGCAATTCCACTGAAGTTGTACTTCTTAGCCAAACGAAGACACATGTGACGAGGTTCTTTATGTGAACCAGGCTGTGCCTCCTTTTCATACTAATTTGTTGGTGACTGACATGAAGAAATACTTATTTCAAAGACATTGTTTGTATGTATAAGTGTTTTCTAGTATTATAAGGCACTTGAGCTAAATTTTGCTCATGCAGGAATATTGTAAACCTATTCCAAATCTAACGATATGGTGGGCGTTTCGCAGCCATAGAGGATGCTAAAAAAAACTTAATTTCTCTAGATATCTACAAATTTGAAACCAATTGTATGGTTGTAAGACGGTTTCAATGAATTTTGTGGATGAAGTGACTCTTCTTCATTGGTTCTATAGCATGTGCTTGTGAAAGGAAACCGTCGTAAAAATGTCCTACGTAAAATAACAAATTTGTTTAACTCTTTATAATTCATTCGTATTTTTTAAATACCGAGGGTTGTCTGTTTTGTGTTGTTGCTAATCATAATCCATAAGCTCACTTCACTGCCTGCAGAAACAAAGGCCTTATGTAATAATTACATTGTGTCAGCATGAATTTACAGATGATGCTAATTGGCTTGGTTTAGTGTCAAGGCGTGTTTGGTTGTGTCCGTTTTACGCAGGGCCTAAGAACAAAACAATGTTAATGAAGGTACAATGAGCGAAACATACAGGAGTATGCCGTATTGCGCCGCCGTTAACTTTCAGCTTCTGTACTAGCGCTAACTTCAGAAACTTCAGAATTAAAGAAGAAGCAAACTTACAAAAGACCAAATTAAATCCGTCACATTAGAAGGGAATCACTTGCTTATAGAGTATGCTAGTACAATGACCAAATTCTTTTGTTTAGCTCGACACGTGACTAAATCCATGCAAACTTAACTTTTAGCCCTACGCTAATCATTTGAGCAAATTAGATTCTAAGGAAACTCAGCTGTTAAGTGAATTTTAAACATTTATAAAGTAAATTTCATTACATAGGGTCTAGGTCTTTTTCCATTTATGGGAGTGGTATTATGAAAAGAATCTAATTTAGATGGTGTTTGAAGCTTTTACAAGAACACAAACTGATGACCAAGCGTATACAATTTATCTACTTCTTATGTAGACTTTGCAGTTATATTTATACTGTTCTTTATTAATGCGGAAGCTGGGAAAAGTAAACTCATGTGTACATAAGAGTATTTATTATAAAATTTGTAAATATTGTTGAGTAGTATGTAAATGAAGTTGTTTGCATATCAGATATTTTCAAAATATTCATAGTTTATTTAAATTTAATTGTGGAGTTTATGCTGTCATTTTGTGCGTTATAGGGTGGAAACATGCGTGATTATTCCAAGTACTAGAATCTACTCAATTTGTGCCCTACATGTTTTTAATATTCAGTTCTGCTCTATACAACCTTTCCATTCGATAGGGCTGGTAATTTACTGAAGCTTTTACTTTTCGATTACGAAATTATGAAACGTTATAAAATCCCATGAAATACTATGTCTGTAGGTAGAAGCACGTGCCTTGAAACTATTGATAGATTCATACCCTAATTCTGTTAACTGATCTATTATCTGCCAAGGAATCTTGCGCCTTCATCTTCTTGTTTTCAGTTACAACATAGAATACAAAAATAGTATTATTTGATCATTTCAAGTTTGGAGATTTGTTTTCCCTGTGATACTAAACGTGTGTTAATGCCAAAATGTCAGCCTGAAAGTAATTCACTCTTAAACAAAGCGAGGACAACGGAAGCTATCTCATGAAACAAAAACATGCCTAAGGTTTGATCTCAGTCTGATGTTTATGTCAAAGATTGGTGACGTTTTGTAGCACTCTGTCTTTACAATTAGAACATTTTCCTTGTCTAATCCCGGAAAGTGAAACACTACTTTACTTTGCTGTGATTACTTCTGTTCCTACGACTGACGTGTCACTTAGGCATTTGGGATAATTGCCCTGTGTCAGACCTGGTTGCCACAAGATGACTTGTTTTGCCAACACCATTCCTGTATTCTGATGTTTAAGTTACGTTCAAGTCTACCGTTTCAAAACGGCATCAAGAGGCCGTCAAAAACCACGGTAAAAGTCGCATGTGCATTGACCACTCTGTTATTTTTGTTAATTTTCTTTTGTCGGCGCAATCTTTTAAACCTTTATTTCAATCAACGATTGACATAAGTAAGTTACTTTCTTGTCCTTTTTGTATCAGCAGAAGATGTAAGCAATATCAGTACACAAAATCGCGTGTTTTTTCTTGGCGTTTTGACACCTTGTTCTCCAGAGCATTCTTTTCACACTTAAACGGAATCGAGAAGCCATAGGCCTTACCCGGAAAGCAACATTTCAACGCAGTTTCTGACCGCTCTTCAGTGAATTGGCCTTTTTCATAATCTGGAATAACGTAACAGCTAGCTCAGCTATCGCTGCGGATGAAGCTATTTCCTATAATAGAGCACACCATGAGTTTTGCTTTATTATTAAACTATGAAAACAGCTCTTAGACAATATGCTTCCTGTGTTTTCTTTGGTGTCTTTAAGAAATGCTCAGAAAAATCTTGTGTTTTTATGACAACCTAGACGTGTGAAGTGCGTGAGATTGCTATTATTACAGTCGAACTTACCAATAAAGCGGCATGGATAGTGCCACCTTTAGATATAAGTATTGGTTACCATTTTACTACCTCATCAAAATCGTTTTCTAAAACAGAATCAACAAAATTTATTTACATCAATAGCTTTACAAAAAAAAGTGGCTTTTGTCAACTCCCCGCTCGAAGCATCAACGAAAAGACGCCGTTATCAAATCTCAATAGCTGCGACGGTGATCCATCTTCGATTACTTTTCCCCCTTCTAAAACGAGGACTCGATCACAGTCTAATAAAGTCGATAGGCGATGCTACATGGAGTAAAGGCGTCTTAATTATTATATGCGCTCATAATTAGGTAACATATTCTGGTGTTTGGAATACTTGCCGCTATTATAATGACTGTTCGGTGAGCAAATGCATTGAGCGCCACGGAAAGAAAAGCATGCTCAGTTGCAGGATCTACTGAGCTAGTCGCTTCGTCCATAACCAGAACGGCAGCGTTTTGTAGGATTGCTCTTGCAAGACAAAAAAGTTGGCGTGTGCCTACGCTTAAATTTTCTCCGCCCTCTTTTACAGCAGCGCCTGTTTCGGACCATACACAGACCAGTAAGCACGGTTAAAGAAACGCGTTGCTCTTTGCAGTAAAACACAACACTCACTTAATCCACCGGGTAGCGCCTCTACCATGCCCTTCAGTTGGGCCAAATCCAAACACTTCCATATTTTTTCGTCTGAGTATAGTCCCTTTGGATCCAAGTTGTCTCTGCAAAAAGTTTGAAACAATTATGAAAAGCACTCGCGCTGTATATCACTATTTCAGTAAACATCACTTGCCTTATAGAACCACTGAACATGACAATGTCTTGAGGTATTATGGAAAGCCTGGATCGAAGTAACTGAAGAGAAAGTTTCGTGATGTCTACTCTGTCCATATGTATATTTCCTTCCGAAACGTCAAGCATACGGAAAAGTGACATCACTAAAGATGATTTGCCACTTCCTGTGCGACCGCAGAGACCAACCTGTTCAACTAATCAGTTATCACTGAACCATACGTGACATAAACAAAATACTGTCGTGACCGTTTTTACTCAACCTTTTGGCCAGGGGGGATGTGGAGATTTAGGTTTCTGATGACAGGGTCGCGGTTTTCGTCGTATCTCAGACTTACATTTTCGAATGTAATTTCTCCGTAGTCAGGCCATGTAGGCGTTACCTTCAACCCTGAACAATGTCCCCTTAAGATTTAAAAAAAATCGTAATATAATGCACATATAACCTCATGTACTTGTTGCTATCACCTGCTAAATTATAATCTTCAACTTGTAGTTCTGCATACTGTTGGACTCTCTCTACTGAACCCATGTACATCTCTACGTCGGCTAAAAATTTCACAACCCAGTTAAGGTATATCGGCACTAGCAACGTGTAGTTCACAGCCAGTCCTACAAGAGATGGTGACACTACTTCCGGATAAAACTTTGCAGCAAGAAGAGATCCAATTACCGATATTAGAACGATCACCCCTCCCATGTAGTCCTGAAAAATGTGGCAACAAATAAAATGTTTTTGAAATAAACTGAAATATACTTTTCAGTCAGTAATAAATGCATCTAACGTACTAGTGCCACTCCAAGCCAGCGGTTAGCTCCATTCAGGAGAAGAAACGTGTTGTTGTTTGTATCCATCTTTTCTAGCATGTGCTCCATAAAGCGTGCCTTTTTTCCAAACGCCCGGATTGTAACAAGACCTCCAAGCGTTTCGCAGAAAAATGAAGACACTGGAGCACGGGTGAGGCTGTCCATTCTGTGAAGCTCTCTGAAATCAGTGGAAAATCGTAAATACGTTTAAAGAACTGTTATTCTAGTTGTGAACATATTACAGTTCTTACCTCGTTGAAACACGATAGAAATGTTGAATGATGTAATATGCAAGACACATTGGGAGCGCAGGCAACAGAAACCATGGTGAGAGCATGGCGTTCACTAGGATGGCAGAGAGGCAAAGGGACAAAAACTGCATAAGACGTTGGATGGAAGTTGCCAATTTCTACAGGGAAAGAGATTACAACATTGTCATTTACACTGTCGGCGGCGGATATTTCACCTGTTAATGAATAGATCACCTTGTCTATCACTGCTATATCCGTAGAGAACCGGTCTATGACACGGCCAATAGGGGTTGTGTCGAAAAATTTCACAGGACAGCGCAGGAGATTCGAGAGTAGGCTTTTATGTAGCCTGTGCCGTGCGCGCGCTCCGGCGAGCTGACCGACTAGATTTGAGGTGAGTGACAGGAGCATTGTTGCTACCGATAAAATGGAGTACACAAATAGGTACTTTAACATCTAAACAAAAAAGTATGCGTCATAAAAAAAGAAATCTAGCGGTATATGATAAAAAATCAATCGTCACATCGCACTATACAAACCTCAGTCTGGAAACTATTGTGGCTAGTTGGAGTGCTTGACTTCGTTCCATTGAAGGCGGTCCAGTCACTCAGCCAAAAGTCCGTGTACACGCGGAGCCCTTGCCAGAGCGTAGTTGACACCAAGTACGTGGCAAATACCGGCATGCCACATGCCCTCGCATAAGTCAAGAAGACGTGAAGTGGCAGTCGCCCGTGCCCACTCCCAAGATCCATCATTGACTGGTGATCAGTGACTCCTGGAAGTACGTTGTGTTCGTTATCTGCTACATTAGCATTGAACGGCCATATCGAACACGCACCTATATCCTCGGCAGCACCGTCCTCCTCCACTTCGTGGATGTACGGGTGACTCGTGGGATGACTTTCTGTGACGCAGGAATCCCTAGACAGTGAAACACGTCTTTAACTCCCAGTGTCTGTAAACGTTGGCCGTGCGGTCCGCGCAGCGCATACCTGCGAGTGCGTTCGAGGCTTTCTTCGATGGTAGACTCATCGTCCGTGGACAGGATAGGATCGACAGTCTTGGTCAGCCAATCGTACGAGCTACATTACAGAGACAACGATTATTTTTGCTGTTTGCCATAGATTTTATGCCAAACATAAGAGGATGAGTGCATTAAATGTTTTGACACATGTTTCGCAATGCTCGACCAAAATTAAGTTGGTGTAACCTTTTCCTTGTGCGCCAAGCACGGTGCGCCGCGTCGTGTGGCTGCAGGGAAGCCACACGCGTCACCTTTCGTCGCCAGAAGTCCGGCGCCGGAGCGATGGTGCTCCGCGTGCGACGGAGGGGCTGCGACCAGGCGCTGAGAACGCCGACGTCGCCGGGGGCCATGGGGGCGGCGGGGCACTCGTCCACGGGCAGCGGGAAGCTGTGCGTCACGTGAGTGGCTCGATACAGGGATCTAGACTGTCTGCGACTGAATCGCTGCAACGCGCAAGTCTCGCTCAGGCATGGTTTTACAGATCATCGCAAAACATACGCTCTCTCACCGTACCCTAAAGTGACGCTGGGGTGCCTCCTCTGTGCGCTGTTGCAGCCCTATCCGGGACACGAGCCGGACCAGCTGCCACCGCTCACGTGCTGTCCGCTCCCCACGAACACTGTCTGCGGCCTTGTCCGAGGCCGCCGGGGAGGCGGTGGTGGTGTCATTAACTGTCAGTGCCTGCTGCCAGGCCTGACTGAGGTCGGGTCTCTCCGACTGGATCTTGGCCATGCTGCCTTGTACTGACACCTTGCCGTTTTCCATTGCGATGATCTGATAGGAAACGTAGATACTTTCATAGGTAGTCCCTCGGCCTCTACTTAAGCATTGCCCGTAAAAATCGGGTGCAATTTTCCTCACAGAAAAAAAAAGACCTGTGGTCCCAAGCCCCTGCAAATGGCAGGGTAGGCAAACCCGCACGACATGGGTGCATATTCACGATCGCGATTGCATACCTACCAGGCGTTACGTAGGCAGACATTACCAAAACTAGGTGCATTTGTGACGTAACATATGGACGTCTTCTTTTCACGAAACGCTCTCGACATCGTCAGCAGGGCAAAGGTATTGGCCAGTCTGAACACATGGCACCTTTAGGTAGGCAACTTCGACTTGTGCACGCGTGTGTGTCGTGCGGGCAGGCCTACTGCAGCATTCGCTGGCGTTCGGAGTTACCGTTCACCGTAGGCGACTTTACGGGCACCGACAAGCGGATTGGTTCCTTACATAGTCCGCTTGGTTGAGCAGGGACAGACAATGAGTGGCGAGTATGAGAGTCCTTCCGCGTTGTTTCAACAGCTTCTGAAAGCCCTCCTGCACCAGGTGTTGTCCCACCTGGTAATCCAGAGCCGAGAGCGGGTCGTCCTGCGCAAGCGACCAGTTAGTTCTGAATAAATCTTTAATAGGGTATTTCATGTATTTATACCGAAGACAAAGAAGAATGCCGTGACACCGTAAACCGGGCTCGATACGACCGGTTCTGGTTTGCACGTAGGGAAATACCCTATTGGCCTACTGGACGTGCCTATTTGCCACATATACAAACCATGAGGACAGTAGACGCCCCGGAGTAGAGCGCTCGGGCGATGCCGACGCGGTGCTTCTGCCCCCCGGACAGGTTGATGCCCCGCTCCCCGATCTCGGTCAGGTCCCGGGCGGGCAGGATGTCGAGGTCGGGCTGCAGGGCGCACGCCGCCACGGCCTCTACGTACCGCCGCCGCCGCATCGGCTGGCCAAAGAGGATGTTGTCGCGGACACTGGCGTTGAGGAGCCACGGCTTCTGCGAGCAGTACGCCACCGAGGAGTCCCTGCAACCACGTCCGTGTCACTCGTGAGACCTTGGCGGAGACGACAGGGACCTGGGGGTGTGGCTGCGGGTTACATACTGACTCCATCGCACGGGGTATCTGCCGTCTGAGGAGCTCATCTCCCCCAACAGGGCGAGCAGCAGGGAGGTCTTGCCGCTGCCTATGGCCCCGACCACCAGCGTGAGGCCACCTGTCGAAATGTTTTGTCTTTGAAACTAACTTGTCTGATCCGTGGCGCAGCGTGGTCGTGCGTTGATGAGTCACCTTTAGGGACCTCGACCGCGTTGAAATTGAGCACGTGTCCCGTGCTCCAGGAGAAATTGCCGTCGTTTATTGAGACGACGCTGCCCCTCCCGATGAGGTGTGGCTCGGATGATCTCGGCGACTCGTGCTGCTTGTGTCTCAGTAGGAAACGCATCTCCCAGGTGCGCCTGCTGCCGTCCTGCCAGTCTGTGCTCGGCTTGACAGGATGGCCGTCACGGCCCGGGACGGGCGGTGACGGGTCGGGATCGTTAGGCGGGCGACTGTCCAGTACATTGTTCGTCTCCGGCTTGGAGAAGAACGCCTCCAGCCGCTTCGTGCTGACCTGGAAGAAACATTTGTTTCAGCGCGGGCTGGTTGAAGGACCAGCACAGGCCAGTGAGGCCCTACCATGGCACTGATGATGATCGGAACGGTGATGGGGAAGATGAAGAGCGGCACGGTCAGCTGGTTGAACAGGGCCAGGCTGGCGAAGACGTTGGCCGACGGCATGGGCGACTTCTCGATCAGCATGTAGACGCCGAACGTGACCAGCGTGACGATCGCGGACGACGCATGGGTCAAGAACGCTGAGCACGAAAACGCCATGTATTTTTATGGGCAAGTATATAAAGGGGATATAGCCGCAATGTCAGAGCTTACTCATGACGGCCCAATGAAGAGAGTCGACATTGAGCAGGCGCAGCTCCCTGTTCCTCGCCAGCTGGACTCTCTTCTCGTACTGCTCCTCCCACCCGGAGAGCTTTATCACCTTAATGCCGTGGAGGACTTCGTTGATGCGACGGAGCCGTTCGTCGTTGGCCACCAGTGGGGATTTCGATGTTTGGTTAGACAATAGAAAAAACTGGCCTTAATAGTACACGCGTATACTTACTGATATAGACTTTGAGTTGATTGACATCTTTTTCCCAATAACGAACTGCAGTGGCGTCATGACAGCCACGCAGAGCACCGCCCCGATAAGGGCGCTGATTCCCATCTGATAGTGCAGGAGCAGCATCAGAACTCCAATCTGACCAAACGGGAAATGTGTTACGACGCGATAAAATAAACGTTTTTTTTTACCTTCCTGTTACAAACCTTGACCGGAATAGCCCAGACGTAGTGACAAATCCAAACGAATGACATGACGTTGTACGTGTCCTCTGCCATCAGATTTGTTATAGTTCCAAAGTCCGTGTGCGAGGTAGCGTTGTCCGTGTTGGCGTCCTCGGATTGCCGTCTCCGATCGCCGGCCGCTTTCTCGGATTTTAATTGCGGTTCTTTTGGCATATCCTCTAAGTCTTCGTTCGAAAAGCTCCACAGCGGTAGTTTCAACGATTTGTCAAAAATCATTGCCTATAAGGCGGAAAATGTCGTAGTGCCGTAACCGAAACACGTTTAAATTATCACTCCTACGAACATTACCTGAAGGGCAGCCTTGATCCTTATTCCTTCCACGTTTATGAGATGAGTGCTACTCTGCGAAAACGTACCTTGGGCCAATGCCGACAGAAATACCACTATTCCCATGACATAGCCATTGCTGAAAAATTCAGAAATAGAGACAAAGAAGGCCGCCTGAAAAAAAAGAGCGCCATGCAACTGGATTAAAATAGCTTGATCTTTTTCCTCCAATATTAAGTCATCGGGTGTGCTCTCACCTCCGGCGTGTCCTGCCCATCCGCCCGCTGAACGAAGGACACAATCACAGAGATGCCCATGGGCCCGATGAGACCAACCATGTCTCCCGAGAGCTTGAAGAAACCGCTGAGGGCGAGCATCGGCCAGGAGAAGTGGAGGAAGCATCGCCACAGAGGCACCGACACGCCGCCCTTTTCCTAGTAGTCACCAGAACGACGCGTTAGGGCCGAGAAAAAAACATCAGGCCGGAGTCTCGCGGCCATTAGTGCTTTAACAGCGGCAGTGCTTGCCTTCATGGAGTCGTAAATGTCGCGGAACCTTCCGAAGTGGAGGGCGGTGCTTTCGGAGCGCGGCACCCTGCCCAGGTCGTCCAGCTCCAGCGGGCTGCTGTTGCCCAAGCGCAGCAGCGGCGTCAGCCAGGAGAACGTCGCCTTGGAGTACAGGCTGGCCCCCTCGTACCGGTAACTGGCGTACACGTCCTCCTCCTCGCAGCACTGTTTTCTTCGCTGCCAAACACCCCCAAAAAAACACTTAGTGCGGCGAAGCTTCGGCCGTCGCACGATGGCAGGTGACGCACACTCACGCGAAGGCCGTAGGCGTCAACTGCAGCGACGAGGAGGAACAGCACGGCGCTGCAGCTGCCCAGGAGGGGACGCATGTGGCCGAAGTGGGCTCCTCCCCACACAATCATCTGCGTCACACTCAGCGCCCTGCGAGACAAAAGAAACGCCGCCCGACCGTTAAGTTACCCACCCTGAAGATTACTTCGAGAGATACCTTTTTGTTTGCGCTGCACCTCGCGGCCGACAGGAGGGTGCCGCAGACGACGGGGAGCAGCCGGAGCGTCCTGTGGGGTCCGCCGCCGACTCCTCTGAGGTGCGCGTCGAGGAGTTCGGCGGGCAGCCAGGAGGCGACGGCGCATCCCGAGGCGACCAGCGGCGACGCCAGGTCCCGCCGCATCTGCGTGCGAGATGGGAGTGAGGCCAGGTGCGGGCAGGTCAAGGCGCCTTCGGGAGTGAGGACCGTGAGTACCTTGTGGCGGCTCGCGGCGAGGACGGCCTCGGCCAGCTCGCCGCAGAGGGAGAGCAGCAGAGCCAGGGACAGCAGCGGCCGGACTGTGGAGGCCCAGGGACGGCGGCTGCGGCCCTCCCCAGCCCCGCTGCCAACACAACTCCGTGAGCACTCGAAAGGCGACTCCCCCCCAACTGAAACGCTGCCGAGCCGCGTACCTGGCGAGGTTCTCGCGACCGGAGCACCGCAGGCACATGAGCAGGAGCAGGAAGAGGTAGGTGGCGGTGAGGGCCACCATGGCGTTGAGGACGTGGCCGTGGCAAGGAGACCGCAGCCACGCGGGGCCGCCGCCGGCGTCCCTGCCATGCCCGGGGGCCGGCGCCGTGCCGTTGGCGAGGCCGTTGGCGAGGCCGTTGGCAGCGCCGCTGGAGCCGCACAAGAACTCCATGCTAACGGCACCCGGACGGAAGTGCACCCGATTGTGATCCGAGGCGGGCAGGCCGCGGCGGCGGCGCGGTGCTGGTGTTGGAGTCGGGTGCCATGGCCGGTGCGGAGGCCCGCGGAGGCTGCGCTGCGCTCGCGCGGCTGCTGGGTCGGCGACTGGCGACTGCTCGGCCGGCTGGTCGCTTGGTCTCGGCAGCGCCCTTTCCCGCTCCGCCCCGCTCCGCCCCCTCTCCCCCGAGCCCTCCCCCCTCCCGCTCACCACCCACGCATCAGCCCCGGCCGCCGTTAGGGTGATGCACCCATTGGCGACTTGGGGCCGTCGAGTGCGGGAGGTCAGTGACGGCGGTGTGATTGGGCTAACCGTGCATCGTCGGGTACTTGGCGCCGTCCACCGAGATGACGTTGGGTCAGCCTCGGCGCCTCACGCCGCCGGACCTAACCTCCCTTCGAGGCCGCACTTGTGCACGCCGGCCAGCGCTGACCTGGCCCGGGCCCAGCCTGGCCTGCGTATCGCCGAATGACAACCACCCTCTCCGGAGGTACTGGCGGTGCTAGCCGACGGCACGGGCGGGCGGCTGCGGGCGGCTGCGGGCCACAGCGGGGCGGAGACAGTGCGAGGAGGGGGAGAAAGAAACCGGCACCGCTCCAGCGACTGCCAAGTAGTTTTCCGGCTAATCCTGTCTCCACGGCGGGGGAGGCGGGCGGGCGCATGGGGGCCCCGGGAGCTCAGCAGCTAGTGGGCGTTTAGTGTCTGTACGTGCGAAATCTCGCCGCATCCTCCCCCTGCTTCCGCCTTCCTACGCCCCTCCCCCCCCCCCGCCCCCTTTTTTGTCTCGTTCTCTTTTCGCTCCATCCTGTACACTGTATATAGAACCGGAGATTCTATTTGCAGTATCTAAGAACCAACGCAGGAATCGTGTTACGTGTGAGTGCAGGGTGACTGCATGTAATGCTTGTGTCTTAGAGCCGTGCTAGCTCCTGATTACAATTTTGTTTGAACCACCTCTTCGGTTCTCCCTTTAATCTATGTCCCCTAACATGAAACCGGGACAACAATTAAAAATCTAGGACTTGTGAGGCGTTTTCGACCAGCGCTTGTTCAAAAAAAACCTCCCCGAGCAAACTTTTTCCCCCTGTCCCAAGTCCTTTTCGCCTCGTTTTCTTGCCTTAAACTTTCCTCGGCCACGACGACTTTCTTTTTGTTTCCCAGCGAGGGTGTCTGTTTTATAATTAGCAAAGACTACAAGGAGGCGCCGTGCCTCATCTGCTCAGCCTAATCACACCAACTTTCTTTATTTTTGAACCAGCACTTTTTCAGGGCAAAAGATTCAGTATTTTGATTTCCGCCAGCGTTTGTCTCATTTATTGTGGAGCGCCATTAGTGGGGACCCTTAAACTGCAATTTTCGCCATGAAAGCGACTATATTCTCATTTTACTCTTCTTTCTATTTTTTCCTCGGTTGCTCTGGTTGGGGCGGCCAGGCGAGCAGCTGGGTTGCGGCTGAGTATGCCTCCCCATCTCCCCCCCCCCCCACTTTCTC
Organism: Megalurothrips usitatus; assembly: GCA_026979955.1. Lineage (NCBI taxonomy): Eukaryota > Metazoa > Arthropoda > Insecta > Thysanoptera > Thripidae > Megalurothrips > Megalurothrips usitatus. The sequence goes on from CM049592.1 coordinate 16,009,656, forward strand.
TCTCTCTCTCTCTCTCTCTCTCTCCCTTTCTCGCTCCCCCCCACATTCCCTCTCCATCTTTTTCGCTCTCGTGGTTTCGCTGCCAGCATGACTGCTGCTGCGAGGGACTACTTGTTGCGCACTTTACATTAACATTCGGACCGTAACAAACGGGCTTAGGTTCCCCCAGCTGGGCCTTGCCTGCTGCGTGGGCGCGCTGCATTGCAGTGTACAGCGTGTGCGTGGGTGTTCCGCTGTTCCAGGACATGGGCCGGAGGGGTGAGGTCGTGTGTAACTCCGCTTGCCCCCCTGCCGCCCCCGCTGCCCCCGGCCAGACCTCCGTAACTGCACGGCCGCGCCCTTGCTGGTACGATCCCCCCCCCCCCCCCCTCCGGCTCCCCGTGCGCGTTCTGACGTCACGGCCGGAGAGGACCGCAGGGACGGGAGGGGTGGGAGGAAAAAAAAGATTTCGGCGCCGCAAGTACAACGAGAAGCCCTTGGCTCCGTGGCGATGCGGGAGCGCACACTGCAATTTCGCAGCCGCCGCCCCCTCCCACCCCTCCCGTGGCGCGTCTTTAAAATTGAAAGCTCGTTCGCTTTCGTTTTTTATGTATTCCGCGGGGAGCTGCTGCCACGGCCAGGGTGGGCGGCGTGGCGGCGTTGCGGCGTGCAGCGGCGACCGCCCGCCGCGGCCGGGAGCCGCCGGGAGCCGCCGGGAGCCGCGCGTCCCCCTCCGCCGCTCCCCCATCCTGTTTCAATCCAATTACACCGCGTGCCCGGCGTGCCCCGTGTGCTGCAGGGGGGGGGGGCAATCGTAATAGTCGAAAGGTCTGGCGGTGGACCGAGCTCGTCATTCTGCGTGCCTCTCCGCGTCGTTCTGGAAAAGCAACGTGTATGTTTCTCCCCGTTTGCGACGCGTTTAGAAAAAAAAATATCCGCAAAATTGTTTCTTTTTCGTGAACATAATGAAAATTAAATATTTGTGATTTTTTTTCCAACATAGATAAGGGGTCCACTGTGGGGCGCCGTGACTTTGAGCGCGGCGGTTTTGTTCACGGGCCGAATCATAAGGCGTCCATAAATTTGACCTCTCCGGGCAGGCGGCCGGCTGCCGGCCCCGGCCTGCGCGGCCAGGGATCGCGAGATGAGTTTCCTAACCGCCCGCCGTAAAGGAGGTGGGAGGCTGGGGGCCGCTGGTGGCCGCTGGGGACGGTGGGGGCCGCTGGGGACCGCTGGGGACGGTGGCCACGACGCGAAGGGGGAGCGGCAGGAGAAGGGGAGGGGATGTACGGAGGCGTTTGTGTGGCCAGGACCGTCTCCGGGCCCCGCCTGTTCCTCGCAGGTTGACTGCCATCCATTCCTGCCGCCAAAAGAGCGCGGAATAGCAGAGAATGCGGTGACTGCGGCTGCAGTCCGCAGCGTGGCGCGAAACGGTGCCGCCCGGCAAACTGTCGCGGTACTCGACAAGCGTTCAGCGATACTCCACGCTGCCTGGGAAGAAAATCGCTGCCTCGACGTTGAGTCACTCTGCAAGGTCGGCCCGAGTGCGACCCGAGCGCCGCTGCGTAAAGCGGCGGCCGGCCCGCGAACTTCACACCGCGGGCCGCGGGCATCGCGCGCGAGCTCCTTAGTGCGAGGCGGAGGCGGGGAGGCGGGGCGCGGCGCGGCGCGGCGCGGGCGGGGGCGGGCGGGCATCTCCGCAGCATCTCCGACGTCTCCGGCGCGGCCGGGCCAGTCAGAAGACGAGCCTGCCGGGTCGCCGTGTCGTGTCGCGTCGCGTCTCTCCCGGTTTGGCCCGACGGGACGCTTTTAAATCCCCGCGCCGCCGTCAGCGCGTGGCGGAACTCTACTCCTCCGTGTGGTCCGCGAGTGCTCGCCGCGCGCCGGCCTCTGCGCGTCGCGTGAGTGCGAGTGAGATGGCGCTCGCGTCGGCAGCGGCGCTCCTCCTGGGGCTGGTGCTGGTGCCGGGCCCGTGTGCGGCGAACCGAGGTGAGGACAGCGGCGTGCCCGTGGTTATCATATACTCCTGCGAGACTTCCCTTTAGATGGGAGGCTTTTATTCCAAATGTGTAGAACCGTAAAAGCGCCGGGTTCGCGTACCGGCGCTTCTCGAACATTTGGTTCTGGTTCCCGCCGCCCGCCCTCCCCTACGGACCGGGTGAGTCGTGCTGTCCGGTGTCCGGGAGCAGCGCAGAAGCTTCCCGCGGCTCCCGCTGGGATTGCCCCGTCGCGTCCGTCCGTCCCAATACACACACACACACACACACACACACACACACACAGCCGGGCGCGGCGCGCAGTTAAAGCGTCCATCTGAATGAATGGCCCCCCCGGCGCTGCCGGCGCTGCCTGCGCGGCTTTGTCTTGACCCCCCGCGGCTGGTTATCGCCCGCGAATCGCGCCGCAGCCACGAACTGCCGGCATCTCCGCGGCCATATATCACTGCCGCTGGCGCGGTGGCGGTGGCCGGCGCGGTGGCCGACGCTGTCCCGCGTCGCCCCGCGCGCCCCGCGTCGCCCAAACACGAGCGGCCTGCTAGGGAGGGGCGCGAGCGCCACCATGAAGAAACAAAAGCCGCAATTATCGCGTGGCTCGTTTGCACCGGGTGTCGGGGCCCCCTCCCACCCCCTCTCCCACGCGATCGGAGCGGGAAAACGAGGAAGACGTTTCCTGAAATTGTCAGCCGATAGATGTACTCTTCTGTGTCGTCCGTCCACACCGACCACGACTGGCGCGTGGGCCAGCTGCCGCGATTGTGGTCAACACACAGCCGCGGAAGATAAAAAAAAAACTTTGATAGCAAATATTGTGGCCCACTGACCTTCACAAGGCTGACACACTAATGCCCACTATCTCTGCCCACCGACTCTCATCTTCAGCCGAATGCAAATCCGCGCTGAGACTTCATTTGTTTTTTTTCTCTGCCCTTCCAGGCCCGAGCTTCGAGTGGGAGGTGCGCGAGGTGGACGCGGCCACGCTCCGCCAGATCCAGGCGCAGACGGGCCAGCAGCAGTGGTCCACACGTCCGGGTGGGTAAACCCGCCGAACCCAGCACCAGCGTCAGCGCAGTCAGCGCCATTTTTGTTACTTTCGGGGTCCGTCATTAAACGCGGTTCGCAGGCGCGGCGCCCTACCAGAACCCGAATGGCCGGTGGCCCTACCAGCAACAGCCGCAGGGGCAGCCGATGCAGTACCCGCAGCGCCAGCCCCAGCAGCCCACTGGGGTCGGGCAGGAGGCCCCCAAGGCCGTGTTCGTGTCCCCGAGCGGCCAGGTGTACTCGCTCAAGCAGATGAACGGCGTCAACGTCCTGGTGGGCCCCGACGGCCGCTGGTTCCCGCTCAACGGCAACAGCCTCCCCGGCGGACAGGGCAACACCGTCGCTCCCAACCACAACACCAACTCCGACGACAATGACGAGCCGTCAGGTACTTGAACCAAATCACTTTACTGCTCCAATCATCAAAGGTTTTCACACTCGCCCTCGACTGCGAATCGGCCAGAGATCCCCTCCCGGAACGGGAGCAGCAACCGGCACCCGCCGGGCCCCACGGAGCCCGACAACAAGTACGGCGAGGAGGAGCGGGGGCCGTCGTACGACCGCGGCGGCGGCGGGCCCAAGGGCACGAGGGACGCTGAGGACTGCACCGCCAGGTCGGAGACGACGTACAACGGCGGCAAGGCCGCGTGCCGCTACCAGATCATCTTCGAGGAGCACTTCGAGGTGCTCAACCTGACGCTGTGGAAGCACGACGTGCTCATGCCGGAGGAGCCGGTAAGGACCGCGGCGTCCCCCCCCCCCCCCCCCAACCGCCACGATCTTACCGGCCTGTTTTGTGCGCAGGACTTCGAGTTCGTCGCCTACGACAAGGACCCCGACAACACCTACGTGGACAACAGCATCCTGTTCATCAAGCCCACGCTGCTGGAGGACGCGTACGGCCCCGGCTTCGTCATGAACGGCACTCTCGACCTGGAAGGGTAAGGCGCGGGAGGAGGGCGACGGTGTGTTTGCAAGAGCCGGCGTGAGGACCGCGTGTGTGTGTGTGTGTGTGCGCAGGTGCACGGCGACGGCCCGCGAGCAGTGCTCCCGCACCGCGTCCACCTACCGGGTGCTGCCGCCGGTGCGCTCGGCGCGCCTCACCACCCGGGACTCGTTCACCTTCAAGTACGGCATCGTGGAGATGAGGGTGCTGGTCCCGGAGGGCGACTGGATATACCCCGGTAAGGGCTGTGCGCCGCTGGCGCCGCTGGCGCCCCCTCACTCTGCCTAACGAAGGTGCTCCGCCCCGCACAGCCATCACGCTGGAGCCGGCCACCTCCATGTACGGCAAGTGGTACGCCGGCGGCCAGATCCGCCTGCCCTACACCGTGGGCAACCCCTTCCTGGGGAAGCGGCCCAACGGCCAGCGCACGGGGCTGCAGGTACGTGACGGGCCCGCGGGGCGCCGCCGGCCGGGGCCCGCCGGCAGCCAGGTAACGGGTGCGGTGCGCAGGTGATGCGGGCCGGCGTCGCCCTCGGCAAGGCCCCCGGCGCGGACATCCAGCCCATCCTCCGGGAGAAGGACGTCCGTGCCCCCAACAACAGCAACTGGCGGAAGAAGCACTTCAGGGTGTACCGCGTCAAGTGGACGCCGGGTACGTCGCCGCCGTGGTCCGCGGCCGTCGGGGCGAGGGAAGCGGGGCCGCACCTCACGGGGAACTAACGCACTTGGTTTTACAGACCACATCGAGTTTTCCCTGGACGGGAAGGTGATCGGCGAGGTCCGGCCGCCGGCCGAGGGCTTCGTCAGCCTGACGGACAGCCCCTCCGACCACCCGTGGCGCCTCGGCACCAAAATGGCACCTTTCGACCAGGAGGCAAGTCGACGGCCGGCCGCTGCCGGCTCCAGGCTCTTACCCCGAAAACTCGGCCCTGATAAGTTGTTCGTCTGTTCCCTGCAGTTTTTCCTGTCCCTCGGGGTCGGGGTCGGAGGCGTACATCGGTTCCAGGACGGCGGCGTCAACGGCGAGTACAATGAACATCCGAAGCCGTGGAAGAACAGCAGTCCAAAGGTGAGGCAGGACAGAAAAAAAAGACAAGTCATGAATCATGCCGTGCCTGCTATTTTTGCCTCGGCCTCGACAAATATAATTCATTCTCAATTTCTCATTCGCGGCGACAGGCTGTCCTGGACTTCTACAAAGCCCGCGATCACTGGATACCTACGTGGACTCACCCAGCTTTGGAGATCGCCCACATCAAGATTTGGGCACTGTGAGACCGGTATTACTGGACTTTGATGTTCGATAAGTGCTGCAGACAGTTCTCCTATGTAATAGATATCCCAAGGGCTGTGAATTGTGAATGTATGTTGGAACATCGTTACGTTCCGAAATAATTTTCGATCTGACTTATCCGTTATGTAGGGTGGGTGGGCGCCTGCGGTGCCCAGGGTAGGCTGGCCCGCAGCGCACGCGTGCGTGGCGGACCTGTAATTGCCTACCCACAAGGCGTTTTGCGATCCGTTAGCTTGCGACGTGGTTCGCCCTTCCTTTCGTTGCAGCACGATGTTGGCTGAACTTGAGTACCCAACCGAACAGCTAATGTTTTCATTGTTACTCACAACTTTTAATATTTGTCTTAAGTTTTTTTATATGAAATCGGTGTAAACTAACTGTGATTCTGCTTAAGTTATTGGTATTATTGCGTAAAAATCAGTTATATTGCAGTAGTTAGGCAATATGTATTTAATATATTCTTAACAATAGGAATAAATAAACTTAGTGTAAGTGCAAAATGGCGCTCATCTACAAGGCCCACACCTTTGCGTAGCTCACTTGGAGGTGAGGCATCTGCCACGTTGGATACCACTGATCTTTTGCTTTCCAAAAGTTTAGCATAGCCTGTGAAGAGAGGGAGATGAGAAGGAATTTAATTGACTCCGAAATATTGCAGTTTCAGTATGGAGCTAGTTGTTCGGTACTGGACGTTTACCTTCGGGCTCGTGTTTTTCCACGGCTTCGGGTACTCTGCATTCTGCCCGTTAGTGACGTTGTCTGAGAACTTGTTGAGACCGCCGACGCCCAGTCCGATGGAGAGGTAGAACTGTGTGGGGGAGGGAGAAGACGCGTCAGTTTCACACTTTTCATACTTTTGATGTCTCATCGACGTTTCATCAGCACCTCTCGGTCGAAGGGCGCGTTGCTCTCCCCGCCGGCCCAGGCGTGCTCGGCGGGGTTGTCGGTCAGGCTGGCGTACCCGCCCTGCGGCACGGCCATCTTGCGGCCCATGGACTCGCCGTCCACCCAGAACTCAAACCCATCTGCGGCGCGACAAACCGTGAGCATTAGAGGCGGTGCCAGAGGCTATGGACCCGGCGGTGTACACTTCAAGGCGCGTGTCAGTGTCGGAGAGAACCGGCGAGGTTCCGGCGGGCCTCACCTGGCGCCCACTTCATCCTGACGACGTGGAACACCCTGGACCAGTCGGCCACCTCCTGCGGGGCCCTGCTCTCTACGGTCACGGTGTGGGCGTCGTTGTCGCCCCTGACGCCCAGGGCGACGCCGGCCCGCATCAGCTTGCGCCCGCGCCAGCCCCCCCGCTGGCCGCCGCCGCCGCCGCCGCCTCCCGGGGCCGTCTCCCGCAGGAACTTGTTGCCGACGTGCGACGGCAGGCGGATCTCGCCCGAGGAGTAGTGCGGACCGTAGCGCGACTCCGCGGGCTTCAGCGACAACTCTGGAAAAACGTCGAGGGTCGATTCGTTAGAATGAGCCGATCCCGCGTTGCGCGATGCGCCGCCGCGGTTCCTGGTTGCGGAAGTAGTGACGGTCTTTCCAGCCTCGAGGCCGGAGCCCGGTCGATACCCCGTGCCCAGCGCGGGGTACCGACAGGGGCAGCGGTGGCGGCGGGGTGTCACGTACGTGGGTAGAGCCAGTCGCCGCGGGGCCCGCGGACCCGCATCTCCACGACGCCGTACCGGAACGTGAAGGTGTTGGCCGTGTGGACGCGCGCCGAGCGCACGGGCGGCAGTATGTTGTACGAGAAGGCGGTGCGCTCGCACAGCTCTCGCTCGCTGGACGTGCACCTGTGGAGGGCGGAGGAGAGACGGTCGTTAGAGCCGCGTGGACGCCGACGGCCTCCGGCCAACCAGCGACGTGCGGACGACGGCCTGCTACCTTTTGACGAACATGGTCCCGTTGGACACGAAGCCGGGGCCGTAGCGGTCCTCGGTGAGGAAGGCCTCGATGCTCACGATGCCGTTCTCGATGAAGATGTTGCGCGGGCTGGCCTTGTACACGGCAAACTCGAAATCCTGCGTGAATACCAAAATATTAATTATTAACATTATTATAATGTACAAATAACCCGGCGAATGGGTCGTGTCGTGGTCGTCTAGAGGGCATGTGATAAGCACCGCGCGGCAGCACGTCCGCGTCTACGTCACTGACAACAACAACTCGCCGCCCGGGGGCTGCGGGCTGCACGTGCGAGTGTGTGGATTGAAAATAACCGGCCAATCATTCCTGTGCAGCAATTTCCGAGCGCCGCTCGCTATTTCTCGCCTCTTTGTAACGCCTCCTGTTTCATCCTGTTCGCGGAAGGTCTGCCGCTTACGTACCGGTGCGCCGGCCATGTGCACATCGTTGGTCCACTGCTCCAGGTCGTTGAAGTTGTCCTCGAAGATGAGCTGTCCGCTGCAGGTCTGCTGGCCGCCGTTCATCGTGGTGAGGGACGGCGTGCAGCCCTGGCGGAAGCCGACGGGGGCCCCGTCGTCGCCGTCCTGGCGGCGCATGTGTCCCGGCGGCACCCAGGGGCCGCCGCCGCCGCCATGCTTGCGCTGCTGTCCGGGAGGCAGCCTCCACGGGCCGCCCTGACGCCGCTGCCGGCCGCCTGACCCTGTCCGTCGCAGAGAACCGCGTCAAGCCGGTGTCCGGCACAAGGTCGCTTGAGGTCGGAAGGCCGTCGACCGGCGCGCATCAGGCGCAGCAGGCGCCCTGCACCACGACTTCCCTGTCCCGAACCTCGCACTTCTCTGGCAAGACCAGGATCACGGTCGGAGGGGAGAGAAGGGAAGGCTCCGCGTCCGCGGCGACGGCTTACCGGGGCTGTCGTCGTCGGCGGCGGCGGCGGCCGGGTGCTGGACGAGGAGGGCGACGATGGCGGCCGAGACGGCGAGCCCCGCGAGGATGCTCCTCGTCATGTCGGCGGCCGCGTGCGCTGCACTGGCGCGCGCCTCTCCTCTCGAGTGTCGGTGTCCTCGGGTCGGCGCGCGGACCGGCGTCTTACCGCCAATCAGCCAGTACCCGCACTGCCACGGCCAGCCACGCCACCGGCTCGCCGTCGGCCGGCACCGGCCCGGCCCCCGGCCCCCGCCCCCGCTCCCAGCAGCCCTCCCCTTCCCCCTTCACCTCTTGCCAGGGAAACCGGACCGGAGGGAACATCATCCACCTCGCGACGGTCACTTCGGTGCTTCGCTCGAGCAACATCGAAACATCATTTTTTTTTATCGCCACGCCGCACGGTATAAAATGTGGAGAAAGATGCCACGATGAAAAGTAGGCTGTGACGGTGGTTTGCAAAGGTTGGTCGGACCTGCCGGTGGCGGCGTTCGCGGGTTCGAATACTCGCTTTGCGGGCGGCCGCATCGCTGTACTCGGCTCTGATACCGCGGCCGGCTCTGAGAACGAGCTCAGGGAAGTCCGCAGCTGAGTGACGGAGGCCCCCCCCCCCCTCATGGAGTAGCCGCAGCGGAATAAACAAATGAGGACGGGAGTCTCTAACCTATCCTAACGCACCGCTGCGGCACCGAGACCGTGACGGCCGCGCGGCCAGGCCAGGCGGGAGGCGAAACTCGTTTTGGCGGCCGCCTGTGCGTCACCGTCTGGCTGGCCCGGCATAACCCGGCCCGGAGCCCGGAGCCGGGGGCCTAGCAGAGGACGAGGCGCTCCGCGCTCCGGGGCTCTCGGGGGGCAGCGGCAGCGCACACGCCGGACCGGTCCCGCCGGCACCAGGCCCTTCTGTTTCTATTTCCCGCCGGGCGCCTCGCCGCGCTGCCCTCCCTGGGGCGGTGGGCATGGCCACGGCGGGCACACCCCGCGCCGGCAGCGGCACTAGCGGGCCGCGGGCCACGGGCCGCGGGCACGGGGGTGCAGGCGCAGGCGGAGCCATGGCGGAGCCGCGCCGCGGCCGCAGGGTTCTCAGGCGGCACGCGGGGTATCGCCGCGCTGCGCCTTGGCCTGCGCCTCAGCCCGCCGCGCCGCGAGCGCACTGGGATGCTGTGAGCGCCGCCGCGCCGGTGCGCGGCCCGGGTAGGCAACCCATCCGACGTCTTTGCGACTCTGGTCTCCCGGTCTCCTCGGAGATGCCGCCACCGGCCGGGCCGGGAGCGAGAGAGAGAGAGGGGGGGGGGGGAGGTAGAGCCGAGAGGGAGTGCGGCAGATAGACGCTGCGGCGGAGGTCTCCGTCGAGTGACCGCCCCGGAGCCGAGGGAAGGGCAGGGGGACCGGACAGCGGCGGCGGGCAGGGAGGCAACCATCGATTCCAGCATGAATGAACTCCGCGCTCCGCGCCTCCGGGGAAGGGGAGGGGCGGGAGGCGCGCGGTGGGATGGGGGCTGGGGCCCGCGCGGAGGCTGCCGCGCTACATGACCTGCCCTCCCCCTCCGCTCCCGGCCCCCGCCGTGCCCCCCGCCGTGCCCCCCGAGGTCACCTGGGCTTTTCAATCTCGCCCTCCAAGTTTGGACTGTTCTCCACGACCATCGCGGAGTTCACACGGCGTGTCTTCGAAGGATGTTCCCCTCTCGCTTTGCAGAAAGGCAGCGAAGGGTTATTTCCTTATTTTGATCTTCCATCAGCCGCCACCACGACCACGCGGCCTTGGGTTGTTCACCCCTAAAGTAGGCGGCGCCGCTCGGGAGGTGGGCCGCTTGCGAAGACAGCGGGGGGTGGGGGGAGGAGAGCAAATCCGGGAAGAGATAAACCGGAGGGGGGAGGGGGGAGCGGGAGAGAGGGTGGTGGGCGAAAGGGAGGCGAAGGCTACGAAAGCTGCGAAGAGAGGAGCCTGCATAGGGAGAGCCTGCAGGCAGAGGATCGGCGAGACAGCGTGGCGCTCCGGGTGGGGAGTGAGAGACAGAGAGGGAGAGAGTCGGAGAGATGGGGGGAGGCGTTTGCGCAAGAGAGAGAGAGAGAGTTTTGCGCGGGGGTGGCGTTACGGCCCACCCTCCCGGTCCCGGGCCGGGGCCCCTCGCCGCGCCCTCGGTGCCCGGGGCCCGGTGCCCGGGTGCCCGGCCGGCGCGCGGCACCTCGTGCGGCACAGTAGCCGGGAGGGGCGCTCGCCTGTCGCACGCCCACTGTACGGCACGGCGGCCCAGCCTCAGCTCTCCGCTGGCCCCGCTGCCTCCGCTCTTGGGCTCGGACCCTACCGGCTCACTTGGACCCGGCTAAGCGTGGCGCGGCGCGGCGTTGGTACGGCGTGGCGTGGCGTGGCGTGCCGTGGCGGCGGAGGGTTAGGTTTGTGAGATTGTGCGGGCGGGCCGGGAGGTACTGGGCCGGGCCGGCGCAGCCCTGGCACTGGCCGTCCGGACGAGCGGAAGCGCGGACGAGGCGAGCGGCAGCGGCAGCGGCTATTGGTGGCGGTGCACACAGCCTTCTTGCTCTGCACTGCCCTGCTCCGGGCGGCGCTAGGGGCGCAGCGGAGCCGACTGCCTACCCAGCGGGGGCCCAACACCACACGCGCCGCACGCGCCGCCGCACGCGCCGCCGCCCGCCTCCCTGTCGACCGCCGTACGCTCCACCTCCACCATGGTGACCACCTTCACAGCCCTGCTGCTCGCAGGTAAATACCACCGTTGGCAGAACTGGTGAGCAGACGACAGAAAATGAAAAGGGGGAGTGGAGGAGGGATGCAGCCGAGCATATCGGGGTAGAGGGGGGGGAGGGAGTGCAGCAGCGCAAACACGCGGGAGGGACGGAGATAGACGGGTGTGCGGTCCAGGAGAGAGTGAGGGGGAGCGATGTGCACTGTGCGTGAGATGAGACGAGACTGACAGCCCGGGCCCCGGGCGAGGGGGCTGGGAGCAGGCGGTGAGGCAGGCGCGCTCCAGCCGGCTTCTCCTCCGCAGGTGTCGTCTGCTTTGTGTCGTCTGCTGGCGATGTCTTCTGCTTGTTACGCCGTCTGCTGGAACGTCACTTGCTGCCGAGCTTGCGGCCCTCTTCGCCCCCGTAATGCTGCCGGCTGTATCGCTAAGTGGTCGCCTGCTTGTGCGGAAAATAAATAAAAACGCTCCAATAAGCAGGGCTGAGCTCGCAAGCCGGCATTTACAGGTGCGGGGAACCCGGGGTAACGAAATTTCTCATCGCCGATGACACCAGCCAAAAAAAAATTACAAAAAAAAATTAAGAAAGTAACAACTGTCTCGCCGCTCACCAACCGTGTGTGAGGGCCCTCTTCCGACCCCGCCGAGCCCAGTCAGAGCCCCGCAGCCCCGCAGCCCCGCAGCCCCGCAGCCCCGCAGCCTCTCAGCACCGGCTGCTGGCCTCCCCTTTCTCTACCAGTTGAGTTGGCGGCCCCTCCGTTCCCGGCCGGCCGGCTCTCCAGCTCTCCAGCCGCCCTGAATAGGGGCGATGATTGGCCCGGCCGCGACACGGCTCGCGCTAACCCCGACGAGGGCCGCCTGCCGCTTCCTCCCCCGGCCGCCGCGCCGTGTGTCCCTGTCCGTGACTCACGCCGGGCCCGCGGCCCGCGGCCAGACGCGGCCTAATCGAAGCTCCTCATGTCGCTACTTTCAGCCTCCACCTTGACTTTGGCCGGACGGGATAAGTCACTTGGGCAAGTGCACGCGATAACGGGGTGAGGAGGAACGCACGATGACACACACGGAGTACTCTCCAACCGAAGCCGAAAAATGTCATGGCGCAAGGTGCAGGCCGTACGATAGACTCGGGGCCGAGCAGAGGAGCGCACAGGGCCGGCTGTCGGAGGGGGCGATGTAGGTATTTTCGCGCCTGCTTGAAAAAGGCGCGGGTTGTCTACCTTTCCATGCGCCCTTCGCCCCCCCCCCCCATTGTGCACGCCTCTGGGGGCGGGGCCCCCCAAGCACCGTGCACATGCCGATAGTGTGGACGGCCGTTATTGGCACGTCACATATTTGGGCCTTTAAATCTCCGCCCGCTGTCCGCCATGTGACTCCGCGTCTGCCGCGGCGGCGGCCGTCACGGCAGCGGCGCGCGGACCGCCGCGTCGTCAACGGGGGTCGTGAACCGCTCGATTACACACGCTTCACGACGGCCCTCCCGCCCCGCCCGAGTAGTTCCGCGCACTGCCGATGAAGATGGCCGCGCCGACCAGCACCGTATGCAATCTCGGGCTCGAAGCAATCCGGGAACGACAGCTACATGCCCGCGCAGGTGTCTCTTGTGTGTGGGGGCGTCCTGCGCTTCAGTTGGAAGCGGTGACCCCGATCACCCAGCTGTGAATGGACTTGTTTGTCTCCAAAAATATATGTGGAGCGTGCGCTCGGGGTATGGGTCCAGTGGATGGTCCAGAGGCGTCCAGAGGGGGTGCGGGGCGATAGGGGGTGCTCGGGCCCAGGCCCTGGCCCAGCGCCAGGACAGAAGGCACGGCACGGTGCGGGCGCGGGCCGGGCGTGTTCACACCGCACTGCTAAACGGTCCCGACGTCGTCGGTTCGCGCACCGAAAGGCTGGAAATAGTCTCTCTCCTCTCTCTCTCTCTCTCCTCTGTCCTCCGGGGACGGGCCAGGATTACGGGGCACCCCGACTCGCATTCATCACAGAGAATTTGAAGGAAAGGAAAAGAGCATTTGTGTGCACAAGGCGGGAATCAGTGCGGATCAGCCTTAACGCTCCCGATGCGATGCGGCCAAGTGATTAGTGGTTAGCGGCCGCCACCGCAGCGAGCCCCGATCGCTATCTGGTGTTGTGGGAGCGGCGGCGGCGGCAGCGGCGGCGGGCTATCTGTCACCCGCGCCGCGCCGGAACCCGCCTGCCGCCCGCCGCCTGCCCCAAAGCTAGGCGCGTCGAGTGGGGTCGTGCCGTGTCGTGCCGTGACGTGTCGCGCGTCCGCCGCCGGGACGGGTCGGGTCGACGCCCCTGAACTTGGCCCTTCCTTGAGGCGCGGCGGCGCGGCGGTCGTCCCCGTGGTCCCCGTAGTCCCCGTGATCCCCCGGGTCCCCCGCGGCGGCCGGCCGGCCGGGCGCGTCCCCCACTGGCCCACATTTTCACCTCGGTACTCGATCACGTACGCACGCACGCGCGCGCGCACACACACGGCCGTTTGGCAACCGTCCAGCCCGGGGACGACCGCGCGCGGTGGACCCGAGCCGGCCAGGGTCAATGTGAGGGTGGCGGGGAAATAGTTAATGCGCCGCCGCCGCCGCCGGGACTCGAACCCGCGGCCCGCGCGATGCAGCCGGTGCGCCGCACCGCGACGCGCCTGGAACCTCCGCCACGGCGGCGCGCACGCACACACACGCACGGGTGTCAAGCCCGTGCCCACTAGACAACATCTTCTCGCGGCTGGCCGCTCCTTGCCTACTGTTCTGGCGGCACTGGCACGGCCAGCGGCTGGAGGCACTGCAGGGTAGGCAGCCTCGCGCGCGCGTGCCCTGCGGGCTGGCCCACCCCTGCTGTGGCAGGCGTCCTGCTAGGAGGAGAAGCCGCCGCGGCGAGCTTGAATGGGCGACGCCCGGCCGGGTCTCCCTCCCAGGGGCGCGGTGCGACCGTCGCGGAGCTGAGGGGCCGTCAACCGATACCCAGAAACTTGCCATAAATCCGGAGCGGCGCTCGCGCGCGGCGTCCGTTGACGACAATATTTCCCACGCCCGATAATGACGGGCTGTAAAAATCAGCAGACGTCGAGAGATACCAATAAAGACGGCGAAATTAGAGCCGCGCGCCGGGCGGGGCCGGGCGGGGCGGGCGGGGCCGCGGGCGAACGCCCCCGGCCGGCCGGCCGGCCGGCGTGTGGCTTGCTTCACGGGCCCGTTGCCCGCTGTCGGTCCGCTACACAACGACCGCCAGCGGCGGCGCGGCGATATGAGTCCGCGCGCCTCACTTATGGTAGCGGTGTGTACACAGGCCGCGTGCAAGCGGCGTAAGCAGTGCGGGCAGATGGCGCCCATCACGGTCCGCGATGGCACTGATGGCACAGCTTCCGACGGCTTCCGCCCCCCGCCGCCGCCGCCGCCGCACCGCGAGGGTTTATAACACGCGCGGCCCGACCTTGGCCTTCAGCAGCCTTCAGCATCAGCAGCCTTCAGCAACCCTCAGGCGCAGCAGCCGCCGCCGTGCTAAAGGCAACAAATAGCGGCCGGAGTATGACGAGCAGTGCTGGGGCCCGACTGCCGTGCGATGACAAGAAGCAGAGGGGCGCGAGGCGGAAGCGCGCGGGCGGCGGCCACGCCCGCCTAGCCTAGGTGCGCCGCGCCGTGCCGTGCCGGGGTGGCAGCGACATGCCGCGCTAGCCGCCGGCCCGCTGGCCCCGCCGCCCTTGCAGCCACTGCGCTCTCGAATTAGTCCTGGCGCAGTGAGCTGGCGGCTTGCGTTTGTGTCGAACGCAGTTTGCGGCCGCACCTTGCTCCACCGAGTGCCGCCTAGGCGGAGGGGTGTGTTGTCACACGAGAGCCGCGGGGCCGCGGGGCCGCAGGCCGCGGCCGCAGAGGTTTGGGTTGGCTGCTCTGGCCCGTCCCGGCGCATCGGTCTTGAACGAGTGACGGCACCGCTGGCGCTGCGCTGGCACCAGTCGGCATGCACCGCGCGCCCTGCCCTTCCAAGGTCCCCGCGCTGGTGACGCTAGAGGGGTGGCGTGGCGGCGGCGGCGGCGGTGGTGCACGCGGCCGGTGCGTGTGTCGGTTGGCAGCGTCCGCGAGGCCCGCGCCAGCGATAATCCGAACGCACCCCACCCCACCCACCCCACCCTGAGGTGCCCCCCTGCGGGCTGACTCCGAAGAAGCGTTCCGTCGCCGTGTCTATCGCACTCATGGGTGCGTCCTCTGCGGGTGCGAGAGAGACAGAGCGACGGAACGGCCCTTCGCGATGAGCCTGCCGGGTGCCGTCTGCCTGGGAACGTCTGGGGACCGGGCGCGACGCCGTCGGCACGGTCTCTACTGCACCGCCGCCGCCCCCGGCCGCCCCCGCCGGCCCCCGCCCCGGCGCAAAGGGACTTACAGCCGACGCCGGCGCGGCGCTCCTCTTGCTAGGGTTTCCCCCGACTTCCCCGCCGCTCAGGCTAGAGCGCGCTTGTAAGCCTGACACCCAATCTCCGAACCAAGTGTCGCCACTGTCTACCCGTCGTGGCCCCCTCTCCTCCGTCCTGGAGGCCCCGGGAGCGGGTACCCTGCAGGTACCCCAGGGACCCCCGGTACCCCCGGGGGGCGGGCCGGGCACGTGACGCGTGCCGTGGCGCCCGCGGTGCGCACAGCCGCTGCTGGAGCTGAGAGTCACTGCTTTCTTCTTCGGTTTTGCAGCGGTTTGGTGCGCCGACCCCGCCGTCAGCTGGAAGCACCCGGAGAGCGAAGGTGAGTGGGCCGTCCGTTGTTGCGGGATGTGGGAGCGACGTGATGGCAGTGATAGCCGGTTTGGTGACTCCTATCGGGGTTGTGTTTCGGGGCCGCAGCCAACGGGTGGGCGGGGACGTGCCGCACCGGCTCGGAGCAGAGCCCGATCGACATCCCCACCGGTGACAAGAGCAGCACCACGCCCGTCAACTACGAGCCCCTCGTCTTCGTCAACTACGGCAACCTGGTCAGCTACAACCTCACCAACAACGGCCACACAGGTCAGTCTACGCGGGCACCCGAGAACCTGTGAACGCCGCCCTTCTCCGGGTGGTCCAGGCGAGTGCACCCACTCCCCGATTCCGGGCGACCCTGTCACGCGGAAGTGAATAACGAGAGCGGCGGCCTGCTGGTATTTGAACCCGTGACCTGCCGACTTGTGCGGATTGTCTTTGATAACCGAGGGCCCAGTCCGGGGCCCTTTCCGCATCGCACGCGGGCCCACGAGGGGCCCCGCCGGGCCGCGTGAAGCTGCAAGTGGATGATTGCATGATTGCATTTGATAGCGCGAAAGCGTACAGGGGGGGCATGCCCGTGCACAGGATGGGCGGGCTGGGCTGGGCTGGGCAGGCCGGCGTGCGGCTCTACTACGCAGGGCCGCTGCCGACCCGAGGGAGAGAGGAAGTAAATCTGCGCCGCGGTAAAACGCCCGCGCCGTGGAAGCAGTAGCTGTCAAAAAATGGCCCTCCGTCACTTGCTGCTCCTGGGCCAAATGTCGTACACAGCATGTTGCCTGCAGCAGAAGCGGGGCATGCTGGTCACGTGCTTACGAAGATGCTGCCACGTGTGTTATGTGTGGCACTTTGTTCCGTCAGCAGTGCCGGTGGAGTGCCTACTGTGTTTCCGTGTGTCATTTCTTACGGTTTGCCCACAGCGGTGCTGACGGCCCAGAACTCGTGCAACGTGTATCTCACGGGAGGAGGCCTCCGGAAACTGTACAAGCTGGAGCAGATGCACTTCCACTGGGGCTCCGAGCACCTCGTTGGCGGCTACAGGTCAGTGTTGGAGGCTCCGGCCGGTCGACGGAGGGGGAGACTCACGCCTCGCCTGTTGTGTTGCAGGTACCCCCTGGAGCTGCACTTCGTCCACTACGACGCCAAGTTCGAGAGCTTACAGGACGCGGTGGGCAAGAACAGCAGCCTGGCCGTGCTCGCCGTGCTGTTCAGGGTGAGGCCCGTTGTGAACCTAACCTAACCTGACCGCGGTGGGTGTCATCGTGTGCCTAACGCCCCCGCCGGTGCTCGCAGCCAGACAAGTCGGACCAGCCGAACAAGGAGCTGGCGCAGGTGGTGTCCGGGCTGCGGGCCGTGGTGGAGCCCGGTAAGCAGGCGGCGCTGGCGGCCCGCCTCGGCCCCGGCAGCCTCCTGCCCCCCGACACCGAGCGCTGGTGGCGCTACGCCGGCTCGCTCACCACCCCCGGCTGCGACCAGGTACGCCTCACGCCTCCTCCGGCCTCCTCCGCCAAGGCAGCCACGGCCGCCCGCGTGGTGGCCGGTCTCGAAAACCCCCGCTCGGCGCTGGCAACCTCGCCTAACGCGCGACTCGTCGTGTCCGCAGGGTGTGACGTGGACCGTGTTCAAGGACACGCTGCCCCTCGGCCGCGACCAGGTCAAGGAGTTCCAGAAGCTGACGCAGCCCGCGGGGGCCGCCGGGGCCGCCGGGGCCGCCGGCACCGAGTACATCCTCAAGAACTTCCGCGCGCCGCAGCCGCTCAAGCAGCGCGCGCTGCTGTACCAGGACCCCGGGCAGCACGCCAAGTGCGGCGCCGCGTCCAGCCCGGCCTCCCGCGGCGTCGTCGGCGCCGTCCTCCTGATCGCCGTCCTGCGTCTCCTTCAGGTGGGCCCGGTAGATTATTTGCTCAACGGCAGACTTCTTTAATGACTTCAGCAAGCGTACGGTGGCAAGCCGGTCAAGTTGGCCAAGTCGGAGCGGAGCTGGCACCGGGGTTTGACGGTGGGACGGGCCAGCTAGATTTTGTTCATTTTACTCATCCGCTTCTTAATTAATCAATTATTTACTTTATTTATTTATTTATTTTTGTTTAGGTGGACTTTCATCGCGACTCTTTGTCGAGCTAGGAGATCGCTCGCTGACAAGGGAGTCGTTCTTCTTCTTACAAGAACAGGTACCAATGCCTTGTTTCTACTTCTCTTTGCTCTTATAAGTGCTGCGTGTCCGATCCGATGCTGCGCAGTCGATTGGGTTGCCTATCAGCGCCTTACGGGCTTCGTTACATGCGCTGTGTCCTTTCGCCCGTAAGGCGCTGATAGGCAACCCAATCGACTGCGCTGCATTCGCCAGCATACCCGGTACATATTCATTCCTCGCTCTATTTCTTACAATTTTGCCCTCAGCTCAATTGTCTTTTAGGTTCGGCGGCCAGTGATGCAGCCAACTTCTTATTTTTGGCCTGATCGTCGGCCCACTGAGCCATGCTGAGCCCCCGTCTATGGGGCTGCCCCTGCATGCTGCAGCTGCAGGTATTCGTAGTCGACGCACGACAGACTGCCTCAGAGAACTCCATTCTTACGAGGACCCCGGTGCAGAATGAGGATGACGCGTCGCCATGACCGGTGGAGGATCATCACTGGACTCAAATCATTGGAAAATAATGATGATTTTTAAAAGGAAAAATCGAAGTTTGTTGTGTGTTTCTTTTTTTTTTTGGGAGGGGGAGAGGCGAAAGTTGTTTAAGGGTCCTAGTGGTTGTCACCAGATTTTTATATGGCCGTCCCACTCATTTTTGACTTGACCTTGTAGTTCCGTTCCGAATCCTTACCTTTAATTATTCCTTTGTGACCAAGAGGGAGTGCCCACCAAGTGACCTTACATGCCATAGAATGTGTATTACATATGAGGTCTTCACTCGACTAGCTGTTAACCACTGTCCCCCCCCCTTATTTCCCATTCTAGGCCACATTTATGATTAAATGATACAGCTGCAGTTCACATTCCTTTTTCGTAAACCTATGTACAGTGCTTTTGGGTCTCAAAATGACCTTGAACACTATTACCCAAGCATTTTTTCAACCCGTGTTTCAATGCTTCTTTATCTTTCCCTTTCTGCTTATATTGTGACTTTTACCTAGCCAATTAATTAATTTTATTTTACTTTATTATAAAGTGGGCTCAGAGAGAGAGAGAGAGAGCACTTTTTAACAAACCAACTAATAGAGGTCTGACACCTGTCCTGTAATGCCAGGCCTCTATGTTATACGTTTCTTTATAGAATGTGATTTTAATTGTTATGTGAACACTTGTCTAATCGTCACCACCATACAAATAGTCAGTAGCCACTTTAAGAATCTGTTTATATTGTTTACACTCTAGTGCATGCCTTTGAAAGAACTGGTACCAAGGAAAAACTCTGGTTCCCCCAAATATTTTTTAAGATGAAATCAAAGCATGCGGCAATGCTGCAGCTTTATAATGTGATACTTTTGCGTGTAGTACAGCAGTGTTTAATGTTTAAGAAATTGGCAAAGAAAAAAACCTTTTCAGAACCATCAAATCAAAACGACAGTACCAAAGAAGATGCCAAATCAGTAATGTGAATATGTTAATCATATTTTGTGAAAAGTTTCTGATGCAAACTTATGTGTACATATTAAAATTACCATGTACTTAACAACAGTAAAAGAACTAATAGGGATGTGGTTCTACAATTTTTTCCCCTGTGCACATATTGAAATGTTTCAATGGGAAGCCAAATCCCTGAAACGATTCCTAGGCGTGCTTGCCTAACCGCGGGAGTGCTTATCATTTTTGGAATTATAGTCCCGTCCTAAACTTTTCTGAACTGAAGTTTTCTTCAAATTAGGCAAGCTAGAATTAGCTATGCCTTCTGGATGGGCAGTGTGAGGACAAAAAAGAAACTCATAATTCACGACAATGAAGTCAGTTTATTTTCCACCATACTAAACTCTGATTGGTAGCACTAAGACTTAACAGAACACACTTAAACAAGCATAACAAAGCTGGGGAAGGGAGAAAGATTCCAGCGCCACCGGTATTTAAACCAGCGGCTATCCAGCGGCTAAATGGTAAGGCCTTTTCTGGCCAAGTTTCCACCGGTGCGATGCGATAAGTACGGCAGGTGACCATTCCAATTTTTACGATTTTCCTTTTGTGAAGGAACCACGGGTGTTTTCGAGCAGCCAAGGGCGGTTTTGTACTGATAGAGGGAGCGAACTAGGGGAGAGAACCCATAGGCTATGAGTGGCAACAATGGTTGGGAGGAGGAGAGAAAAAGCATGAAAGGCGCTGCAAAGGGTTCCTTCGGACCCAAAAAGAGTCAGGGGCACACAATCACACAATTGGCAAGTAGGATATTCTAACACAGCTCTGAGGCTTTGACCCCATCAGTCCATCCCTGACACGAAGTCTGTAATGATTTTGTTGCAATATTACTACGAGAGTAAGGCTCCTCTAACATAGTTTTAAGAGACAAATGCCCAGAATTCCATGTGAACTTTGACGAGCTGCAAAGTTGTTGGAATGAAAACAAAAATTCCAACCAGCTGTATTGTTTAGCAAGACACAGTAAAATAAAGTATGTACATACAACATATCACAAAACTTCGTCCCTTTCTACCTCACAGATAAATTCCTCAAACAAAGCTAATACTATTAGTGGGAGTAGTAATAAAAGTTAAAATACAATACATAGAAAATTTCAAATAGTGAAGAATAGGAGGGTATTCAAGCAAAAGGAAAAACTCAAGTAACACTTAATGGAGGGACTGAGACATCTGCAAAGAGTATTTTTTACTTTCTATATTATTAAGAAAAGTGAGAAAACAGTGGCTAAAAGCATGTTGTTTAAACAAAATCATAATTGTGTATAACGGTTTGAAGGAGAAGTTGGTCACTAAACCAGAACAAAATTGGTCAACGCTAAGTATTCCTCTGTTGTCATGATTTCTCTGAAGATAAATTACAGGTGACACAAATGACAAGAGAAATTTGGTCCGAAGGGCATGACTTCTTTTGGCACAGAAGCTAGTCAGCCTAAAATTAGCAAAACAGCTAAAAAGAATTTTGAAGAAAAATAAAGAGCCTCCTTTAAAGATTAAAAGTAAGTTCAAGAAAAAAAAAAGACACATCAAAAGCAAAAGAATCGATTTTACACACAATCTAATGACAGAAAAAGATTTCACTAAGAAATCTAACAGGGACATACACAAACGCATATACACATGAGGAGACAGTCTACTGCTTATGAATGTTGTATATCACATATTCAGAAGACCATCTATTGTTGCCACGGTACTTGGAAGATGAATAAGGTACGTTGTTAAGTAAAGAGGGGAACTACAGCACGGACATGAATGGTGCTGTCCCCAATACACCAGATATCTTACATACATGGTTTACAACCTACACTCAGTAAAAGGCGCACCTGCGACATGTCTCACATGCACTGTGCTTCTAACAATAGTTGGCACTCCTCCGCTCAGGGATAGTGGGCCTCTTAAACGCCTCACAATCACATTAATGATTTCAAAATAACATTGCCAAAATCAACACAAAAATGGTTTTAAAAACTCCGTACATTTTATGTAAATAGATAAAACACTATAGGAACAGAATAGAAATGTCTACAAGACATCCCCTGAGAGGATAAAACATGGTGTTTTTGGAAACCTATCATATTGGCTTGTGGTAATATTGAAAGCCTTATAATACTATTAAATAAGAAACCATATGATTGCTCTGGGACACAATTTCCTATTTGTTAGAAGAATTAAATTGGACACACACTGCACACAAAGGGAGGGAAGACACAGCAAAATAGACAACTGCATATGCAGTCAAATCAGCTACAGCTACATTTACAATCAGAGATGGGCAAGAGAAAACTAAACCCTCTTGTATGTATGAGCAAATACGTAGAAAGTGGGTGCTCATGTGTGTAATCTTCTTGAGATTACAATAGAGCAAACATACAGTGCATGTACAGAGTATTCAAAGCACCATACATGTAATTTGGCAATGAAATATTAACATAATAACAGTAACGTACCACTGACACATGAAAACAACACAAACAGGTACATGGCAAAGTAAAGAGAAACAAAAACTCTCACATAAACTAAATATAAAGAGGGTACAATGACCACAATGGACATACAAAACAAAAATAATCTTTCATTTCTCCATAGATTAAAAAAAAATATTGATCCGAAATAAGAACCTGACAGACACAATATTACCTGCACTAAAGTAAATGTATAGAGTGAATGAAACAGCTCATGAAGATGATTCAATCACCTAAACTAGCTCATCTCTGAAATACAAAACATAGAGTACCTTGACATAAAGCATTATGACAGTCTAGCCATAAATATAGTAACCATCATATCTAACAAGAGATCCAACAACAGAGAGCCCACTTCTATAATTCACAGGGTGTGAGAAGACAAGTCTATAAAATGGTGAATGACCCATATATGCAGAAAACAGGTCTCAGAAATAAAAAAATAAGATCAAGTTAAATTCCAGTACACAGCATAAACACAATAAATAAAATAAATTAGAAGTACCCTTTTTTACAACCTTTGCAACAATTTCACCATTACTCCAAGCATTTCACCATCATGAGAAGTGCAAGTATTTTGATATTTCTAACAAAAAAATATGTATGAGAAACAAATGTATACAATCACAAAATAAAAATCACAAATAAATGACTGGCAATAAGCCAAGAAGGCTATTGTTGCTACCGAATAGCTCAGATGCATTTCAATTAGAAAACCATAAGCAAAAGGTAGGGAGACCTAATGAAACTGATAGATGGGATGATTTAACATTAGGCCTGCACAAAACAGACACTCAAGTGTTAGGACTCACTTAGAGTTGCAAATAGGATGGACAAGGAAAAGAAATTCTTTTCAAAAACCAACAACGGCTGAATACTTTGCTGGTAGCATATCAGTAAACTTCACAAGAAGAGAAATCATTCAGTAAAAATCTCTTCCCGCATGTCACGTCTGGCTTTAGCACGTTCAAATAACCAGATCTGATCATCACCTTTTCATTAAGAGCCCTCAATTTCTCCCTGCCTTCAGCCATACGAGAGTTCCAGTCAGTCCCTCTGAGATCAGCAAATCTTTTCTTACGATTGTTTGAACCTTGCAAGAATTTATCGCTGAATTTAAGATCTTTCTTGCTGTCCCTTTTCTTGAGCTTTTTCTTGTCTTCAGTATCTCCACTGTCCAAACCAGTCCTTCCTTTAGGCTTTTTCTTTTGCTTGAGTTTGCCATTGCTAATTTCATTGTCATATTGTTTGGTAGATTTATATTTCCGCTTAGCAACTTTGCTTTTAAGTTTCTTTTCTGGGAAGTACTCATTAAATTTCTTTCCAAAGTCATCATAATTAAAGTCATCAGCTGAAATTTCATCAATAAACTGCCTAACCTTATCTTTCCTATTTTTTTCATCACCAGGTCTTTCAATGCCCAGCATATTTTCTTGATTTTCTTTACTCAATTTGTCAGTTTTAGCATTGACCATGTACCACCCATCAAAGGCTTCACCAGTTCCAGAAGGATCCTCTGCGAATCCACGATAGCCAGTCTCCGGTTGGTCATTCTCTTGCTCTTCCAAAGTCACTCCTTCATACCATTCATTCAACTGGTCTTTCTTTTTCAATTCAGTGGCCTTTCCTGAATTACTCCCAGGATACCTACTGATATATTCTGCATCTGCATGTTCATCAGCTCTGAGTAGCTTAAAAAGGTTTTCAACAGAGTGGTCTGGATCTTCTATTTCCCGAAAGATGAAAGGATCACCATCTTCAGGAAGTTCTTCAGCAAGCTCTATAAGGTTTCCAGAAGACTCTTCCTCAGAGATGAAATCTACAGAAGAACTCAAATCAAGTGGTGACCTCTGTGTCTCCTCACCTTCCAAATCACTTTCTGAGCTCTTTTCAGCTGTTCTACTTTCTTTTTCACCCTCATTCACCTTTTCATTGCCCATGCGCAGTTTCCAGAAATACTCATTCCATTTACTTGACCCAAGATGCAAATACAATTTATGTGTTGGGGAAAAATCTGGCTTTGAGTCAACACGGTAGAAAGTGTCATTAGCTCTGAAGTATTGGGGAAGGTGCCAGTCATTAAGCCAAAAGCCAGGTTCTGGAGCAAATTCACCTACATCATCCTTAGTATGGTTCATAAACAACTCCGCAGGTACTGCCCTCTCATTATCTTGCTTTCCCAGGATACATGCAACAGCATGAGCAATATGTGCTGAGGTAACCATTCTGTGATGCTGCAACTCCTTCCAATCGTGTTCCCTTCCGAGACGTTTAATAAGGTCATTATGCTTCTGCACCTTTTCAGTCAATGCTTGTAGATTAGCAGACAACTCTGAACTCCCACCATAGTGCAGAAGAAGTGTTTTAAGTACCAGGCGGTCCAGGGAATGATCTTGAAGTGGGTGTTTCTTCCACTCTGTTGGGTAGAGGATTGGTTGATTAGACAAACATTTGCATGGGTATTATAAATAAATATCAAAAATCGACCGCCTCAGAAGTATCCAAGAGCAAGAATATTGGAAAAGGACAATGAGTATGGAAACTTACCGGCAAGGACATGGCTGAACTGCAGGGAGAGAGGTTCCATTTCATATGCTTGGTAAGGCTTCAAAGGTTTCAAGTACTGTGAAGTGGGTATTTCTAAATGGAAAATTATTGGGGAAAATATAAGTATTTACAGGTGAAAGCTGATATAACTAGACTCAGATCTGAAAAAAAACTACAAATAAAAACATTAAAACATACCCAGTAATCCAGTCAGGGATGAAAGTCCAAAGTAGCAAAGAAGAACCATATCAACAAACAGAGAGTAGATGGCAATCTGAAGCAGCCAGTTGCTGAATGGCTCCCCAACAACTTCAATTGGAACACCTTGAAAAACATATTTCTTTTTGGGCCGCTTTGATCTAGCCTTTCGTGGTGGATCAGGAGCGGGATCATCATCCTTTTCACCAATGCCAAATTCTCCATCATCTGATGGAGATCCAGCTTCCAGCTCCTCAGTTTTGGTTCCAGGTGTGGGAGACGATTCGTCACAGTCTAAAGCAGTTGTTGTTGATGTCTCAGAAGCACCATCATCCCCAATTACTACGGAAGATGCATGGTCCTCAGCAGTGTGGTCCTCGTGTAAAACTTCAACAGATTCTGCATCACTTAAGTCACCATCTGTACAGAAGAACAAAAATAATTACTTAGAGATTTTACAAAAATGAAAACTGGCCACTCTGAGAGTACAATGTCGTTTACCTTCTTTAAAATGACTAGAATCAAGAACTGTCCAGCTGTCAGACAAACTTTGATCACTGTTTTCGCCTCCTTCCCCAGTGCTGGATGGTGAAAGGTTTTCTTCTTTGCTTAAACTCATACTGACCCTAAAATCAAAGAATACAATAGTTCAAAATCAAGAAGTACATAAGGCTGTGCAAAATTCATTCATTTATGGTTTAAAAAATTTCAACTTAAGATTTAACTGTTTACAGTTACAGAGTTACAGTTATTATTAACAATAACATACATGCAACTTATACAACTTATATTACTATAAGTAAGCATATGGGAAATAAAGTGACTTTCACAAGTTGGGTTTGATTTTTACTAATCAAGGGAAGTCACAATCTTTTTCATCTTCCTCTCAAGTTTTCATGCCATCTCAGCACTCAGCTCTATGGCTCTCAGCTGATGCTACCACCAGCCCCACCAACCCAGGGGACATCATGGAGTCTGTGTTTGTGGAGGATGGGAGGACCTGGAGACAGATAAACGCCCCTACACCAGGAAAACACGCGAAACGCATGATGAGCCGATAACAAAATCTTACTCCTTGAGATTTGTGACATGAAATCAAAGTAATGGCTCTTCGACGAACAAAACAAAGGACCCCAACCAGCCCCAACCCACGGGCCTCAGAGCATCCTTGGCCCCGGGTCTTCCGTGTCCCATTTCGCGACGAGCGCAAACTGTCATAAACGGCTTTGTCACGCACCTTTTTATCTCCTGCCACAGAAAACACGAAAGGTCGGAAATGACAGGGCAAGAGCACTCCGAGGTTTACATAACTTCCATCGCAACAGGGAAATCGATGGCCTAAACACTCGCCTTTGTGCCTTCACTTCATCGCGTCTCGCGTCGCGTCGTAGCAGAAGACAGAAGGCCACATCCGGAGCGAGCAGACTCTATCAGGTAGGTAGGTGTTCTGTCCTTCTTGCGCTTGTAATCTGAGCCTACAGCTAGAAAGAAAAAGATGAGCCTTCTCGGACGCAGCTCAACATGATCGAAAGCTGCCGCTGATGTATCGAAGTAAACTTTCGAGGCGTATATTGTAAACACATGTGTCGAAGTCTCTGAATGTCATCACCTCTGGCAGTTTTCTTCATTGAGTTAATACATTTTCTTCTGCATTTGGATAAACCGTACGCATTTGTAGTGAAAAACGTAACTGTCCTCTAGCGTGACGTAGGTTATCTGCCCGGGTACGGTCAGCAAAAGTGTTAATTTGTAGGTTACGAAGTATTTTACTACAAAGACTTTAACGTTTTCATGCCTTTCACGTTATCGTTTTGTCTCAAAATTTTACCATAACATTCTGTGGTGGCTAAATGTTATCTTTATAATTGCACATCTTGCGCCAATAGATTCAACCATCACACGATCTCAAGCTCCAGATGTTATGGTTGCCTCAATAAATTTCATTATCATGAAACAATTTTTCTTTTCTTTCAGACTTCAACATGGTTCCCGGGGAGTTCCAGGCCGTTGTTCTGGCTGCCGGTAAAGGGTCTCGTATGACTGAGGTAACTGCCGGCCGACCAAAATGTCTACTACCTATCGCCAACATGCCCATGGTCTGGTACCCTTTGAGGATGCTGGAAAGAGAAGGATTCCTCGGTATTTTAATATTCTTTGTTCTGTGGACTATTTCTCTAGCTTTGGTGCCTTTAATAGTTTTTCATTACACTCATCTTTTAGATGCCATCGTTATTGTTGCTGACACTGCCAAAGGAGAAGTCCAGGCTGCTCTTGAGAAGACTGGTCTTTCAATACGAATTGATATTGTAGCTTTACCACCTGGTAAAGATGATTGGGGCACTGCTGACTCTCTTCATTTTATTAGTGAGAGAATTAAATCCGATTTTGTAGTTGTTAGCTGCGACTTTGTGACTGATGTGTCATTGCACCCTGCTCTTGAACTCTTTCGTAAGAATGAGGCTGCGGTCACTATGTTGTTTTTAAAGCCAACTGAGACGTCCCCTGTTGATAATTTACCTGTCCCTGGACCCAAGACAAAACATAAACCTGGTAA
This sequence comes from Megalurothrips usitatus, assembly GCA_026979955.1. Classification (NCBI taxonomy): domain Eukaryota; kingdom Metazoa; phylum Arthropoda; class Insecta; order Thysanoptera; family Thripidae; genus Megalurothrips; species Megalurothrips usitatus. Next base: position 16,036,528 of record CM049592.1, read on the forward strand.
TTAACTATTATCATCTTCCTCTGTGCTCTGCACTGTTCTCCTTAAATAAAGTTTGTGTATTTGTTGATGCTTTTGTATTACAGAAAGGGACTTGATTGGCATTAATGCTGATACATCACGTCTAGTACTACTCGCATCAGTCTCTGACTTTGATGAAGCCTTACCCTTGTCCCGTGGGTTGCTAAGGAAGCATCCCCACTTGCAGCTGCACAGCAGACTGTTAGACTCCCATATTTATGTTCTCCGAAAGTGGGTGTGCAAATTCATTGACCAGGAGAGGTATGTAATGCTCTTCAGTATCTTCTTTCAGTTGTTCTGATTTTGAAACAAGTGTGCAGTCCTCATGTGCAGTGTTTTAATTTATCAAGTGGTGCTGTGACTGTTTTAGGTCATTAAGTACTCTAAAAGGAGAACTTCTGCCATATATTGTGAGGAAGCAGTCTTCAAAACCAACACAGCCCTTGGAAGGTGATGCTCCAAATGTTGGAGGAGGTACCAAAAAAGGTGACTTGTAGAATGTACATTTTGAAATTTAATAATAATTACGTATGTTGTTACTCAACCCGTTGCTTTCCTTCAACATCCAGATATAAATCAGTTTGCTGAAGATAGCACGTTAGTTAGCAAAGTTCTGCCCATTTCATTATCTAATGATCACTGGGGTGACATGAAAAGCACCTTTCAGGATGATAAAGTGCGCTGCTATGCTTATGTTGCCAATGCTACCTCATTTGGACTGAGAGTGAACACACTACAGGCATATGCTAGCATTAATAGAAAGGTGAGGATGAAAAGCCTTTGCTTGTTTGCTCGTACAACCCTTGTTTTGAACAAAGTTCTAAGATGATATGTTTTCCAGATTTTACAAATTTGGGAAAAAGTCACTGGAGGCCAACCCCTGGTACGCCTGCACCCTGGAGCAGATATCAAGTCCACTCAAGTTGATGATGCAACTATGGTGGGAGAGATGTCACTGTTGTCAGAAAAGACATCTTTCAGGGGAACAGCTCTTGGTGCATCATGTGCCATCTTGAGTAGGACCCGAATTGCAGACTGTGTTATCATGAATAATGTGAAAATTAATGAAGGGTATGTACAACCAGTCATGCTACTCATCCTCATTTAGTAAGTCACATTCCCTTCTAGCAGGGGTTACATGTTTGTTACAGGTGCGTCTTAAACAATTGCATTTTATGTGATGGTGTGGAGATTGGGGCCAACACTGAACTGAAAGACTGTTTAGTTGGAGAAAGACATTCAGTTTTGTCAGGAGGTAATTATTTCATAGATATTTTGGCACTTAGAGCAAGTGGAATTATGGGAATAACACTTGTCTTTGTTTATTTGTTCAGAAAAACACAATCAAGAGTTTTTGGCTGATGATGACGTGCTTATGGAAATATAACTACTATCAAAAGTTTTGCATACTTTATTAAAATATTGATTAAAGCACAAATATAAAAAAGTTGGATTTCAACCACAATTTGGAAATTCATTTGATTAAAATACCCCTCTTCATACAGGTAATCAGGCTCAGGTATTAACTTGATTTAACGCATAATGAATGTCATCGGCATTAACATTCAAAAATATCTGCAATCAAGGAAAGCCAATGTTAGGCACATTTTAAATAGCAAGTCATATTGTGAACTCATTCTTTCCACTTACACTTTGGTTAATATCCGCTCTGGAATGCTCAACAAGCAATAACCCAGATGTTCCTAATCTACTCAACACGGCCATTGCCTCAGATATGTTAATCACAGAAACACCTAAAAATGTCAGAAAAAATAAATTATGGAAAGTACCTCAAAACAAGTACCAAATATCCATCTCCCTCCTACACTTACTGGCTAATGCACACAAGGACACAAATTGTCTATAAACTGATATAAACATGGTTTCTTCTACACCTGTACGTTCATTCTCTGCCACCACGGCTTGCAAAAATAGCTTCTCCAATGTGCTGCATGCTCTGCAACAAATGTATAGGTAAAAGTGGACTTCATGATTATCAAGAGCTGTAGGGTGCTAGTACAACAGAAAAGTCCTTCTTACTTGATGGAGCAAACATTCGCCGAATTCATCATTTGAGAGAGAACTTGATTGATGATGGGCATTGTGACAGAACTGCCCTCTTCAACAAACTCAGATGCCCTTCGGCATATATCCAGGGCTCTTCGAACATCACCAGAACATGCTGCCACTTTCCTAGAATCCAGAGATAAAGAGAGAGAAGCTAAATACACACAGTTCATTTATCAAAAGTGAGAAAAGACTCGGATATTGGACGTTTTAAAAAGTCCTTACCTTGCAACAAGCTCCACAGCATCATCATTAAATGAGTTGGAACCTTGTAATCGAGACATAACAATTTCTTGCAGCTGCTTATAGGAATAGGGTTGGAAGGTAAGTCGAGTTAATCCCTGAAAGTACACAAGTAAATTATAGAACAATTAAAAAGGTTCGAACCCAAAACACAGCAACAGAAGTACCTACAAGACGGCTTGTGACACGGCCTTTCAATAATCTTTCAGGCAGATCCATTGTATTAGCTATTGTCAGCACAATAAATTGAGAGTTCGGTTTACTTGGCCAATCAAATAAATTGTAAATCACATCTTGGCGTCGATTTCTAAGCATATCCACCTACAACATGAGATCAACAATTAGCATTTAAGTAAAACACAAATGATGAAAAAAATTATAAAATTGATTTAACAAAAAGATAGTTTATAACAACCTCATCAACCAATAAAACTATGGTTTTGTTTTTCCCCGAGCCAGAGCAAAACCTTTGGGCAAGAATGTCCTGAGCTTGCTGAGGAGTACACTTTTGGCCAGTCAAGCTTTTGAGAACTTGAACGAATACTTGGCGAGGCTCTGTCATACGTAAGCCATTTACCTCAATATACTAAAAAAGAAAAAAAAAATGTAAATGAAAGAAATCTTGAAAATGCAAAAGATTTAGAATGATTCAAAACAAACAAAATTACCTGGAAATCTTTAAGATTTTTCTTGGTAACTTCCTCTTTAAGAGAGCGAATGACAGCATGAACTGTGGCTGTTTTTCCAGTCCCTGGGACACCACTGATGTACATACACCTATTAAAACCAGAATATATTAATGCTTCATGATCATGAGGAGGACAAGGAAACAGGAAACCATCTTTTTACCCACCCTCCCGCAGCATCTCCTATTTTGTTCTCAAGGAAGTTGTAAATATTTCTGTACTCTGATTCACGGCATGGAAGTGAGGTTGGTACTGCTGAAACATGAAGATTTTTCCGAACTTGCTCCAGACTTGACATAGGTGTAAGTGGTGCCGTTGTACGAGCAGGCATAGATGGCGTCAAACCACCCTACGAAATACAAAACACAAGACTCAGGACCTAAGGCAAAAACATGTAAATCGCAGCATAGCACAACACTCACTTTGGATAAAAGTCTTGATGGCGTTTTAGCTCTTGGGGTTTTTGGAGACTTCGGAGTTTTAGATGACAGCTCGGTAGCTCTTTTGGGAGTTCTTTCACCTTTAACCCTAACATTTCTATTGGGAGTTTTCTTTTTAAGTGAAGTGTCAGACTCTCCTAGAGACATTAAGTCATCTGAATCTGCTTCCTTGAAATACTGAGGGGTCTTAGCAGGTGTCCTACGGCTACTTGGAGTTCTGAGTTTGGGTGGAGACATTAAGTCATCTGAATCTGCTTCCTTGCAATAATGAGGGGCCCGTCCAGGTGTCCTTCGGCTACTTGGAGTTCTGGATTTAGGTGGAGACATGAAGTCATCTGAATCCGCTTCCTTGTAATATTGAGGGGCCCGCCCAGGTGTCCTTCGGCTACTTGGAGTTCTGGATTTAGGTGGAGACATGAAGTCATCTGAATCCGCTTCCTTGTAATATTGAGGGGCCCGCCCAGGTGTCCTTCGACCACTGGGAGTTCTAGGTTTAGGTAGGGGTAAGTCATCTGGACTATGTAGAGTAAAACGAGGTTCACTGCCATTTCTTGAACTACATTTTGATACAGCTGGGCTGTCAGTCTCACCACCCAATCTTGTGGCTTGTTTTCTCCTTGGTGTACGTTGGCCACTTGGGGTATTTGGAGCTCCCGCACCTTTGCCTCTTTTGCTTGAACTAACTAATGATTTACTCTCACTATCTGAATCTGTGCTTTCAGCCAAAAGTTTAGTACACTTAGTCTTACGGGCAGATCGGCGTGTTGAGCTTCTTGGCATATATTCTACCTCCTCTGAATCAGAAGCATCCTTCGGATGGTGCTACAAAACAAGAGAAAAAGGAATTAGGGAGAGAAGACACAAATGCTTGCTTCCATTATCTGCAACCAGAGTCCATATATGTACAGTGATTTTAAGTACTCAAACGAAGGAGATTTATGACCAAATTACAGGTGACAAATTAGTAAATTGAGTAAGTAGGTAGTTATGCAGGAAAAAACAATCCTAAGGGCTGACACCGGTGAGCACAAAATTGTGTTTGTCTACTGTACAATACATGAAGACAAGTTGAGGGCAAACCAAAACCAGGAGAGAATTTAAGAGTTCAGATGTAGAAATATGACACTTTCACACAAGCAGGATCAAACTCCAGCCATCACAAGTATCTAGGTGCATTATAAGTTACAGGGAGCAACCAAAAGAATTAAAAAATAAAATACATTCACTGACACCTGGAAGCACAGAATTTAAGCATTCATTACTGTATGCATAAACATTCGTTTACATTGAAAAAGCAATGCAGCATCACATCTGACATATACGTAGGACAGCAACCAAACTCCAGCAACACAACCAGTGGCACAATCCAAAACCACCAAAAAAATTCAGCATCACATTCCAAATACATTGACAGCTTGCAGACGACATGGATCATGATTTAGGTACCTTGTTTGGTGTATTATCCAGCCAAACTCTCTTAAGGCTCAACCTGATAGGAGTCATACACCTCCCATCAGTTTCAATTACTGGTTCGTCTACATCCAGCAACTCGGAAACCCATGAGGCCTGATGAATCATTAACAATAGTATTATGCTACTTAATAAACAAGATCAATAAATAACCCCCTAACAAATTGTAAAATTGTTACAGAATGCAACTAGGTACCATAAAGGGGAGACTCATTTCCCTGTTTTTTCTCAGTTAGATCATGTAGACTTTATTTGATGGGTAATTTAAAAAGTTTCCTTACCTTGCAACTGCTGTCTGCATCCTCCTCAGCATCACTTAGCTTATTCTGAACCTTAGAACTGTGCTGTGCTACAACGTTTTGGCTCAATGAGGATGAGCCATTACCACTTTCAAGATGGGTTTGCTTTGAAGGCGGACCATCTAGATCAGAAACAAGACTTCTTCTCACTCCTGCTCGAGACACTCTTGCATGTCTTGAAGATGTCTCACACGATTTCTCAGAAGGAACAGGACTCGACGGAGATGAATTACATGTAGAGCTTTCCACGTCAACATTCTCCTTTACATCTTCAAGCACATCAATTTCTTCAACTGATGATTTCCTTCGAGGTCTGTGAGTCGAGCTCTTGAGATCCTTCGGGTCATGTGTTTTGCCCCCCGCCATTTGCATATTTTTTTCAGTCAGCACTTCAGTGCGGTTACGAGTCATTGTTACTTCCCTTCCACAATGCAGAGGCCGAACGCAAAATTGATCTGTGCCTTTTTCTGATTCTTCAAATCGGAAACGGCAGACAAACACAGGTTTGACTGAGGGATTTTGTTCTTGAAAATGTTGAATAGTGTCCTTAACGCTTATCGATGGATCACCTAGGATAATCTGAGCAGTCAGAAAACCATGCATATCAGGACAAGGAGTAAAGTCTCAATTTTAGAACAGCATAAACACCACATACCTCACATTCACTGAAAATATCATCCACTTCAAAGCTAGCTATGCACTGCCGACAATCAATGATAACATCTGTAAAGTCATCTATGTCATATGATTTTGTATCCAAACTACTTGGGAGAAGTTTGGGTCTCAAATACAGTTCTACAGTTCCATACCATTTATCTCCAAGCCCTAAAAAGACAACACAAAACACAGCACAAAGCATGAGTACCATGAGGAGTACCAAAGAAAAATGAGGTTTACATTCTCTTTATTGAGATAAAGTGCATGAATAATGCAAAAAGAATCATGATGATTTACTCACGCAAATAATTAAGAACCCGTCCAATATGGCAAAATCCCAAATGTAAACTTATAGCAGCTTCAGAGTTTCTAATACAGACTGAAGAACCAACTGCAGGCAGCCCCTCTAAACCGTCATCACTGAAACAGAAATGACAACCGACTTGAAGAGCAGTCCAGAGGTTAAGTGCAGCGTCAGCGTTAATGAGCTCCTTAGTCACGGCCAGCCCCACAATCACAGATTTATCATAAGAACCGAAAATTAAGCAGCAGCACTTATATTTAAGCATGAATTGTCTTACCCCAGATCTGTGACGCTGGAAGAGGAACGGTTCATCGCCGTGCATTGTCTACAAAACTCAGCACGTACGGACGGGCGGTATGATTATAAAATAACCCAAGTACGGCAGATGAGTAATAACGTTTGTTTGAAAACGGCGATGATCCGAAGACTCGAAACAACGGGCTAAAATTTGTGAAAACGGATGGCAAGGAAAATTTACGTTACAATAACACGAGAAAGCCGGGAGCCGGTAACCTACTGCAGAGCCCTTTCTCTGTTTCGCGGGTTTCGCGGGCGGAGGTGACTTGGATGAGAAATCTAAAATGTGACATCTAAAGGCGGGTTATTCAAATTAGGCGAAGCAGCCCCTCATCAAGGCAAAGCTTCAAAAGCTGAGACTTCACTGCTGCAGAGCAAATACATTGTAAAGAGTGGCTACAGAAGAATATGAACCGTCGACCTTTGTTCAGAAATATGGGTCGCAGAAGAGACGTGTTATGTAAATTTGTAAATCGTCGATTGCACTCCCATGAAATAATTATAAAATATGCTGTGTTGTTTCAGGAACCGAGAGGGATGGATTAATAATTGAATCGGAAATTTTATCGGTGCGTCATTCTCTTCTGTCAACACACACAAGTCGCCTAGAAGACACGCAATACTCGCAATACTAGCTGCAACGAGCAGGTGCGTTAGTGCGTTGTGCGGGCTGCCTACCATACCCATTGCAGGCATCCGACGTCTTAGACCAACCCTTTGCATTGTAGCCGCGGACGCTTCCAATATCAGAAGATGTGTTCTTGTAAAACATTAATAGGTACTTCTGCCCATTTTTTCATCATAGATAAATTAACGGACCAGCTTTAGGTGTCGTGCAAGGACGTAATGCAGGTTAAGTGAAAGAAATATTTTTGCGTAACCACAACACGGTAACACTTATTTTATTAAGGTTTCAGGACACGATGGGTAAATTATGACACAAACGAGAAAATAAGGGTGTGTTCCATGATTGTCTAGCCACATCCAAGACCATACACGCTACAATCCGCATGATACAGAGCATCTGTTCGAAAATAACCAAGATTGGTAATTACGATGAACATAACAATAATGGCCCTTAATAACAACATTAGTATGAATAAATGATAATAATAATCGTAATTATGATGATACTTCCATTATTCTTAAATGAAGCTGAACTGGAAAGCAACCATTCACAAAGAGACATCACATACAACGACTCACAAGCATTGAAGGTGTTTCAGCCCCTTTGAAAAGTGTGGGTCACAATTCCGTCGATTCGACGGTAATTTGCACCAAAAACGGCACTATGCCGGCATCAAATTTCAAATATATTGGGTTTCTAGGCCTGCTTTGATTGAGTGCAGTACCAAATGCGCACCAACTTCATTCCATCCATAAAAAATAAATCCCTCAATCAAGGTAACATACTGTAAATCACAACACATAGTTACATTAACACAGAATACGAATTCCTTCTCCTTAGGGTGTAGAGTGGAAATGTCTTAACTCTCTTCTGAATTATTATTTGCATTCAGTTTAGTTTTCTACGCAGAATATTTCTTTTTTGACAGCTGGTAGAATGGGGCTTTGCGTTTAGAACTGAAATTTGAAATGACAGTCTTTTTTCCGATCGACTGAATGTTCACCTTTCCAGACACAAACAACAAAGTAAATGCGAAACCATACAATGAGGGGCTTGAACTGCGACTTACTTTTCCTATATGAGTCAATTCCAGCGTATTGTGTAACAAGTTAAGCCCTCGATACGTTTTTCTTAAAACACCAGAAATCACGCTTTCCTGATGCTTTCGGCCACCTAATGATCTCCATTCGACCCAATTTGTGATGGTTCCGCTCGTGGTGCCCCAGACCCTTGGACTGCCCTTCGCTACGTCTTTCAATCGAACTCGCACATAAAATCGGTTTGAGCGATGGTAACGGCCCACTTCGCTCGCTGACCCGCTTCTCTTCTGAAGTGATGCAGCCCTTATCTTTCTTCTGCGGCTATGGAACGTTTTCCGATTTTGACTTGGATTCAGAATCTCTCTTATCAAATGCCCCCTTCCCCCGGGGGAATTCCTCTGACAACTAACGGTAAAATGAACTAAAAATCCGTCTATAATTTTTATGGCAGTGTACCGACTCTGTCAAAGGACCCCACAGAAACCAATTAAAAACCCTAGAAAGTGTATACACGGTATACAACGCTTCTTGAAGAAAATGTCCTCAAGAATGAGTTATTTGAACAAATTTACTGAAATGATCTATCTAAGCAAAAAAATTGTGCAGCACATAGAGAGATCTCTGTCCGTAGAATGTCGAGCATTGAGATGGCAATCGAAGCAAAACAGGAGCGGAGTTTCAACCCTTGATAAGACATTTTTGGACTATTGTAATAAAGAAATCAACAAAGACGAGGCTTCGTGAGCGCGAACACCGGTTAGAGAATTCTGTTCCACACGAAAAATAGAGGACAAGCATGACTTGCGCATCGAATCCTGTCACGAGTGTGATTGGAAAAGCCGAACAGCGGATCAAAAGTGTGGCAGCAGACCACCAAAAGTCTGGTAAGTGAGGAATGTGGTTCGTTGCAGACGCGGACACAGAACACGATGCCATAGCGTTTACCAACGTTGATTGTCGGATCATCGGTCGCACCGATGACACGTGAACAGTGGACGGTGCTACCGAGGGTCGCGCAGAGTCAAAGCCAATCTGCAAACGATTCCTTGACGGAATAAGTGAACAGATCGGAAGAACTTGGAAGCACTTTTGTTTTCTTTAAACAATTTGAGCAAGCGTCCAGTACTGAAACGCCACATTTGAATTTATTAAAGAAACAGAAAAGGAATTCACTACTGACAAAAAAAGGAAAGAAAACTTCGTATCAGGTAAATCATTAGACACAGTGCAATTTCGTGCGTGGGTCACGTGACAGCTGCATTCAGAAATCGTCCTGCATACTTAATCTTGTACAAATTTGTACATGAATGTTCAGCGTGTTTCTTTAAAAAAAAAAATAATTGGAAGACTGACAGAGGTGTATCTGCCCACTTTTTCCACAGGCCAAGGGACTAGAACGCTGTGCAGGGGTTGTACCGTAAAATATAGCCATTTCACGGGGAGGTACATTGACGGTGCCCACCGTTCTATGTGGCTGACCAACTGTTTTTCTTTTTCAGGGAATGACCTGCCTTGGTACCGACCTGCCTGTCGCGTGACCTGTGACGTAATTTGTAATTCGATCGTTGTAAAATGACGATATATTTTTTGGACTGTGGATGTGAAAAAAGATCGACAGTGACCTGCAGGGTCGAAAGTGCACAGTGAATCATGCGGCCTGATACAATGTGGAACATAATCCTTTAACAATCAAGTATGCTTCTCTGCCGCTCACAACACATGACGGATCACCCACCTTCAGTTCATTGCTTTAGCCTAAAAGATCCTTGTAAAAGCTATTTTTTTCATTTATTAAAACTATTCGTCAGAATCCATCTGATGACTATAAAGTGAGCAACGCTATAAAAACCCCAGCCATATTAAACGTGTTACACAATTTCCGTGTATTATTTCATATTAGTTTAAAGAATTTCGTGTCAAGAGTTTGGTCTGCATTTTCCTTATTTGCACCACCTGTCACCACCGTGATCCATATCGAGTCTCATCTATTGTACATTCAATTGACGTCGAAACAAGGCCATCGGTCCGATTAAGGCTGTCAGCGTTACTTTGGACGTAAGTCTATTTTTTAACAGTCAGAAAACACACTTCATTGTGGATGATCGGTTCGTTTTGTTTTCGAAGTACTTCTTGTTCCACATTCCAAAGTGGCGTTCTGGCGAGGTAGTAGCGCCTGCTAGGTCGGCAATCACGTTACACAGCCGTGTATTGCGGGTATGCCTACTTCGCCGATGGCAGACGCTCCTACCTTTGAGGCTCGGTGTCGGATCAAGTATCTAGGAATGAAAAAAAAAATAAGAAAAAGCAGACTTTGTATCTGTGTGCGTTCTGTCTGGGTCCCTGTCCAGATGGTTATTAACCCCGACAGCCCCGCGACGCGGCGCAGTGCAATTCTAAGGACAAAGGTTTTAGAAAGACAGCTGGTATTTTTAACATGGAGAGAATCCGAATTAGGTTACAGAGACTTGTTGGCTAGCGCACAGAAAGTAGCCGTCACGGCAATGAGTGATCTTTCAAAGAAGGAAAATGGTTTACTGAGACAAAAAAAAAAGAACAGTGAGCTGCATATCCGATGAGGAAAATTTCCCGAGTCCTTCAAGTGGTAAACATGATAAACTCGTAAAATGTTATGTTAGAGAGCCGCAAGGAATAATTTGAGGTAATATTAAGGTAGTTAATGAGAAGCATGTCAAGCCCATTTTTAACAAAATCATCACTATATGACATCTATATAATTACAGCACCATAATGAAACCCTCACCAGAGGTCTCTCGACCACTGGTTAAGACAATTTATAAATACATTGTAATGTACATTTTGATAAAAATGCAATTCCAATAATAATATCACTACTTAATGGACACATGTTTTCGTTGTAGCCCCTTGTACCGCAATAGCAGCATTTCAGTGGTTGATCGTTCCGGTTTCAAATCTCAACAGTTAATTGATATTCCAATAGGCTCTTCCGCATTTTATTATATCAGTCGTCCAATACTAACATATTTATTAACTACGGTACATTGTGGTGAGTGAAATGACGCTTACTGACATGATGCAGAGATCCGTTCCGAAATTGACAACTCTCAAACACAAAACAACCATGATACATCCCTCGAATTCATTCCTTGTTTCCAGCCATCGTATCTCACACATCCTCACGTAATTCAGAATGGCAGTGCAAGATATAATGTTGAGTGAATATACATTGGATTTGAGGACCCTTTTCTCGCATGATTTACAGTGTCAGACGCCCCTTTATGGCTGAAATCCACTTTGAAAAAATGTTATCGTCAATTTGACAAAGAAAGCGTCGGGCACACTGCACATTCCTTCAACCCTAACTCCGGAAAAGATTGGGTTTGCGAGAAATTTTTAATCTGAACGTTAGTAGGGATGTTCACCACCGCAGACTAAAATAAAATCGTTCGGCATTTACAGAGACAGAAACTTGAGACTAAACTTGATCCTACATGTTAAAGACCACCTCAGCAAACCCAAATTTCCATGTTAATTCAAACAGACATTTTCAGCCTCATCATCTACATTCTCTCCATGCTGTCTATACGCTTCTTTCCAATGTTTTCATTGATTTACTTTGGGAGTGATTGGACATATAAATTCTTTTAAGTTAAGGGGGATAATTTTATTAATAATTTTTATTACATTTTAAGCAAAGAAATCATGAAGCGCAATATCGATGGACGCGCAATCTTCCACACACAAAAGAAGAAAGCACACTTCATACACATCTAATTTTTTTTAAAGAAGATTTAACGAAGAGATGAGCATTTTTAAGTTTCTTCCTCCAAACCCTTATGTATGTATATATTTAGGTATATTATAGCATATATTAGGGAGCACTAAGATTCTATGTCATTGTCAATTGTTGGCACATGGATTGTGGTTGTTTTTGCGCTGAGTGGCTGGGGTCTGGAAGCCCCAATTAGGGGCTGTGTAGGGTGGCTTTTAGACGAGGGCGCCATAGAGATGGCTAGAACACAATCCAAGTCACGTTATTGCCGTCTCCTGTGCTACGGTCCGTAACCTGGCAGTGTTAAAATATTAAAGTTCCACATGCACTGGTGACTTTAAAGAAGTCTTTGTTCTAGTGTGGCGTGAAAGCGGTTGTGGAAGTGCGACCGGAATATTTCAAGCTTCTTGGAAACTCACTGAGTCCTTTAAATGCATGCCGTGCCCCGGGCGTTTATTTGAATTTACAAATTTAATTTGAGCATTCCTCATGTGACTTTCCGTTAGTAAAACGTTGGTTATAATAAACTCAAAATAAAATGTTATTTGTTAATCTTTGTTTTAACGGATGTGTCAAATTTCAGCGGCACGCCTGCATGCCTTCATTTAAAGAAAAAGCTAATTAATTTACGGGCTAAAGTTTACAAGAGCCACTAGTGCAATGCAGGTCTCTAAATTGATTTCCCCTCACTTTCTTTTAAGAGTAAAATAAAAATGAAAAGTCCTGAATTATGTATTTTTCCTGAGATATTCCGATTGTTGGGGGCCTGCATGTGGTGAGCCCACTATGAGCAAACCGATCAGTCAGCCAATCAAGGATTCATTCACGCCACAAACACCCGTTCACATGTACACACACATACACGCACACAGTCACGCGTATCCTTCATGGCTCTCCGCCCAGGACACGTACACTAAACACTCTCACCCACACGGGGCTCCTGAGCCTTCCCCACTCCAGCACCCCGCAACCTCCTCAGTCCACATATCAGCAACAAGCGCAGCACCAAACATCGTCAACTTTACGTATAGTAGACAATTCTCTAATTACCAACCTAGTATTCACTTTAGTCAACAAATCAACAAACAAATATGAATTCGTATGAGAACAGGATATTTCTTTTTAAAATGAGAAGTCAATATCAACCATATAGAGCATTTTAGTAACATTTAAATAATTACCAATCTCTTTAAAATAATAATTAAAAAAATGAACACCAGCATCGTCGCAACCATGGTACAAAGAGTCGTCCATATTATTTCTTTCTAGAAAAAAAATTCTGTGGCGACGCTTGCGACATTTTACTCTCGGCCGGTCAGGTGCCGTGGGCCGTTCAGACGACCGGCGGAGGGCGCGGTGGGCGGGGCACATCCCTCGCTGACACTGTGCCCCGGCACGGCACGGCACTGTGGACCGGACGGGACTCACACTCACACACACCAGACCTAACTGCCACGCCGATTCATCGGACGCGGGATGAGCAAATGGGTCGCGGGGCTGTGACCCCCTTCGTGGCCCCGGATGGCCCGGCGAAGACCGGGAGCCTTAGGGGTCGTCGCCGCGCGGAGGGGGGGAAATGGGGCCCGGCGCGGCCCGGCGCGGCCCGCGCACGGCTCGGCACGGCCTACCGGGCCCGGGGGAAGGGGAGATAGAGTCCGGGCAGTGCGGAGGCGTCGGCGGGCGGGGGCAGGCGGGGGCAGGCGGGGGCGGCCGGGCAGGGAGGCCCGTAGCTGAGGCCCCCGGAGCAGACGCACCCAGAGCGGGCACAAGGGGCGCACTGGCGCGGCGCTGGCAGTGACTTGGCGCCCATCTGGCCCGTGTTTGGTCCTACTGGGCCCGCGAGCGAGGCCCGCCTTCACATGGAGGCGACAGGGAGTGGCGCCCCCGTCCCGTAGGGGAAGGGGTAGCTCCAGTGCGGCCCCAGTTTGGGCCCAGGCGGGCGCTAGGCGGGCTCCAGGTGGGTGCTGGGCAAGCTCCAGGTGAGCCCCAGGCTGGCCCTAGGCTGGCCCCAGGCCCGCCGAGCGGGTCCCCGCACAAGGCCTCGGCGCTAGTCAGTCAGTCTCTATTCCTCCTCGGCCATCATTTTCATCCTGAGCATGTTCTTTCGGGCCACCTTGGAGTACTTGAGGTCGATGGGTTCCGTGTAGTCGTACAGGGCGGGCGCCTGCAGGATGATGAGGCAGGTACCGCCGATGCAGGCTAGCGTGAAGAGCCACAGGAACAAGCGGTCCAAGACCATGGCCACGTACTTCCAGTCTTCCTCCACCTGCAACGTGTTTCACATGTTAATACGAGGGAATGGTGATGGATGTAATGGAGAGATTGTGCTGGCACAATGCGGAATGTTTCACTCACGTTCTCGAACTTGTCTTTGTTCTTGACGTGTTGTGCGATGAACTTGGCGTCCTCGATGGTCTTGTCCATGTCCCTAAAAGCGGGGCTCACGTCCCCAGGCACCCCGCAGACACCGCCGCAGATGGTGCCGCCGCAGCCCGCGCTGAACAGGTCGTCGTCCGGACCCGGCAGCGGCGGCGGCGGTAGCGGCGGCAGCGCGGCGTGGAGGTCCATGTCGAACCTGTGCGCAGCATTCGCTGTAGCAACACCACTCCTGCGGTTGCACTCACCGCACCTCCAGAGCGACGGTACCCACCTCGAGGAAGGTTGTATTGATGGCGGTAAAACGCCAATTTCAAAATCTGCGCTAAGTCTTTTCCCTCCGTAATTGACGTATTTGTCTATCTCGGAGGGAACATCTAGTGAGGTGAGCGCAACGTCCGTCTCATCCTCGTCCCCGGAGTCATCTTTCTTTGGCCTTTGAATACATAATACCTGCAGAGGAGAAACAGACGGCGCACGTGTACTTCGGTGTCGGGGGTCTTACGAGCGGCGTGGACAGTGGCAGGACTCACCCTAGGTAAAGTGTTAATAAAGAGTTTCTGCACCCAGGGTTTCATCCGATGGGTGACAGGTGAGCGGAAGTTGACGTTGAGCACGATGATGGTCACGACGACAGAGAGCGTGACGAGCACCATGGTGAATAGCAGGTACTTGCCGAGGAGCGGCACCGTTAACGACGTCGGCGGGATGATCTCGGCGAGTAAGAGGAAGAACACAGTGAGCGACAGCAGGATAGAGATGCAGAGTGACACCTGTTGGTCAGAGAGAAACAGAATGAGACGAACCCTTGAGGCAGCAAAGGGAAGAGGGATGAGAGTGTGTCAGGGCGCACCGAACCCCTGCAAGGGTAGGCCAGCCCGTAAGACTTGTGTGCATCCCGAAGCTGGGAACGGGTTCGCATCACGGACTCCTTACCTTCTCGCCCGAGTCGGATGGCAGGTAGAAAACGAGCACGGACAGGAACGAGATGCCGACGCAGGGGATGATGAGGTTGACGGTGTAGAAGAGCGTCTTCCGCCTCAGTGTGATGTTGAAGATGATGTCCGGGTACGGCTCCTCGCAGCACGAGTAGAACTTTTCGTTGCGCACGGCCGGCACCTTCATGATGTCCCACTCCACCGACAGGTAATAGTCCTGCAGGTCGATGCCGACGTTGATCGTGTCCGAGCCTTCCGACTGGTTGATGTGCCGCAGGTCCACCTGTCGATAACGTCCTCGGTTAGCCTCACGGAGTCCGCTAGTCTAATCCCCGCTCCCCGACCCCACCCCTCCAGGGCCGGGCTCGGGCTGGGGCTGAGCCGGGGCCGCTCTGCTCCAACCCGATCAACTGCCAAATGCTGACGAATGGCTGCTGCGCTGGCTAGCCCCCTCGCCAGGGACGCTGGCCTCGGCGAGGGCCCCGCCGGCCTGGCCGCGCTGCCGTCCCATGCCGTCCAGGCCATTGTAGCCTGGAGCAGGTCTTCCTTGGCGCGCGCCCAGAACCGAAACTCGCCTTCTACCCCCTTTTCCACCCGCCCTCTTCTTCCCCGCACCCCTTTCCCGTACCCTAATTCCCTTGCCATTTTCTATTCTTGCGATTATTGTCACAATCTACGACCTATTGTGATCATCCGCACACACCTATCGCGGCCCGCTTTCCACAGAATGGGCGGGGCGAGAGGAAACTTTCCTCGTAGATTGTGCACGCTCCGGCGAGCATCTGATACCGTCACCGAGTTGACGTAGCCAGGTGTGGACGGATACTTTTTTTTTGTCGGAGAGCAAGGTTTCTGCCGTCATTGCTGTGACACCGTTTCCGTTTTGACTTGTTTTTGTGAGCATTGAAAATATGTCAAGGTTGTCAAACTGATGAAAAGAAAGGGGCATTTACCATGTAACCATCATAGGTCCACGAGCCGAACTTCATGAAGCAGGTCTGCTCGTCGAAGGGGAAGTACTCGACGTCGATTTCACAGAAGCTCTTGTAGATTGCTGGTGGCTTCCACACCACCTTGCCCGTGTGGTGCAGGATGGCCTTGGTCATGATGGTCACCTCGTAGTTACCGTCGGCACTGAAACAAGACACCAGGTTGCTATTACATATATCATCTAATATTATTGCGAGAACTCCACAAACTGGCGCTGCAGATAGTTAACGCCAATATCCCTTAGCAATTTAGCAATTACCCCCCCCCCCCCCTCCTCCCCGCCTTTCCGTAAAGCTGTATAAACGAAATGCATATTTGAATTGGCTAGATTAGTTCTCATGGCTTTTTGTTGCGCGTGTAAACCATCTAGATGATTATGTCCGTGTGCTAAGCACTCAATGCCGCCTAGCTATTGTTCTCGCCTCCCGGGTGCTGCTTGATGCGAAACTTTTTTCCTTGTCCCTGCTTTCCCACTGCCCTCATGGAGCCGTACTGCCTCAACGCTGACGGTCGCATTTAGAGGTGGTGATGACACCTTCGCGTGTTGCTCAGTGTGGTCGGATGCTGTCGGCCCTGCCGCGCTCTCCGACCAGGGGGATGGGGGGCACATCATCAGTCGGGGGCCGATGGAGCCAACACCTCCCTTCTTCTCCCTCATTTTCGCTTCCTCTCACTCCCTCCCTCCCTTTCAACACTGGCAGATTCTGTGGATAAAGGACATTTTGCTTTGTTCTGCAGTTGCAAGCTCTTTGCGCTGCCACCCTCCCTCCTTTTCCCCGAGACCATATGTTTCCTTTTCGCTGTGCACGCTGTGTATGTAGGGGCAGAGCGGAGGGCGGAGATGAGGAGGAGTAAGGGGGGGGGGGGGATTCACTTGTACAACTTGTGTGTTCGCCATCCCTGCCCAACTCGTCTCGAGGAACCTTCTTTGGATACCCACCCTCCCTCTCCTTCTCTCGTAGGCCCATCATTGTTACACGCCCTAATTTGCGGTGACGCGTCATTAGACCGCCGCGTGCTGGCGGGGGATAGCCTCCTGCTCCCCTTCTCCCGGCCAAGGCCACTATTAACCCCCCCGCCCCTCCCCCCCTTTACTGCTTCCCGCTACCTCCCCGAGTCTCCCGGCGCCAGCTAGCGCCAGCTACCTGGACCCCACCTGCAGCGCCCCTAGCCACCCTCCTCAGGAACCATACACGTTTCCAGGTATCCCGCTGCAGAGCCATTATTCGACTGCTGTTTCCGCACCCGTTAGTTCTCATCCTGTCCCAACCCCTCCCGGGATATGGCTTTGCCGTGCACCAGAGTGGGAGGACAAGTACCCCCAGTGGCCTCCGGCGCTCGGGTGCACACTGCGCACCCCCTGCACTGCAATCATCGCACGCCAGCCCGAAAACCAACATTCAAACAGTTTGCTCTGCGGCCGCGCTACTCACTTGTTGTACAGGACGATGTCCGGCAGCCATATGTGCTCGGACGGGACGTGGAGGGTGTCCACGCCGCCGTAGTCGTCCGGGTTCCACTTGAGCTTGTAGTCGTTCCATTCCTGAAAAAGAGAGGGGCGCGGGGAAACGCAGATCAGAACTCTGGCAGAGGAGGTAAGCGCGTTGAGAACGCGGCGGGCTGAGGGCCGGAGGGCCGCGCCCGGCTTCCGATAGACTCGACTGGAAAGACGGCGAAGATCGTGCGAAGCCCCGAGCCGCGCCCGTCCAGGCCGTCCCCGTGCTAATGCGGACAGACACGCAACTTTTTGCCCGCGGCGCGATCCGACGTCCCGGCGTCTCATGCAGCTGCGCTGGTTTCGCCTCAGACCGGGCGGCGCCGAGCCGAGCCTTGCCCTCTCGTTCAAAGAGCAGATCGAACCGGTCGCCCTCCCCTTTCAGCCCCGGCCCCGGCCGCACCCCGCCGCGCTCCCTTCCACCCCTCCTCCCTTTTCGTCCCCGAGGTCCGGAGTTTCATCCCGCGCGGCGCCAAGTCGATGGGCGTGGCATCGAGGATCTCACGGCAGCCTGGCCTGCGCATCGCATCCCCCTGCCTGCGGCGCCCTGCGGCCTCCTGCGGCCGGCCTCGCCACGCCTTGCCGAGGGCCTTCAGGAAGCGCGAACACGGCGCGACAACGCGGCGGACGCGACGCGCGACGGACCGGATCGCAAAAGTTTTCCGAAGGGAGAACGAAGAAGACAGAGGCAGCGGCCGAAAGACACTGGCGGAGTGACAGAGAGCGGCGTAGCGGGGAGAGAAACGGAGTTGACACAAGCGCGACGCTAAAGCCCGCGTCATCATGCGGATCAGGGCCGGGCTGATGCAAATTAACTCGTCAAAGAAGACTGTCGCAGGATTAGCCAGCCCGGCCGGCCTGCCGGCTCTCACGATGGACTCGGGGCGGACGGAAGGCGCGGATGAGTAGCTGCTGGTCCGGCATCAGCCGGCGCGGCTCGCGTCACGCGGGCAGCGGAGGCCCGCGAGTCACCGAGGAAATGCATTTCTGCTGCGGCCCCTCGGGGTCCCCGGTCCCCGCCCGCCTACGGCAGCTGCCCCTGCGCCCGGGACAGACCCCGTCCCCCCCGCCAGGGCTGCCGGGCCAACGGGTCCACAAGAGCCGGTGACTGCAGAACAGCTCTCTCAGTCTACGCCGCTCGCACGTGAACGAGTCACAGGCCGTTATACATGTCACTGTTTCGGCTCGCCAACTAATCGCAATCTCTTCCCGCCTGCGAGGCCGCACCTCTGCAAAAACCCTCCCGCAACGCTCCAAATGAAGTGAGGTAGCGGGGAGGAGATTACGCGGCCGCTTGCGTCGCGGGAGCCCGACCGGAGGCGCGGGGGCTCAGCCACTGAGTACCGGCGGGCGGCAGCACTCGCGGGGGCAGTCCGCCCGCGGAGCCCGCGGAGCCCGCGGGGCGCGCCAGAGCGGGAATATTAAACCGGTAGGGATACTGAGCAGCCAGGCGCCACCCGCCGGCATCTCTTCGCCCTCCGCCCGGGCCTCTTGTCCATAACGGCGTCACTGTCACAAAATGCCCTGCTTCCCCCCCCCCTCCCCCGAAAGTGGCTTCTATTTATTAATATTTTCTTTTCTCGCGCTTCCCCCACGTTTTTTTTTCGACGTCTGAATGGCCCCCGAGCATAGGGTTTCACTACTCGAGGGCGAAACACTTTGCGATGGGGGAGGGAGTCAATGGCCTCCGAAGAGCCCTCGCCTCGCCGAGGGCGATTCACTTTCCAAGTGACGCGACGTCCTCGTCGCAAAGGACTTACCTGCTCCACCCACACGTTGGTAGTCATGATTTGGTTCTTCAGATTCTGAAACGGAAAGATAAACGAGCATTAGCGAGAAGGAAATCCAATGTGTGGAGGGGAATGAATGAGAAGTGGAAACAGAAGAGGCGGGCGGTAGTGATGTTCGGTGCGGGGGCGCGGTCGGCCGTGTGAAACACGCAATGACCTCTGACGCGGGGCGGGGCCGGACGTCAGCGTTGGCGCTCTGCCGAACATGCGCTGGCCGCAGTCAGTCTGTCTCACTCGCACCGCCGGCACCGCCGGGCGGAGGAGCGAGGGAGACAAACGTAACTGGCGCGCGAAGCCGGCATCGCGATTTGTCAATGCATCCAGCATTCCGTCCGTCAGTCATGGCGACCAAATCCCCCGCTGGCACTAAGCCCTCTCGGTCCGCCCACACAGTGAGGTCTTCTGGAGGGATCCAGTCAGCGCTGCGCTGCGGTGTGCAAACCGTTCAATAACCCACGGCCCGCAAAACTTTCAGCTCGCCGCGTAGCCGCTCGTAGGTCTACGAAAACGGAACGCGAAACCCACGAAAAAGTCCCCGCCGCCATGAAAGTCAATGTCAGCAGAGAAGCATAACAAGGAGTTACTCGGGCGGCGTGTTCGTCGAAGGTACGGGACGGGGGCGTGAGGGGAGGAAAAATAAGAAGGCAGAGGCATGAAAAAGGATAAGGAGGGGAAAAGGCGAAAAAGAGAGACCAGGTAAGCAGCCAGCAAAAGGATGCCCCGCCTCAATCACGTCTCGGCAAATATTGCGACGGCTGTTTACTTTTCATTAACGACAGAAACAATGAGCCTGTCTCCCTCCCTCCCTCGCATAGACAAGGGTGGCGACAACTGCAGCACAGGGTCCCAGCTACCTTGCTTGTTTGCCGTGTCCAACCTAAAAGCAACGGGGGACGCAGTGGCAGCGCGGGGTCCGGGAGGGGGGTGGAGGGGGGAGGGGGTGTCTTCTCGTCGTAGTTAGTCAACAGACTCAGCGAGTCGTTCCGGACGCGCCGGAGTAATGCCTGCAGCAGGATTGGGTTTCATCGCGTCGCCCGGCACTCGGCCGTCGTGTCCCGGAGAGGCCGCGCGTCCCCGAGCACACATTTGCAACCCCCGTTCTTCGGCGCGGGGCAGAGGACGATGAAAAGCGACGCCATAAATATAATGCCATTCTCGCAGTTTCCGTTGTCCGTAATTTTCATTGAAAGTTTGACATGAGAGCCGCACCTGTTCGGAGCGACACCAGACCCCGGTCTCAGTCTGTTGGTGTCGATGGCGGTGGGGGACTCCTCCCCGCGGCGCCGCCAACTTGACGCAAGCAGTGTGAGCCAGGCGGCGGCGCTGCCGCCGGCGCTGCCGCCGGCGCTGCCAACTACGTCCACCCGCACTATTCATCATCCTCGTTACTGAAAACTTTGGCCCGCGGGGGCGCGGCGGGGGGAGGAGGCGGCCGCGCCGCGCCGCGATATACTCTTTGCAACTGCGCCCGTTTACTATTCGACTGACGGCTCCCCCTCCTCCCCGGGGGGGACAACGACGTGCACCGCAGCAGGTACCAATGTACACGGGGGGACTTTTCAATCGAAACTGCGAGTGTGTGTCAGAGGCAGACTCACAGCTCTCCTGCTCCCCCCTCTCTCCCCGAGGACCCCCCTCCCCTCCCCGCTCCCCCGCGCTTGAACAGGTGCTTGCTCTCACTTGACAAGACCTCACCGGGCCTCGAGGGGTCCCTTCTCCCTCTCACCTCCTCCCCTCCCCGGGCGGGGCCCCGACAGGCCCCGGCCTCCCTCCGGGACAAGGGAACGCGCTGCCCTCCGCGACGCGCCGTGCATTCCCTCAGTCTGCCTTGTATTCTTGCCTGGTCCCGAGGCAGCGCGTGGCGTGGCGGGGGGCGGTGGCGGCGGTGGGGGCGAGAAGCTGACAGAGTACTCACCACATCTATGAGCTGCGACAGCCTGAGGCCCATGCGCACGGTGAGCCGGTCCGAGTTGTTGCCGACGGGCCGGATGAGGCGGTTGTAGTTGCTGAGGAGGTCGTCGTACAGCCTCTTGGCGTCGGTGTTGGCGGCGCCACGGCCAACAGCGCACAGCACGCTCATCACAGCAACCAGCAGCGCCGCCAGCCGCCAACCCATCTTAGGCCTGGTCCACCCCTGCGACAGAGAGAGAGAGAGACAGCGGTGAGCAACGGGTGCGACAGAGAAGGGCAAAGGCTTTCGCAGACCGCCGGATAATGCCATTCGGTCGCTTCCAAATTACCAAAGTGACCTTCGGCCGCGTCCCATGCGGTTCCTGAACGGCCTCCTCCAAAGTACGCGGCCGCGAGGGCACTTGGCGGGTATCTCCCACAGGGTAGCGGCTTAGCGCGGCGTGGGGGTGGGGGGGGGGGGGGGGGGGGGGGGCCACCACCCCCACCCCCACCCCTCCGCAGCCCGGGCAAAGGCCCCGGAGGCAATAGAACCGCCAACTTTTGCTGGCAATAGAACAGATGGGGACGCAGCGCGCGCCTCGCAGGGGCCGTCGCAGGCGACGCGATGCGGGCTCCGGGCGCGCCCGCCGCCCGCCGCCGCCGCCCTGCCGACCCCGTCCCGGGCAGCGAGAGTGAGTGAGCGACGGAGCTCCCCGAATCTCTCGCGACATCCGCCGCAACATGGCCGCAGCGCATGGGGGGGACCGGGGGGTGTCGAGGCGGCTCCGCGGCTCCGGCCTGACAGGCAGACCGTATTACGGAGAGCGTCTAGTACGCGGGGCACGGCGGCTCGCGGCGCGCGGGGGGGCT
This sequence comes from Megalurothrips usitatus, assembly GCA_026979955.1. NCBI lineage: Eukaryota > Metazoa > Arthropoda > Insecta > Thysanoptera > Thripidae > Megalurothrips > Megalurothrips usitatus. Next base: position 16,058,777 of record CM049592.1, read on the forward strand.
GGAAAAAGGGAAAGCACGATCAGTGCTGCTATCTCTGGGAGCGGAAACATAACTCGATCCAAGGAGAGGGAGGCGGGGGTGCCGGGGAAAGGGGTACGGCACGAGAATGACTGCTGGGGACGGGCCAAATCACCTCCTTCGCGCACACAGCACCCGCGGCGCGCAGCGGCGGGGCCGGGAGAGACCTGCTACTTTTTATTGCAGGCGAGCGGCCCGGGCGACGACGACAACGACGAGCCGAAAGGCCGCTTGGGGGGGGGGGGGGGGGGGGGGGGGGGGCAGCGGGAGGCGCGGCGGGAGTAGCAAAACGATACCTCCCCCCCCCTCTCTCGCCCTCTCTTCCTCGCACGCCGCCCCTACATCACCCAATCACTACCCGTCTCCCTCGCTCTCATCGCAGCCCGTTACCCTGGGCAGATGGGACGATCATCGCCCCGGCGGCGGCAGGGCGGCAGGGCGGCAGCGCGTCAGGCAGTGTGGAGACGGGCCAACGCCCCTCGGCCTCAGCCGCTGACTTCGCTGCTGGTGGTGGCGTTCATTCTTATCGAGCCGTCAGGCGTCAGGCTGGAGCAGGCTGGAGCGGGAGGGTCCCGAGCGGGGCGGGGGCCGCGGGGGCCGCGGGGGCCGCGGGGGCCGCGGGGGTGGGAGGGGCTGCAGGCGCTGCAGGCCGCGCGCACACCGCGGCCCGTGTATCGGCGAGGAGCGGGCCAAGTTTGCAAATGCAGGAGGAGGCGCGGCTGCCGGCGGCACACAGGCGGGGTGGAGGGGGCGGGGGAATAAATAAGGAAGGGGGTCGCGCTTTATGTGCGTAAAAATGGCGCGCCCCGCTCGCTGTAATTACGGGATCATTTTTATGGAGCGGTCAGAGGATAGGGCGGGCCGGGCCGAGGACCGGGGACGTCCAAAGGACACGCTAAGGACGTGGGCGGCGCGCGGCCTTTATTATTTCTGTAAAACAGTTGTTCCGTCCCGGCAGTGACGTCTGAGAGGGGGGCGGGCGGGCCGCGCTCGCTGGCTGACACACCCTGTTTGCAGAGCCATCACCATGCAGCCAGATTATCTTTAGAGAGCTCTTGCTTGCTCGACTTTTCTCTGGGGGAATTTTTATCTCTGGAAACCGTTGATGGCGTGGCCGTTTAATTCCGGCGCAACCACCGCGGCCACTCGAATTAGGTTGCAAAAGCTAGTTTCGAGTCTTTCGGCGTCGAGTGCTTCCCGTCGAAAACAAATAGGGGTATGAAAGGCGGCAGCGGCGGGACGGAATGGCGCTGCGAGCGCGCCGATGGCTCGGCCCCGATTCGTTAGAGCGGTCTTTGGCCGTGTTGTTTTTATTCGGAGCGCTGAGCACAAGTTAAGGACCTGTCGCGATCCCTGCCAACGTCGGCTCCCGCTGCTCCCGCTGCGCTGCGCTGCCGCCGGTCCTGAACGGGGGGGTCCTTGGCCTGCGGCCCAGGCCGAGCAACGCGTGGATAGGTTATTGATTAAATTAAAACAACTAATTAGTTTACGGTTATAAACGCTATTAATAATTTTGGGCGTGCAGAATCCGTACGCCCCTTTATTGGGAGTTGCGGTTAGCGGGGAGCGGATAAGGGAGGCGGCGACACGCGGCAGGACGGGGGCACGTGCGGGCGCGGCCCTCAGTCACAGGGTTACAACACTACTTGTACGCTAAAAGCCGGCCCTCGTTAACTTACAAGTCACATGATGGGTTCCGTGCATCCTCTGCGACATTCCTGAAACCAGAGACGAACAGCGGCGTGAGTATATTAGATGACATATATACATACATTACATACATACATTATATAACACATTATTATGCAGAAAGAAGGCCAGGGCGGTGGCGGCGGCGGCGGCGGCGCGGAGCGCCTGCGGGTGCGGGGGCAGGCAGACCCGGCCGACACCGGGAGTGCGCGGGCTGCCTACCCCGCCGCGGTAAGGCGCTCTCCGTCCCACACATTGAAATAGGGGGGAGGGCCGATGGCGAAACAATTATTTCCTCCCCAGGCGCTCTCACCCCGCCGGGCCACCACTGCGCGCGCACGTGTGTGTGTGTGTGTGTGTGTGCCGGTGACCGCTGGGCGGGGAGTGGCCGGGACCGCTTGTCGCCCCCACCCCCTGACCCACTCCGCCATGCCGGATGGCTCCAGTGAGTGATGCTGCTGCCGGCTCAGCAGTCGTCCCCTCCCCCCCCCCCCCCCCCACATCGTCCCCCACCGGCCCCCACCGGCCCCCACCGTCCCCCACCCCCTTTTCCCATCGTCGCCGAGCACCCGCATTTCGGCTGCCGCGCTGCGGCCCCTCCGTTTTCGCTTGCCCCGCACGCAATTCGATGGGGAAGTACCCGAGTTCGATCCCCCCCCCCTCCACACACCCTCCGAGAGGTCTGTTTGGTAGGGGAAGGGGGGGGGGGGAGGGGCTACGGAACGTAACCGCACGATAATGGAGGGAATGAGAGCGGCGAACAAAACTTGTCAGAAAGTTCTGGGGTTTCTCAGAGCAAAAGAGTGGACCGGACGGGAGGGGTGCACGGGCCGACAACGCCGGGCCTGGACGGGCGTCGCTGCGGCGCGCGCGGACACCGCCCTCCAAGACACGGAGCGCATGAGCGAGAACATCTCGGCCGAAGGGACTGGCGCCCTATTGATACTAAAAATAAGAAATAAAATACGTTAGAGGGGGAAGGACGAGTATTCATGCTGGACGACGTACGGTATTCCTGAGGAATAACAGGGAGTGAGGGAGAACAGAGACCAGCGGGAAAGGGATAGAATCATTATAATAAAACGTCGGATTATAACCTTAATTGCCTTAGTCCAGCTAGCCAAGATCTGGTACAGCAATAAATCAGTTTTTCCCCCCCCCCCCATTCTGACTTTTTCTTTGGTGGGCAGCCAGTGGAAGAGGGAGTGGTAAGATGGGGTGGGGAGGGAGCGGGGGCGGAGGGGAGCACTTGACTTAATGAAAATAATGGTCAGTAAGCTCGCAGAGGCGATGACTTCATGGTACATGGCTTGTCCTGCAGAACTTGATCCGCCAGCGCTGAGTCATCCTCAATTGCTGAACGAGCCCTAAAAAAATAAATAAATAAAAAATGTTATGCCTCTGCAGAACTATGTAAAGTCGCAAAGGCAATCGAGGGACGGTCGACTCGACTTGGCCATGTACGCCCATAATTTTTCGACACCTCCTGACGAGATCCACGCAGTCTGCAGAGGGTTTATTCTCCGAACGTTTCCCCTACCGGATCGTTGTGGCATTACAGACACGGCACACTGAGCCGTGTGCCATCACGGTCGGCCGCCCCTTCATTGCGATCCGGTTATCCTTTCTGAAGGAAAGCTACTGTTTCTCCCCGCAACGCGTCGACAGACAAGGGAAGCCTCCGGGTCCCCGCCGGCGCTAATGGGTGTCGGGAGACGCACGCAGCGAGGAGCCGGCGGGGCCCCGGACCCCCGCGGAGCGCGCCGCGCGCCCTTCACCGTGGGCCTCATCGGCTTTCTTCGAGCCGCCGTGCGCCGGCGCGTGGCAGGAGCGACAAGGCTTCGGCGTAAGAAGTGATGGTTTGTCGGTGTCCCGGGGCGGGCGGCGGGCGGCAGGCGGGCCAGGACCCGCAGGGCCCCGAGGAGGCCGCCGGGCCAGAAGGCTGCGGCCGCCTCACCTTCCCCCTTTCATCGGCCGACAAAGATTTATTCTTGGTTGTCAGGGCAGCCAACGATTGTCTGCCTTTGCACCTGTTACGGGAGAGAGATGACGACAGTGGGGCGGCCCGCAGAGGAATGGGGTGGGAGAGAGACACGTTGGCGGCGCGATGCGGTCGTCAGCGACATTGATCTCGCTCTAGTGGTCGTCGCTCGAGCCGCCCCGTCCCCGCGGCCCGGCGGTGGCATCACGACCGCTCACCGGTCACCGGTCGCCGTCTTCCTGTCCCCCACTCCTCCCCGACCCTCTCCATTCTTTTCCGTTCCTCACGCCCACCGTGGCTGCCGTATCCTTTCCACGACGCACGGCCAAAAACATTTTTCTGCAGACTTCTGGGAGCGCTCTATGCAGCGTCCTTCTAAAGAAAAGGGTTTTCTTCTCGCAGTGCAGGGGACCCAATCGAACTCAAGACAAACCCAGTATTTTCTTTCAAATCTTAAAAAAAAAAAAAAAAAACAAGAAACCACCCGCAATAATTTGGAACACGTTTCGACTGCCGAGAGCCCACACCGGCGGACTGAGGGCGGACCATAAAGTGGACTCCCGCCGTTAACGGGTCCCTCCCGTGGGGCCGCGGGGGTTGCGGGGGCCACGAGGGCGATGCCTCGCGGCTGCGATCGCGGTGGCGCGACGAAACGGCCGGAGGAGAGAAAATTGATATCTGATTCCGAGGACGTGAGGGGAGACGGGCGGAGCCGCCTGATGACGGTGGGGGGACGGGTGCGGCCGGCAGCCCCGGCGGCAGCCCCGGCAGACGGATGGGCGGCTGTATGCTCCCACATAAGTTTGTGGCGGGTGACAGTCTGCGTCTCTACTGTTCCCCCCCTCCCGCGCCCGAATGCTACGCGCCACGCAGTCCGCCGCCGCCGCCGCCAGCCCTCATTCCCTCTCCCCTTTTCGCAAATGTGTTTTTCAGCTTCCATTTTTATCTTTGGAGTCCGTCCGTGCGCGGCCGGCGCTCGGACACCGCGCGTCTGTCTCTGTCACACCCACACACGCGCGCCGCCACCGCCGCTGCCGCCGCCTCCTCTGGGGAGGCGCGCGTCGTCAGACGTGGGGGCGCCTCCGTCCCCCAACCCCCCCTGGGCCGGGACGACGACGCGACAGAATTCTAATTCTCTTCTCAGCCACTTGAAATCGTAAATTGGAGACAGGCGGCCACAAAGGGGAGTTGTGTGTACGCGCGTGAAGCTCGTGAGGCGAAAAGTAAAAGAGGGGGTGGGGAGGGGGCGGGGCGGGTGGGCATAAAGGGATGAGGGGCTGACGGCGGGAAAGCCAAAGTGCCATAGTGATCTGCCGGCCCACGGCGCCTTGCCTCCGGGGCCTCGGGGGGCTGCGGGAGCCTCCGGGCTGCGGGGTGGCCGATGGCTGTGGCCGGTCTTAGCGATGGATGAGGTCATTCGCTCGCCATTTTGAGGTATGCCGGCCTCGCTCCGCTGGCCCGCCCACCGCTCCGCCCACCCCGCCCTCTTTTCCTTCCGAAAGCCATCACGCCAGGCGTGCCTTTATCCTCCTATATATACACGATAAGGCCAAGACAGTGAAAGTTGCCACCAACGATTTTATCCCCCGGTCGGCCTCCCCCTAGCCTGTCCACACCCACCCCTCCAGCCTCATGCTCGGCCTCGTCACATCGCGGTGCGGCGGGGACGTGCGGGAGGCGGCGGGGGACGTGCGGGAGGCGGCGGCTCTCATCCTGAAAACGGCGCCAGGAAATTTATGCAACGAACGAGAGGGATGCAATTAGGTGTTGTAAACATGGCAGCTGCCCCGGTACAGCCCCCCGCACAGCGCAGCGCCGCGCCGCCGCCGCCGCTCAGCTGATTACGGAATCGGTGCTGTTTTCTTTCGCGCACCCCGCCGCGCCGTGCCTTCCCGGCGCGGGTGCTGCTCCGTCCGCCCCGCCACGCCCTGACACGCCCTGCCACGCCCAGATCCCCCCCCCCCCCGGCCAATGGCAGGCCCGCGTCCGTCACACCTCCGAACTTCCGGCCCCCGCCCCGCCGGGGCCGTCGGGGCCGCTGGGGCCGCCGGGGCCCCGGACCTGCGCGGGTAGGACGTCCTGCGCCCTACCCGCCGGTCCTGCAATTGGATTTCAGAGCGCAGGAGTGTTAAATAAACATAGGGTGAAATGAGCCCTCGGAGAGGGTAGGCGCGCGGCGTGGCGCGGCGTGGCGCGGCGTGGCGCGGCGTGGCGCGGCGTGGCGCGGCGTGGCGCGGCGTGGCGCGGCGTCGCCGGCCCTAGTCAGTCACCAATATGCAGGGGGCTCTATGTCAACATGAATTATGCATGGCTCACCTCAAACAAATCAATCCCATGAAAAGGCGTGACGGAGGGAAAAGAGAAGAAGGAGAGGAAGATGGATCGGCCAATCAAATGCGTGCGGCGCCAACCCCGGCGGCAGCGGCGGCCAGGGCCAAACAGCCTCGGCAAAGCAAAGCGAAATGAAAACATTTAAAAAATACAGCACGGCCAGGGCCGTCGGCCGACCGGAGAGGAAGAGGGGGTCAGGGAGAGGGCAGGGAGGAGGGAGGGGACTGGTTTGTGTGTGTGCGTGTGTGGTGGGGGATGAGCTCCGAATGTGTTCGTTTTTTTTTACGTCGAGTTGTTCACTAATAGTTAAAAAATGCACCCCCCTCCCCCATTCCGCCGAGGCAAAACGCATTGAACATGCGGCTGTCCAATAATCACGTGACGCCATCTTTAATTGTTTCAAACACAATGCGGTCGATCTAAATAGTTCTAATATAAATCTGAATGAACTCAAATCATATAAGAAACATTCGCGGACCAGTTCGTCTGCTAATAATTTATAACTTTTTAAATTAAATTTTCCAAAAGAATGTGTGACAGTGGTATGCAACCTTACTGAGTGAGCGGACTGGTTGACCTCACTGAGTGACCTCGCACGTGTGTGACCTCGCACGGTGTGACCTCAATGTCCTCCCTGAATGACCTCAATGAGCTGTAACCTGAGTGACCTCGCTGACTGACCTCACTGTGCGGCCCCAGCGTGCCGTGTGACCTCGGCGGGTGTCTTGCAGCGACCACTCCCACCCCGGTGCACGTGCGCGTTAATTGATTTCCCTCCTTGGCCCCCCGCGCCGGTGACTGTGAAAGCGGCGCCCCTTGCCTTTATTTCGCTGCGGTCGATTCATACGCGCGCGCGCGCAAACGGAAGTGGTGAGCGGGCCGGAAACTGGAAAGTGCCCTCCGCTCCCGCCCCCTCCCTCTCTATGGGCGTGTGAGAGAACAGCCACCTGAGAGCTCGTGGCGACCGCCGGTACAACCGCGAGGCAGCAGACATCGGGGCCGCGGCCAGCAAGGGAGAGGGAGGAAGAGAGAGAGAGAGAAAGAGGGAGAGGGGGCGAGCGAGAGTGAGAGAAAGAGAGGGAGGGAGAGAGAGACCGGGGACCAGGGGGTTTAGGACGTCAAGTGTGTGTGTGTGTGTGTGAAAGAGAGAGAGAGAGAGAGAGAGAGAGAGAGAGAGAGAGAGAGAGAGAGAGAGAAGCAAGTTATAATGACCCACTTGTGCTCGCGACTAAGCAGGTCAACGAAAGAATGGATGGGGAAAAAGGTGGAGTGGAGAGGGTGGCGGCGTGGCGACGGCGTGGCGACGGCGTGGCGACGGCGTGGCGACGGCGTGCCGTGACCCCGGCCAGGGCCGCGGGGCCGCAGCCAGCTGCACACGGCACAGCGGCCACATTACCGGCGCGCACCGCAGCCTCTCTCTCTCTCTCTCTCTCTAAAGGGCCGCGCGGGACGCAGACTACTGAGCCGTGCGCTGCGGGGGAATGAAGGCAAAAGCGCAAACATTGACTGTGCGGCGTCGCGACGCGTCGGCCGTGCGGCAAACCATCTATGACTCTCCGCGCTGCCGTCGCACTCTCGGCGACGTAAACACACACAAACCTCAAAGTAAGTGGCCACGCCGAGAGGGAGGGGGGGGGGGGGAGGCAGCAGACAAACAGAAAGGGACACCTAACCCCTCCGTGCCCTGTCTGTCTCTGTCAGCTTCAAACGTTTGCGGGCGTTCCCCCCCTCGCTCTCTCTTTCTCTCACCGATGCCTCAGGGCGCGCCGAGAGGTGCTAGAGAGAGACAGAGGGGCAGGCAGACAGAAGGCGTATTGTCTCCGATACGTGACAAACCACAGCGGAATGGGGGAGGGGAGACGTGTCTCCTTTGAAGGACAAACTTTTTGTTGACGTTTGAGCCCCGATTTCAGAGAGGAATTGTGTGTGTGTGTGTGGGGGGGGGGGGGGGGGGTAGGGAGAGAGACATTGTCACTTATGGCTGTGGCTGCGACAAGGACCGCCCCGGCGACGTGAACTGGTAACTCTTTGTACCGTTCCCCTTTCGGCCTTCGGCCGTCTGCTCTTTCACTCATCCCGGCTGTCTCCCCACGCTCTCCTCTTCCTCCTCCTCCTCTCCTCCTCCTCCTCTTCCTCTCCCTTCCGACGTATCAAACCGAGTGCGGTGACGTGTGAGATGTGGCCCCGCTGCCTGGAAGGTAGGCAGCCGGGGGCGGCCGGGGCCGGCCGGGGGCTGGCCAGAGGGCGTGCGGAGTGAGGCGAGGCGCGGGGCGTGGCCTCCCGGGCCGCGCTCGGCTCGGCTCGGCTGTGCTCGGCCGGGCTCGGCCGGGCTCGGCTCCGCAGGCTCGGCCGGCCTCGGCCCGGTTCACCCCGGATCGGTTTGGCGGCAACAAACGCGTACAGAACATATTCGAGGCCGCGTCAGCGCGGGCCATAACTCTTTCACTGCAAGTTTCTGTTTTTCTTCCTTGATTCGAAAAAAAATTGTGATGAATCAGTGTGTGTTTATCAGTCGTATAAAACAAGTGGCGGGCCGCGTTATGGGAGGGATGCGGAGCTAAGGACGGATGCGGCGACTGGGCCGTGACACACCGCGCCGGCGACATGGGCCGCAGCAAGAGGGACGTGCTGACCGAGGTGGTGGCCGACTACATGGAGCACACCTCGCTGCACGGCTACCGCTACCTCACCGAGCCCGGCCGCCACTGGTTTGAGAGGTGAGCCCCCGTCACTGCAGAAAACTCGACTCTGCCTAAGATGTCTGTGAGGCGATATGAAGCAGCGCCGCAGACCCTGACTGCAGGCCGTCGCCGGTCCGGCGGCACGCGGCTCGCGTGCTCCGCCTCTGGCCATCCCCCTCACCGCGTCTGTCCGATCCCCCCTGCCCAGCGTCGTCCGCTCCTCATCGTGGGGATTTAAAGTGAAAAGGCTGTTCTCCTGATGGAGAACGGCGGCTGCTCGATAATGGACCCATACGCCGAAACCAATACAAAATGAGGTGAACGGGGGGCCGAGGATAAACCGGCGCGAGAAACGGGGTGGCGGAGAAAGTGGCCGAGATGGCCAGATGGATGGACAGAATAGATATATAGATGGGGCTGGTCGATTAGGTGCGCAGATGTAGAGATAAACGGAGGAGAGAGGGGCACAGAGAGACAGCGACGGAGAGGGTGAGAGAGGGAGGGAGATTTGCCTAATTACCCTGAGGCTGAAGGGTGGCCGATCGCCCGCGTTAACGCCCGGCCCCCTCCATTCTGTCTCAAACTCTCACAGGAAACCCTTAAGAGCCCCAGGGAGTGGGCAGTCGGGTGTAGGAAGCGGGGTCGGGCCGGCGGGAGGGGTTGGGGGCGATATCTTGTTCATTGAGCGTGGCCAGAGCAACGGCACTGCGAAAGTTGCCAGAGGTGTCCTGCCAAGGACAGGGGGGGAAAGGGCAGCCCGGGGTCGGGGGCCGGGCTATGGGCGAGGTCCACGCGGGGTCGAGGCAGGGCTCGACAACAGGGACGGTGGGGATGAACTCCTTAAGACCACCTGTATAGAGGAAAAGGGCAACTTTGTCGCTTGTTTGACAATCCCATTTCTGCACCTCTCGGGAAGGTACACTCCCACGATACACCCAGCATGCGCTGAGGGTCTCAGTTTAATGGTTGGGAACGGCTGAAAACGAACCCCGTTATCTCACGATCTCCTAAACTTTACGTATGCATTTGATCTGGATCGTTGGAGGGGACGCCAGGGAATGCGCAATATTGCGCCCGAATCGTTGCGCTGAGAGAGAAAAGAACTGAATAAAGGCGCGACCACCACGGCCGATGCTCCTCCGCCGAACATCCCTATACAGTACATTTCTCAGTTGTTTCCAAGTCCCCAGGACACAATGTGGGAACGCAGGGCGAGAATGATGAACATCGAAGGGGTGGCCAGTAAAGAGTAAAAGGAGAGGGGGGGGGGGGGAGATAAAGGAGGAGAAGAAATGTGCCCGGAAAAAGAGGAAGCGTGGGAGGAACGCGGGAAATGACGGAATTCGTGACGCGAATACGTGGCCGCTGCCTCCGCTGCCTCCGCAGCCGCCGCGCCTCTCATCAGCTGCGGCCCCACCCCCTCTGCTGATCCCCGCTCTCCCGCAGACCTGTCTCCACCCCACACCTCCGCAAACATTCACGTGAGGCGTCACGTCCTCCACCGCGCCTCCGGTTCACTTTGAACCGCCCCCTCCCCCCTCCCCCGATTCATACCGCTTCCTACCCGAAAACATTGGCAAGAGCCGACCCACGTTCTGCTGCCCTGCACCCGTGCTGAACATGTGCCAAAACCATCGAATACCCTTGTGTTCTTCAACTGCAGTAGGGGTAACGAGAGGGATGGGGAAATGGAGGCAGCGGGAGACAGGGGAGAGTGACAGATAGCGGGGAGACCTGCGAGAGAGACGGCAAGTAACACGTAGCTGGAGGGGAAGCATCGGAAACAGCAGCAGCAGCGCGTCTCATTGTGGCCTACAGAAATAAAGAGACCGCACGCTGTGAGTCGTGGCGCCGCATCAACGAGGGGGCCAGCAAACATGTGCGCAGTCTCTCGCGCGAATCGATACAAAATAATGCGAACAAACGGAACAGCAGCCCATTTAGGCGGCTGGGAGTTGAACCGGCCCGGGGGACGTGTTTATGTACATAGCTGTCTATGGTTGATGTTTTACATGATTTATATGTAATTATATATAATTCCATATCGTGTGATATACAACTTTATACAATTTTTATATGCACACATATAGCCATAAATGAGTTTTATATTTATCTGGTTGCATGTTCCTAATGCGAACTGTTTCTTATCTTTCAGGCTAGTGTGGCTGGTGGTGCACACCCTGGCGACAGTGGGTGTGGTGATACAGGTGCAGAACATGTACCAGGAGTACCGCAACCAGGCGCCCATCACTACCGTGCAGTCCTCGCACTACCATGTTTCTCTGGTGCCCTTCCCCGCCGTGGCCGTCTGCGACATCAACAAGATGCGCAAGAGCCGCGTCCAGGCTCTCGCCGCTAGACTGTGAGTGACCAGGTTGATGGTGAACGCCAACAAGAACGCAGTGCGAATTGGAGGGCACTGCGCCGATCCCTACACTCCAGAAATAACTTAACTTCTCCGCCCCCTGACAGGATCCGAGACCACGGCATGGGCGGCATTTCGCAAGAGGAGCTGACCGGCCTACTGAGGTACCTCGGCAGGCTGTACGACCATAGGCGCGAGGGCGAGGAGAACGCCATTCGCCTGCAAACGCTTTTCGTCGAGTACAACGTGACTCTTGACTACAGGGGTACCATGCAATCGGTAAGACAGAGACAACGGCGACAGAGTCACATCAACAAACGAAGTGTTTTCAAGTTTGTGATAACGTGAAGACGTGTTTGTTAGGCATTTACTTGGCGCGTTTCCTCCATGTTCAGCTAGGCACCCAATGCGACGACCTACTGCTTGCGTGTAAGTGGGCGGGCAAGACGAGACCGTGCCTGGAACTGTTCAACATGCGCAAAACGATGGAGGGCTACTGCTGCACCTTCAACTACGTGCGCGGCAGTGACAACTTTGACACCAGGTCACTCCCCTCACCCCCCGCCCCCTATCTCTCTTTCTTCTTCAAAAACGGAGAAATGTTTCAAAAGCCACATTCGGCTTTTCATCCTTGAGAAGCAATGTTACTGAGAGGGATTCGGTCTAGACTTTGTTGAATGCGATTGCGCACGGAACCCCTAAGACTGGCAATATAACCCAAACACGCATAGGCGAGAGTCCATATTGCTCGTTTCGTTATCTCTCTTACTTTTCGAAGGTTTAAAATAATGTCGTTGTTTGAAGACTGATAGTGTGAGAGGTCCCAATGTACGTAGTGTGCCATGGGACCGTTGCCCACTTTCTGTTTCACCCATCTTCACTGTGCACCGTCCATTTTGCACCACTCACAGCAGCGGCCTGCTTCCTCCCGCTGTGGGCCATGTTACAAACGTGCCTGAATCACCCTATGAGTGGTCGAAACGTGTCTACAGAGCACCCGATACGTGGGGATGGTTAGCATTCCTTTCCAGTCTAGCCAGAGGCCCCCCTAGGTCCCAGCGGGTTTCAGCGCCCCCGCCCCCGGCTAGGCTGTGCGGGGCCCTCGGTGGGGCTGGAGCTGCCAGGCACTGCCAGGCTGTCCCTGTCTGGCTCTTGGTGGTTGTGGCCGAGGGAGCTTGTTGGTTTCTCTCTTCCCGTCTGGCGGTCTGATGGCCTCAGTAATCTTCTTTACATTATCATGGGGCGGACCCTTCTCTCTCTCTCGCTCTCTTGTGTCGAACAAAACCCAAGCCTGCCCGCTTCATACCTAGCCCAGCACTGCCTTGTGACTTGTAAAACTTCCTCGCTTTTCTTTTTCCGTTGCACCCACGTGCATCTTTATATGCTCTCCTACATGGAGCTGATATCTCAAAATATGTTTTTCTTGCCTTCGAGTCCTATATTTTCCGCCCCTGTTTGCCCGTGTCGTACGTCGTACACACAACATAGCGGCGGACGACAAAACCTGTCTCAAACAGGACGTAGGTGTGCGGCACTAGTTGCGCCAGTTGCGCCCTTAGACCAAGACGGGCAAAGTTCGTAAGTGGAAATTCTACACGTATCAGTAAAAATTATCTACAGTTCATATGAGTATGTTGCCCCTATCTGTAAACAAATGCCAGCATCACATATTAGATTTCCCAATTAATTTTTTTAAAGTGCGTGATTTACACTTCCGAATTTTCCAGTGCACTATATCAGTGTTGTTTTAATATTCTCCACGCAGGCTACATGCAAACGGCTCCATTGCGACGGTTAAAGCAGAACGGTAAGAGACAGGCAGTCGAGTCAAGCTCATCAGCATCATTTTCGTCGTTTTGGTTCCCACTGGCGAGATGTAGAGCTTCGCGTGCCATAAATATTGTTGTTTTATGAACATATCAATAGAAGAACTACATGCTTCTGGACAGTCGCCACCTAACTGTGGGTAGCAGATATTTAACGCTCTTATTTGTGCTTCGATTATTCGTAGTTTGCTTAGCCCTACTTTCAGTGGCGATTCTCCTTTAATTTGTATGATGCGGCTTGTCAACTTCAACGTCACAGCTCTAAGCGTTCCGCCCTCAGTTTCAAGCTTTAAACATTTGACAAAAGACACGCGTGCATAGAAAGATCTACTGGGTGGTAAGGGGAGGTAAGATGGAGATGGAACGCGGTGTTACATCCATACTTTCTCAGCTTCGGCTCAGCCGGTCAATTGGTCCAATGTTTTGGTCAATGCTTGTACCAAAACCGAAAAGAGCTCGACTTTCTCTTTACCGCTCTGTTGTCTGAGCCACCGGCCCTTACCCCTCGTGCACATCATTTGCCGACGTATGCTCACGAAGAAAGTGGAATGTGCAGCACGTATGAGTGGAGTACTAAACATCTTTGCTGCTCACGCTTCTTAGAAAAGCAGTTCTTAACATTCACATCACTGTAGCTACTATTTAGTGCGATCCATTTTTTGTTGTTGTATCGTTCAAATCACGTCTATATCAAGAAATCTATTTGGATGTGCATTTTTTTGAGAACCATAACGTTTTTGTAGTGACCGGCTCAATCGATCAATTTAACCAATAATGAATTATTTAAATGCCTCAGGCCAGGGGAACATGAAAATAATGGAAACATGGAAGCAGAACAGTCTCTCGCAGCCGGCCCCATGATGGGCTTGTCTGTTCTTGTCAACTCGAATCTCTCTGAATATTTCTATCCACTTCTTCCAACTACTGGTATCAAGGTAAATTTGCGTGATTTAAACCTAACATAGTCAAAGCTTGGCTGGTAAAGGGTCTAGGAATAGACACTATTTCTACTTAAAAAAGTAATCTGTTACCGTTCAAAACTATAATACTTGCTATAGAAGCGCTCATTGTTGCACATCGCAGCTGCTGGTGTTCAACCCACATGATTATCCGGATACTGCTAGTGGAGGTCTCATCGAGAAACTAGTAATGACCAAGCAGGAAGTGTTCTTTACTCTCAGTTCCGTCACCACCAAAACTTCCGACGAGGTAAGTGTTGGTGGTAAGTTGGGCTGGAATACACTAGTACCTATCAGTCTCACTCTATCGGACCCCTCCAGGTGCTGGACTTGCCGAAAGCACGAAGGAAGTGCCTGTTCAACAACGAAAAGATTCTCTTCGCTAACTTTTACTCCTACTCCGACTGTTTGATGGAGTGCCGAGTACAGTCCATGCAGAACCTCTGCGGGTGCCTGCCCTTCTTCAATCCAGTGAAGGGCAACGAAGGTGAGCCATCAATTTTACTGGCCCTTATAGAAGGTTGTGATTTTTGCGATGATACATACAAGGGTTACTGTGTTTTATGTAAAAAATTTTGTAGGTACGTGATAAAAAAAATTGTTTTGCAGAAGACACGAGGGTATGCGAGATAGGAGATCTTAGGTGCCTCAACAAACATACCGGTTAGTACGCTGTCCGATTGAGCCCATTGGGCTTGAATTGTCACCTACCTGAAACATACAGAGAAAGAACAAAATTAATACAAGTGCGACACAAAAATCATCTAAATGCTTTGTGATCGATCTGGCTGAACTGGCATTTTGTCTAATAATTTTTTGTGCACATTTATTATAGAAATGTGGCAAACTTTGCGTCCCAGCGAGGAACTGCCTGGTCTAGAACTGGAGATGACGCAGTCTCTGGAGTGCTCGGACTGTTTCCCGGCCTGCGGGGACACTGTGTACCACGTGGAGACCACGAGCATGCCCCTGCAGCAGGTGCTCATGGACCACTCCAACTTCTTGTGAGTGAAACAGAGAGCGAGGGAGAGAGAGAGAAGAGAGAGGTGTAGAAAGAGAGGGACGTTAGGACTCGTTTGTTGACTGTGTATACCGAGTGTCCAAGGCTTAAGGGCAAGAGGAAAGAAAGAACGACACAGAGAAAGAGGGAGAGGGAAAGACGGCGAGACGTAGAGAGAATGACTGCCTCTGTTGTTTGTGCCTTCGTGCTACTCCACAACACAGAGTTGCCGAGCTCGGTGGAAGGTCACCCTATGGGGATCTGATTTGGTGATTTACAATGCCAACGAGAAACACATGTCACTGCTCTGTATACCAGGGCTGGTATACGACCACCCCCACCCGTCCCCTTTCCATGTCAAGTAGGAGGGAGAGAGGGCGAATCAAGTAGCGCCCTTTCCTTCCTCAAATGATCGCTGGCTCCGATGGCAGCTAGTGGCTGGTGCGGACAAAACTCACGCTGCGGGTGAGAGCCGGGAGGGGAGGGGAAAGGGGAGGACGTGTGAGGACAAGGGCGCTGCCTGCCCTGCACTGAAATCAGACACCCAACACTCCGTCATACTTGATCAAAGTTTGGGGCGCAAGTACAGTACCGCTTGTCACCCACTTGCTCCACCCCCTTCTCTCTTCCCTCCTCTCCCTCTCGTCTCCCCACTGCGTCCCCACCTTCTTCGATCCGTCCCTCTTTGACATGCTTCCCTTTCAAAATGTTGTTGGCTTTTTTTAGTTTATCTAAAATTTAACCTGTGTAACTGGTGCCATTTTTTTAATGCCAGGAAGGGCTTCAAAGTGGCCAACCACAGCGTTTTCCACATGTTCTTCGGCCAAACAAGCCAGACGCTGATGAACAAGAGCGTTCGCATGCCGTGGCATGAGCTCCTCAGTGAGTATATCGCGGTCTTTTTACAATAATTCGATGTTGTTGAAACGTTTAAGTCGCAATCTGAGTAACTTTTTGACCTGTCAAAACCTTTTGACATGGAGTGAGCACGTCGCATTTCGCCACAACACCCCGTCGTCTGTGCAGGCAACATCGGTGGCATCTGCGGCGTGTTCGTCGGCTTCAGCGCCATGAGCGTCATCGAGTTCCTGTACTTCTTCACGGTCCGCGTGTGCCTGGGCCTCGCCAGCGTCCGCCGTGGCTCCCTCTCCGCGCCGCCCTGCCGCACCGTGCTCAGCAAGGACGCCGTGGTTGGCCTCGGCGGCGGCCTCGGCGGCGGCCTCGGCGGCGGTCTCGGCGGTGGTCTCGGCGGTGGCCTCGGGGGCCTCCAAGGCGGCGCGGCCCTCAAGGGAGGCAACCCGCCCCTCGCGGGCCGGGGGGCGGGGCCGCTGGCGGGCGCGGACCAGGCCAGGTACCCGCAGGAGATCCTGAGCGCCGGGCTGCTCCTCACCCCCACCACGGCGCCCGTGGACAGCAACTACTTCAACTGGGGGAGGTACACGTTCCAGAGCCACGGCCGGAACCGCAACGGCAGCCGCCACTAGACACAAGGCACGCTAGGCGTCATGGATATGCGTTGTTATAAGAAAATAAAGTGTTGCAAAAACAACGCGCACGGAGCGCGCCGTATGAGCCAAGGGGCACGCCGTTTGTTTCTGCTCCAGATGGCGCACACGCGTTACCCGAAATCGTCGAAATGGTCTCATTAGCACCAGTGCAGCTCGCGCCGGCGCACGTGCGCCTGCTCTCATGGGTGTGTGTGTGTGCGCGCGCGCGCCTCACTGTGTGCGAGTGCAATTGCGATGGCGGGAGCACGAACAGTTGCTTCTGCGTGTGCAAGGAGCTCATGCCTCTAACCAGCCGACATGAATTATTTACGCCGCACATCTCCATACAGAGCTAATCCAGAAACGCACACCCGGCAAGCCCAGCAGCAGCGGCGGCGCAGGGCGTGGGCCGGCAAGGGCTGGCCGGGCGCTGGCCGGGGACTGGCCGTGGGCTCGCAGGGCTCTGCTAAGAAAATGAACCCTCAAAAAGCACGCCCAGTGGTGGTTCTCTGTCGAAAACAAATTCGACCGACGATCTGAGGCCATGATAATAATCCATTTGTGGGACACGTTATAGTGCCACATCAGTTTTGGGCCATCGAAAACCGTAAACAGCCGACCACATATCCCGGCTCCCAATAACTTTACGCGTCGCCGCCGGAGCCATGAGGACGTCACATTGCCGCTCTGCGGCGCGCGTCCCCCGCATGGGTGTATCGGAGCTGTCAGAGAGCGGCCTATTCAGTTAACGGCTTTAAATACGGGGAGAGCGGGGGTGCATCTGTGTCGGGCGGCCGGCAGTACGGAGCAGAGCCGGGAGGGGCGCGGCGGGCACATTCGGGGCCGACACGCGCTCAATGGCCCTCGCACTGCGCCCCGTATTGATTCGGGCTCCCCTTTAATTGCGAGCAGAGAGAACAATGCGATGCGGTTGATGGCAAGTGCGAATTGTCCATTGCGATGTTACTATCAAGGTGGCGCGGCGCGGCGTGGCGCGGCAATGCGCTGTGATGATGGCGGCGGCGGCCATGATTCAGGGGCACCGAGTGTGTGTGTGTGTGTGTGTGTGTGTGTGTGTGTGAATTACAGAGAGGCGCAGAAGTTGGGCGCTCTGGCATGAGGGCAAAAATGCGGTGGAGGGCACAGAGACTGCGTGCTTTATGTGCATACTGGCGCAAGCACTGCGGGCCCCGTGCCCAATTTGACTGATTATTGTCGGGTGTCGGGAACAATAACGCGCCTTCCGATGGCTCTTAAAGTAAGTGTTTTAAGTGTGTTTTTTTTCTTGTGTAGAGATATGTAAGTATTTTTCTACGCAAAGTTTTTAACGCATCCAGTCCATCTGCCGAATCGGCTGGCGATAATCTAAACAAGGTAAAAGTCGTTTAAAAAAAGGTGTAAAAAAAAGGGAAAAGAAGAGGGGAAAGCAGTGACAGTGTTTGGCTTCACGGGCAGTGGGGAGCGGGCAGCGGCGCAGCGTAGGGGGCGGCGGGTGGGGCGGCAGGGCCGGGGCGCGGAGGGGGAATTTACAGTGCTCTCCACGCTCCATCGCCCCGGTCGATAGGAGCCGTTCAGCGGATCACGTATCCAATTAAAAGCTTTTCAAAGAATTGGGTCTCAAACGGTCCAGGGCATGGCCGGGGCTTAACCTGTTTTATTTTTCACGCTCTTTCCCCTCCAATGGAAACCGGTGCTTGCAAAAGGGGGACGATGCGAGAGGCACGACCCCCCCCCCCCCCCGGTGCGACACGGATAGCGGGCGCCGCGACACTCCACCGCTATCCGCAGGTCGAAGAAGGGTAGAATATGTAGCAAATAGAATACATACATGTTTAGGTCGCCACTTAAACACGTGGCCAATAAGAGGTTGACAGGGAGGCCGCTGGGGGCGCCCCGCCGGCCCGGATGGCACGCTATTCAAATGAGCCCGCGCGTGTGCGTGGCCACACGTGCGTCACGGCGGGGGAAATTAGAGACGAATCTGCATCGTAAATGGATGAGTTTGTTTTCACGAGGTAGAAAAAAATGTGTCCTGTTATTTTTTTTTCGTTTCTATCCGGACCGCAAGCGTGGAAGGTGACAACGATGTATGGAATTTGGCCCGCCCGCGCTGTTTCAAATCTAAATTAACATTGCGGAAAGTAGTTATACGCGTAGTCTCGAACCTCATCGGGTAAAAAAACCAAACATGGGTATCCATAGCACGAAAAATTGTTCTTTCAAGGCCTGTAAAACCTTATCACAGAATGGTCCGATGTAAATATGGAAGTCTCCTGCCTGGATTAATGCTTATACAACGTTTAGACGTTGCCAGAGTTTTCGCTATCGGACCGTTCTTCAAGATTTAATAGGCCTTGGGCCTTTTTCGTTTCACCGTTTGCCCACGTGTTTTCTGGGTTTGCAAGGCGCTGTATTATATGGCCAGCATATACAGCACACACACACACGTGCGCGCACAAGCCACACACTGTGTGCGTGGGCGCGTACAGTCATTGCGAACACGGCCCTGCTCTCAGCGGACCCGCCAAGGCCCGGCCGGGCGCGGCGCGGGCAGGGCACGCAGGGCACGCCGAGCCGCGCCAAGGCGTTCAGAGAGCGCGCTCGCAAGGGATCAGGGGCGAAACAGGCGGGCGCACTTCCAAAGTAGTTAGCATACATTGCACGAGGGTTATATGTTTGTTTTCGGTGCGCGCGCATATTTCAAACAAAGGGAGGTACACACGGAGCGGCGAGGGGCGGCCCGGGACGGCCGGGGACGGCCGGGGACGGCCGGGGACCGAGCTGGCGAGGGTCAGGAGCAGATGGGATGGCTTTTTGACGGGCCGCGCGGCGCGGTGCGGACTCCTCGTCGCGAGTGGATGTATTTCTTCCGAGAGCAGAGGAGCCTGCAGCGGCGCGGGGAGAGTATTTACTGAGACTTCCCCGCCGCAACACTTTGCGCGATTCATACGAAGCGCGTCGTCATTCAAACAGAGCGGCGCACGCGCGGACGTAACGTTTGGAGGCGACGTCGTCGGGGCCGCGCTAATCTTCCTCCTACGCCGCAAAGTGCGTTTGTGTGTGTGTGTGTGTGTGTGCGTGCGTGCGTGCAATTGTATGTACGGGCGTGTGATCAGTTGGTAAGCAAGATCGTGACAAGGGCGCCAACCCCCTCCTCCTCCTCCACGGCCTCGGCGCCTCGGCCTCGGCGGCACGTACGGGCGCCGGGGCTTTCTGCATCGCTGTGCGGTCCAATACCGTGCGCCGTATCTGATGCTTATCTGCCGGTGGCGCCGCCTAGCGGAGGCCCCGGCGGCAGCAGCCCCTGCAGCCCCGGCAGCCCAGGTCAGACAACAGGGCGCGGAAGATATGGATATCGGAAGGATACGCGAAATGAGTGAGCGAATAGGCAGGCAAGGGGGGAGGGGGAAGCCTGTTGAAGAGGACAAAGGGAGGGAAAGTAAAAGGGGCGAAGAAAGGAAATGGAGCGGCGGGAAGGGATGGGTTTAGCAGCCTGAATGCGTCGTCCGTTCGTATCGCCCCCCTCCGCCCCTCCTCTTCCCCGGTGACGGAGCCGACCGGGTCCGACCCTTGCCTGACCAGGGTCCGACCAGTCCTGAACGACGCTGTAAAAATGTTTCGTCATGTGACGATAAATATCGATGGTGAATATTTGTCAGATAAATGTTTCGTCACTACGATTTTCTCGTCACATGACGAAATGTTTGGGTGATTATATCTTCGTCACTTCGGAGCTAAAAGTTTTTAAAAAATGATTTTCTATCATTCCCATATACAATTGTTTTTTTTTTTGTGACGATTTTTAACAAAATTGAAGAGCAGATTTTTTGTAAAGTGGCGAAAAATATTTTTTACAGTGGAGTCCGACCGGCCCGCGGTTCGGCAGCCCCGACACCCGCTCCCGAGTCCCGGCCCGGTGCCCGAACGCGTGGCCCCCTGCTTCTTTGTAATCTTCTTGACCGCACACTCACGCCGCCTGCAGTATTTCAAAGTTGTTGCCGGGCTGGTATTGATTACTTCCCACTCGGCCCCCCGGGTCCCACCGGGTTCCCCCTGGGTACCCACTGGGCCCCCCCTGGGCCCCCCCGATCCCCGCGGGCACCGGGGTTCTCGACCCCTTCCTGCTGCAGCGTCCCAAGTTGTAAGTGGGACAGCAAATACGCCCCCCCCCCTGCCCCCTCCTGCGCGGAAGGAAAAAGAAACGAAACGGAAAATGCACACCCACCTGCAGACGACAGCGGACAGGGCCCGGCGGTGTGCGCCTCCGTAAACACATCGCGCTTCTAAAAAAAAAATACAAAGGGGAAAAACGGGGAATCTGTCGGAGACGTTACAGCCGTCAGTTTACGAACTCAAGCAGGCTTTCTGCTTTTTTCCCAGCAACTTCATAAAAGACACCCCCTCCTCTTTCCCCCCGCCGCCGTCTGAACTCGCCAAAAATAACAACACTTGTTTTTTTCGGCACGAAATGAAGCCGACCGGCTCGCTGGCTGCTTTGGCCGCTGCTTGCTCATTGAAAACTTGCTGCCTTTTCACGCTGCCTTATTTACCAACGCCTTTCGAAATATTTAGAGAAGCTGGGTCGGCGAAGAGCTCGGACTGCTGAGGAGCGAGGAACAAGGACGAGTTGCGAACGCAACGAGCGAGACAAGGAGGGGCGGCGAGTGTTCGTCCCCTCGGAGGGACAATGAGAGGGAGAGAGACACGGACGGAGGACGCGGGGAAAATGTAAAGGGATCACAAACAGTTGTGTAAAGCTTCCACAGCTCTCAAACTCTCAACCCCCGATGAACACCATGCAAGAAACAGGGTGCGATGCGGATTGACCACTCAAACCGAACCCAGAAAACGGCATCGCTATCTCTCTTGCACCCTTATCAGTCTAACCCACACTCCGTCTTTTCTCTGTTTCTCCACCCCCCCCCCACCCTCCCACACACACACACACTTTTCGTTCGCCTTCACCGGCTGGCGGGAGGCACGAAGATTAATGTTTAAACTTTTGCGTAATGTGATCAAATGATTGCAAGCACAAAAGCTCGCGAACAAGGCAAGCGCAGCTGGGGTAAAAAAGAAGGAAAAGATAAAAAACGGAATATTTGGAAGCGGGCAGCGCGGAGCAGTGGGAAAACTCTTTCTCCCCTCCTTGCACGCAGCGTTTTCTCCCCCTCCCCCCTCCCCCCTTTCCCCTCCGCACTTTTCCCCTCGCCTCCCCCTTACCAGCAGCCGACGCGGCGCCAACGAGGTTTTGACACTTCTGAGATACACGCGACACGGCCATTACCGACATGCCGTACTACATGTCGTTGTCGGGCGCGAGAACACATCGCCCCTCGAAAGGTTTTTCGGAAACACCTGCTGCTGGTGACGCGCGGCTGCTGATGGAGTGCGGCGCTACCGATGCGGAGCGCCCGCCGTGAGCCGGGTAGGCAACCCTCCGCCCGCCCCGCGCAGCGGGCTGGCCTACCCGCCGCAGCGCAGGGGCTCCAGGGACGGTCAGTGACGAGCGCGATGAATTTCTTCAATCTCGCTCAAGTAGATAGATGGCGCCGCTTTAACACTATGCGCCGCCACGTCGCGGGGGGTCTGCGGGGGGTCTGCGGGGGGTCTGCGGGGGTGGCGCTCCCCCCCCCCCTCCTCCCAGTGGATCTCAGCGACTCTCGCAGATGCCTGGGAAACGAGTTCCCATTCTGGCAACTTTTGCCAAGACACCAGCGCCACCAGCAGTGCAGAGGACGAAAATTATTTTTTGCCGACTCCTTTCACGCGGTCGTCTTTTGCCTTTCTCGGCGCCCCTCCGCTGCGCCCCTCGCTGTGCCACCCCGCTGCGCCCCCCGGCCCGGGCCGTGGGACACTGACTCCTGGCGGCGAGTGGATGAGTCGTCCGAGGTTCTTCCTAATGTTTTAATCCAACGAGAAAGCTTCGCGGAGCCGCGGGGGGAAGACTTGAAGGACGGGGAAAAGATGGCTCAATCGATGGATGCACGTCGGTGTTTGCAGTCTTTGGGAACGGAACCCAGACTGATTTTGCCATACCCCCAAAAAAATAACGTTTAATCTCGGAAGTTCATTCGTTTTCAAGAGTGGCGAGACCCTTGAAAACTGGTACGCACCACACAACTCTCTGTATCGCCCTCTTTCCTTCTCAAGCGACTTTCGTGGTCATAATACCCGTAGTGGAATCCCCTTTTCCCCACATCTCCGCCCAATGTCCCAAACTTTATTTCCTTCTTGCCAGCACGATCTGCCTCATATCAGCCTGATCTAGCACCGCAATGTTCTTTCTTTGCCGCGTTTAGGAGCATCACAGAAAAGTGTTTCAAGCGCAGGTTTCTTAGTTACGGGACCATATGGACACGCAGCAAGTTGTCGTCTATCCGGAGTCTCCCGCGGCAGCGCGCGGTGGGCGCACGAGGCTTGTGCCGGGGGGGGGGGGGGTCAGTTAACGAACCGTGCGGGAGAGACAACAGGTGTGGCGGGGAACGGATGTGGGGGCGGGAGAATATCGGATGATTCGGAGGGGAAGATAGCGAGCGAAGAAAGAGTGGGGAAGCGGGGAATAATGATGATGAAGGAGATAAAAAAAAAGAGGGTGAGCGGAAAGGCTTGTGATCCAGCCGGAGAACCACTCATCGCGATGGGGAGCTGCAGCAGCGGCAGCAGCAGCAGCAGCAGCAGCAGCACCAGGAGCGCGGCAAGTGTGGTTTGCGCTAAAAGAACATCGAGCTTTGGGATATCCGAGCGAAATGCGATTCCCTCGTGCGTTTTTATCGGGTCGTGCGCGGGCGCGTGTGCGAGAGAGAGAGAGAGAGAGAGAGAGAGAGAGAGAGAGAAAGGCGACCATTCTATCATCACAAAGAAGTGAAACAAAGACGGGGCGAGATGTGCCGCGCGAAGGAAACGCGTGGAACACGGTGATGCAGCGGCGGAGCCAGCGGAGCCAGCGGCGCGGGGGTGCGGAAGAGAGATGGATAGATAGAGGGCGGAGCGGGGGCCGCGAGGGGGGGGGGGGGGGGGGGGGGAAGTGAGGAGCCGGCATGGAAGACACGGAGCTCTGTTGGGGCTGTGAGATCCCTGTTAGTGCAATCCAAACAAAATGGGCGAACCGGCATGCGGGGGCACGTCCCGTCAAACCGTCCGCCGGCGCTGTGCGAGCCCCCTCCCACCGCGTCCTCAGACCATTTTCCCCTGTGGGCGATCCGTTTCCACCAGCCGCGCATTTCACCCACGGAATAAAACTTTATCTGCGTGCCGGGGTAGGAAACACTTCCCAAAAGCGTAACGAGTTTGGATTTTCGAATTAGTGAATAAAGTGAGGAAATAATAGGGGCGCAGCGAAGGCTCGAGAACGGCTGCACCGCGAGCTTATCGCCTGTTCATTAATTTCCGACCCGTGAAACTCCCGCGCCGCGGCAGTATTTTTCGGAAAATTGGCCGCCCCCCGCTCTGTGACAGACGGCCTTGGTGGATGACAGTGCTGTAGCGTGGCACCTATACACACGCCCACACACACAGCGCGGCACGCGTAAACGAGGGGAGAGCGAGAGAGAGAGAGAGCGCGCCATCGACCCATTGTTTTCTGCGGCCGTACATACGCTCTGCGCGCCGCTCCGCCCGGCCATACGCCCGCTCTGCACCCACGCCACTCCAGGCCCGAAATCGTCGTTCTAATCGGTGACGTACGCGTTCAGCGAACCGAACGAGAGAGAAAGAGCGGGAGAGAGAGAGAGAGAGAGACAAAGACAGAGAGAATGAGAGAGAGAGAGAGAGAGAGAGGGCGAGAGGTCCAGTGGTATCGCGGACGACATGATATATATCGATACGCATGTAGTTGGGATTCAAAACCGTGGGAGCGTTGGGAGGGAAGGGGGGGGGGAGGGGGGGTGGCAGTGGAAGGGCGGCAGTGGCGGGGCAACACCCTTGCGGACCGGCAGCGGCGGCAGCGGCGGCTCGGAGCTAACCGAGTGATGACGTGCGAACGCCGATTGGCGCAGTCAGCAGCCCCCTAATGAAGGCGTCGGCCGGTGTCTGCCGTACGTCACTCGCACCTCTCCGCGCCGTGCGCCCTCTGCCGAGCAGCGCTGCAGCCCCACTGTGAGGAAGATTGTACCGGGTGCAACGAAGGTACACCGGCCGCCGTAGCGGACACTTCACGGGATCATTTTCAAACGTTTGCACCTAAAATGATTCTAGGAAGTCATTTTCCAACGAAATTTTATATTCAAACCCGTCATGGATTCGTCTTGATCCGAGGAAAATAGAATCACATAATTAATTCTGCAATTTTGAAAAAAAAATCCTCTTTAAGGGCTCGATGATAATATGGTGAAAAGGTACAGCGACCGCTTTCGAAAGGACAGCGAAAACTGTTGACCAATTGACAAACTTTCACTGTAGCTTTTTCTTACAGGTCCCGCAGCCCCGACGGAATGCGCTTCACATTCCACCGCCGACCTCTCAGTCGCAGAGTTCCTTTTTTTTTTTTCGACGTGAAAATTTAAAGTTGCTCCCTTCCCGCGCCGCGAGGCCGAGACCCGGTCGCCGGAAAGGATGTGTGTGTGTGTGTGTGTGTGTGTGTGTGTGTGTGTGTGTGTGTGTTGTCTGGGGGTGGACTGATAAAAATTGTAGAGCAGACGTCGCTCCCCCCGCCCCGCCCGGCCCCTATCCTCGAGCCGAGATCCATCTTACAATGTCGGCGACAAGGGCACTACACCGCCCGGCAGTGCCGTGACCTCGGCCACGGGCCGGGACCAACAGCCTCACCGCCTCAGGGACATCCTCGGGCACCTAATGCCGCACTGACTGACGTACACGCGCCCGTCTTCAGAGGGGGAAAGGCGAGTCGAGATTCTGCGGGCCGCGGGAGGACGTAAGGCAATGGCAACGCTCCCGACAGGCACGCACACACACACACACACACACACACACCGAGTACAGCACACACGAAAGTCTCATTCTCTCTGCCCTCCCTCCCCCCCCCCCTCTCTCTCTCTCTCTCTCTCTCTCTCTCTCTCACACACACACACACACCAGTGCAGATGCCAAGTCGCCGCCCCGAGGCAGTGCCGGGCGCATCTCTTTACTAATGGTCGCATTTGTAAAGTCAGCTGTACACTGTTGGGGTGGGAGTGAGGTGGATGGTGAGCCGGATGTGGGAGAGAGAGAGACTGCATAAGAGGCGAGGGGGGTGGGAGAGCCCGGGTAGGAGGCTGCCTGCCTGCCTGCCAGCCCGCCCGCCTGCCTGCCCGCCCCGGCCCCGTTGAAATATTGGCCGGCCTATTTCCGAGTGGCGCCACACAAGCAATGTCGGTTGCATTTTGGGGCAAAAAAGAGGAGGGGGTGGATGAGGCAAAAAATAAAAGATAATAAGCACGCGATACACCTGATTCCGTGGTTGTTGAGGATAGACTCCCGCCACGGCCATGGCTGCGCAGCACGGCTCTTTTTGTGATGTTTTGTACCCTGGCGGGCCTCCCCTCCGAGGAAGCACAAAACTAGTTGCAGCTAATAACGTGCGCCACGGTGGACTGAGTGGGCCGCCGGCCCTTCAAATTATCGCAAGAAGCGTTAAACACCGTCATCACACTCTTGCAGAAATAGCGGCGCCCAGCATCAACGTCAGCGGGCCCCGGCAGACCTCCCCGCCCTAACTCCCTTATCCTCATCCTCCCCCCCCCCCCCACCTCCACCTCTACAGCCCCCGCGCCCGCTCTCCCTCGCTGCAAGAGCGCTTTTTTTTGCGACTGGAGAGCTTTCTTCATTAGTGGAATAAGGCACGGACCGACAAATGGGCGGAACGTATTACTGTAAGCACCCAAAAGCTCCACCAGAAAACAAAGCCAAAACTTGTGGCCCCTCTACCCGCTCTCTGCCGCGCTTGTGCCCCTGAAGGCGCTGCTCCCGCTGCCGGGCCCCTGCCTGCCGGCGAGGCGCCGCCGCTCCGAGTTTGCCGAGGGAGACGAAGACCAAGTTGGCCAACTTGACTTCCGATGATGTGCCGCCATGGCCGAACGAACAGTGCTGTTAGTGAAAGTGGATTTGTGTTGGCAGCCCTGCCCCAATAATGTTTCCAGGTGTTTGAGCAACATCAAGGTAAAAGCATGGCCGGCTCCTGCGCCCCTATGCGCGCGTCCTGCGCCTTTTTCGGCCGGCCGCGGCAACGGCCCGCCGCGGCGTCCAGGCGGACAGATAGATGGGTGGACGGGGGGAGGGGGCCGCAGTGAGGAATGGTTTCGGTGAGCGGTGACCTAACTGCGTCTCTGGCCGTTGAATAATAGAGGACGAACGGCAATCTCTCTCCCTCTGTCTCTCTACCTCTCGCTCTCTCTCTGTCTCTCTCCCTCTCTCTCCAACTCTCCCAGCCCCTATCCGTCTGTCCTCCTCCCCTGATGCACGTCCTGAAGGGGGCCCGTAACCAGAAGCCGCCTGATGCGACATTCCATCGGAATTAGTAGGGCGGTTTGCAGCAGCCAGCCAGCCAGCCAGGGGGTGGCGGCGGGTACCACTGCCAGGCCGTGCCCGCAGGGGGGCCGCAGGGGGGACCGCAGGGGGGCCGCAGGGGGCCGCAGGGGGTCCTCGGGAGCCTCGGGGGCCTCGGGGGAGTCGTCCGCCCACGACGACGGCCGCACCGCCGCACTGCCGCACCCCGGCACCCCGGCGGCTTGGCCGACACTTGGCGCCGCACACCCCTCCGGCTCTGCGCTCTGCGCCGCCCAGGCAGCTGATCAGCCAGCTCCGTGCCTGTGGCTGACCGCGGCGGCCGGCGCCGGCACGGCCGGAGCGGCAGCGGGACGGCACCGCACGACCGCCCCGATCACACCCTTCGAGCACGACTCCCGGCCCCGAGGCGCGCGCCGAGGCGAGTCGTGCACAAGGTGGTATCGACAAACGTTCAATTCAATTTTATCTTGAAAAATGGACTCCGCTGCACTTGAAGAAGCGGGCGTGTCGTGTCGGGCGGGTGAGTTTGGAGGTGATTTTGGGTTTGTGTGCACCCCGGCCCAGCCCCGCCCCTCCGAATCGCCCCTCCCTTTCGTGACGGTAGATTGCTTCCGAGGGCCTTTCGATATCGGCCCGAGCAGACTAATGGAAATCCTGGGCGGCGCGCGCGGTGCACGGTGCGGGCAACACTAAAGTCCGTCGTGATTCTTTTCTCACCCCGCCAGTTTCGTTCCTCACGAAAGTCGCTTCTTTATGGCGGTGTGTTGCGTTGGGTATCGGCGAACAACGATTTCTGCGCATTACTCGCGGCGAGAGTCGGGGCCGCGGCCGCATCTCCGCCGGGCAGCGCGGCTGCAGCCGCCCACGCGAGGTGCCGCCCGCAGCCGCCCGCAGCCGCCGCCCTAAATACTTTGGCGTGCGAACACTCTGTACGTAAGTTGGGGGAAATGAGTTTTCGACAGTTTTGGCTGGCCAGGCCGCCGCTGCCGCCGCCGCCGCCTGGCCTTGCCTCCTCCTGCGCCCGCGCGCCGCGCCTCCGCACACACCTCGCCACGCCCCGCCACGCCCCGCCACGCCTGAGGGTGAGAATCACAGGATTATGCGGATGAGCTGGCGTCAAGTGAGGAACTGGGCGGAGAGCAGGGAGCCGGCGCGGCGCCGGCGGTGGGAGGGGAGGCGCTCAAACACAGCCGCGTACCTGCCGGCTCCGCCCGGGGCCGCTGCTTGCTGCTGCCCGGAGCCAGGCCAGGCCGGGCCGGGCCGGGGGGGGGGGGGGCCGCAGCAGAGCATGCCTTGCGTCGCTTTGCAGTGTTTTGGGCTGCAGCGGTGGTC
Source organism: Megalurothrips usitatus (assembly GCA_026979955.1). Classification (NCBI taxonomy): domain Eukaryota; kingdom Metazoa; phylum Arthropoda; class Insecta; order Thysanoptera; family Thripidae; genus Megalurothrips; species Megalurothrips usitatus. Next base: position 16,086,886 of record CM049592.1, read on the forward strand.
GCCACAGCGGCGCAAGACCAGAGGCGGGCGGCCGCTGCCGCCGCCGCCGCTGCTGCCGGGACCGGCGGCCGAAGAAGCCACGAAACAATGCACGAGCCGATATGCATATTCATAGCAGGGCGATGATGTGCGGCGAGGCTGGGGGCGGCAGGGGGGAGGGGCGGGGGGCTGAGAGTGGGGGCGACAATAAGGAAAACAGCTCATCAGACGCACAAATGAGGGCGGACACCGTCGTGGGCGGACGTCCTCGGGACGCCGCACTGACGCCGCACGGACGCCGCACGGACGCCGCACGGACGCCGCACGGACGCCGCACGGACGCCGCACGGACGCCGCACGGACACCGCACGGACGCCGCACGGACGCCGCACGGACACCGCACGGACGCCGCACGGACGCCGTTTGTGGGCTGGGTTTGGCGCCGGGCTCCAGCGGCGGCTAAAGGGACTTAAGAGAAGCGCGGTCGGCCACCCTCTGCTGGAATAACCTTGAGGGCGATTCGTTAGAACAATAGAGCTACGCAAAAGAGGGGGTGGGGGAGGCGCGGCGGGGGCCGTGGCGGGGGGCGTGGCGGGGGCGGGTCCCATCGGGTCCCATCCCCCCGCGCGGGTTCCACTGGCCCCCGCGCCCCCTCCCGCCCAGCTTCTCTTTTTCCGCCGTGCACTTTATAGACGGATCTCGAAGGTATTAAGGTGCCCCGTTAGGGCTCTTAGATAAAACGAGAGGGTCTTCACAGCGAGAAAGAGGCGGGGAGAGGACGGGGGAGAGAGAGAGAGAGAGAGAGAGAGAGAGAGAGAGAGAGAGAGAGAGAGAGAGGGAGAGAGAGAGGAGAGAGAGAGAGAGAGAGAGAGAGAGGGAGAGAGAGAGGAGAAGAAGGAGCAGGAGGGAAGGGGGGAATTGAGAGGGACAACGAGGAGGAAAGTGAGAGGCGGGGAATGAGGGAGAAAGATAAAGAGGAAAAGGGGAGAGTGAGAGAGAAGGAAATGGAAATGGCGTCGGGCGGGGCGCGAGTGGCGGGAGGGAAGGTTGAAAGGCAGACGGGAAAGCGACGCCATCCCACAAGGATCAGCCATAGTGGGGCAAAGTGGACGATATGAATTCGTTTGAGACTCGATTACCCCGCTTAAGGCGCACTCCGCGAGGTGAGGGGAAATAAGGGAATGATGGCGGTTGACATGGCGGGGGGAATTACTCGCTTTGACGCGAAGGCGAGAAAAGCGGGATCATGAATATGCCAGGATTTGCATGGAAGGCCTCGCCGCGTTGGACGGATTCGCGGACGCGGTCCGAGCGGCGCCACGATCCTGTTGTGGAATCCCGACCGCGGCTCACCGTGGCCACCGGCGCTGCCCCCGCACGGGGCAGACAGTCCCCGATAACAAGAATCGCACAAAAGTGTGTTGGTCGGAGCGGCGGCGTGCGGCGTGAGGGCAGTGGGCCCGCGCCGGGCCGCGCCGCCGGTCCCTGCCGTGCGCGGGGAGTGTTAGGTGAACGATGCTCCCTATACCCATAACCCCCCGCGGCCCCGCTGCCCCCGCGCAGCCCCCCCAGCCCCCCCGCAGCCACCCTCTCGTGCCGTCGCATCTCGACCCGCATGGCTCAGATAAAGCAAAGGGAAGGGGAGAGGGGGAGAGTGGGGGAGGGGGGGGGGGGCAGATTCGGGCTAACATTCCGCTCGGGTCGAGGTAGAGCATGGTGAAGACCGGTCGGGTCGGGAAGGGGAGGAGAGAGGTTAGGGCTAACATTCCACCCGGATCGGGAGAGAGAGAGAGAGAGAGAGAGAGAGAGAGAGAGAGAGAGAGGCGGGGAGGGGAGGCGAGCGCAGAGGGGACGAGGTTAGGGCTAACATCCCTTGCGCGGGGTGGCTGGCGCGCGGAGGAGAGCTGCTGGCACGGCGGCGGCGAGGTTAGGGCTAACATCCCACCAGGGAGGGGGGGGGGGGGGGGGCGCCACGCCCTCGGAAAGCACCCCCTCCCCTCCGCAGCGCCCGGCCCGGCTACGCGGCCCTGGGTGGAGCGACCCGAACGCCCCCTCCCTCCCGCCCCAGCCTCCGCCCCCCCCCCTCTCCCCTCGCCGGGAGGGGGGCTCAGGGGCCCTGCCCTATACGGGATCTCTCAAAGCCCCACCCTTCTTCGTCGGCTGCCAGCTACTGCCGGGCCGGGTACAGGCAGGCGGCGGGGCGCGGAGCGGCGCGGAGCGGAGCGGAGCGGCGTGGCGAGGATCGGTGCTCGTGTGCTCTTGCGGACCGAAGGAAATTTCCTGCTGGGAAAGGGAAGTATTCCCGTGCAAAAAGGCTGGCGGGGGTTGCCGTGGAGGTACTTTTGCGGGTCCCCGGCTGCGCGGCAGGACAGGCAGGTCAGGCAGGCGCGCCGCTCCCAAAGCATAACGTGACCTCGCGCGGCCACGGCGGCAAAAAAAAAGTCGGAAAAGTCCTTCGTGGAGAGGGCACCGGTGGCGGCTCCTGCTCCGACGCTCCGGTCTGGAAGTTAAAATGACCACGCCGTTAGCGAGTCGCCCCGCGGCCGCGGCCGGCTGCGGCTCAATAGTCATTGCCTTTGATGACCTGTTGTTGCGAGGCGCTCGTGCGGCCGGGGTGACGGGGCCGGTGCAGCGACGCGAGCTGCTCACTCCGTACGAACGAATATGCACGCAACCGATGCGGACTGACGGACGAACGCGCCGATGAGGGATGAGTGCGATTTGCACGAGAGCGGCGAGGCGCGGGCCGCGGCGGCGTCGTGACCTTGGTGACCCCGGGGGACGGACAGCCGCGCAGCCCACCGCGGATGCTACAGGCCGGATCAATTTTTCATCCGCGGCCGCGGGAGCGAAGAGGATGCACGAGGACACAAGGTGCGCGCCCCGCCGCTGCTGTCGGACTCGGTGCGGCAGCCTGACCCAACCCGAGGTCGGTCCGTGCCCACCCACTCCCCGCCCCGCCCCGCGCGGTGCGGCACCCGGCAGCGCCGCCCCCCGGAGGCCCCTGGCCCCCGGCCCCCGGCACGTTGCTCACGCACGTTCAGAATTGCGTTACGCGCATATATTTCTATGTAGGGCGCTGAAACAATTCAAACGAAATGCAAATAAGGGGTGCGCGTCTCTTACGCGAGAGGTCCGGGGACACGGAGGGCTCGGAGGGCTCGGAGGGCTTGGAGGGCTTGGAGGGCCGGCAGCGCGGCAGCGCACTGCAATGGATCGGTACAGAATGCCAGATTGATGTAGCAGAAGCGACCTTTTATCCAGGAGCCGATACAAAGTGACAGAAACGTTCTATTAAAGGAGTCCCCTCGACCAGGGCAGGACGGAAAGGGGGTGGGGGCGGAGAAAGAGAGAGAGAGAGAGAGAGAGAGAGAGAGAGAGAGAGAGAGAGAGAGAGAGAGAGAGAGTGGGGGGGGGTCGAGCCGGCCGGGACCAGACCGGCCCCGACCAGCCCTGCGGGGCGGCGCGGGGTCAGCAGGTTCAACTGGAGGCAGGACGAGGTGATTTCCTCTGCTGCTGCTCCGCTTCCTGATTCCTGTTGTTCTTTCTACTTTTTTGTCATCTCGGCCGCCTTTTGTCCGCATCCACAAACTGGGGCGGCGAGGTGGGGCAATCTGTGCCGAGGTATTCGGAGGGCCGACACGCAAGACAAAGAATGAGGTGGACACGTCAAAGGCGGCGACGGAGGCAGGAGGTGTGTGTGTGTGTGTGTGTGCAAGAAAGAGAGAAAGTGCGAGGAGTGAGACGGTGAGAGGCAGGAAGACGGAGTGAGACTGAGAGGGGGGAAGTCATGAAAGGGAATTTAACGGGAATTCAAGTGGGCAGCGAGGGCGGCATTCGAAGTGGCGCGGAGGGAGGCGCGCGTTAAAATGCCAGGGACGGACACACTTAAGAGTTTTAAGAGTTCCGGCAGGACTTGGCGGCGGTCCGCTCGTCCCGGCCAGTGCAGTTAATGTCAGTCGGCAGTGACAGCGGCGAGCGGCGAGCGGCGGGCGGCGCGGCCCCCCGACCTGGCCGCGCCCGGGGTCTGGCTAGAGAGACTCAGAGTCCCTCTGAGTCTCTCTAGGTCTGGCACACTGCTGTCAGAGCGCGTCAGAAGTGCGTCAGCAGCGCGTCAGCAGTCCGTCAACAACGCACCAACGCGGTAGGCAACCCTTCACATCGCGCCGCGGTCCGTCACACTCGATCGCACTCGCTTGGACGTAGAACGGGAATAGAGAACGCAGAGGGAGAAGGAGCGAGGAGAGGTTGGGAGGTAACCGAACTCCATTTCAAAAGGGACGTGGAGATAACCTAATTATTTATCGTAGCTGGAGGAAATACGCCGCGGCCGGTCGTGGGGCGGCCGTGAGGAGCAATCATTTCATCCCGCTGGCGCCGTGCCGCGCCCCGGCAGCCTCGGGCCGCGGGCCTCGGCCCCGGCCCCCCGCCGCGCTGCCCGCGCACGCTGGCCCCCCGCGGCCCGCGCCTGACCGAGGCCGCTGGTGTCCTTGGAGACTCGCGCTTTGATAAAGTGTTCGCTGTGTTGACGACCCCCCGACTCCCTCTGCCGCTGCCTCTCTCGTGTTTCATGAGAAATCGCACAGCTTCAAAAGTCAAATGACTGCAAAAGCAAATCATCAGCATTCGAGCACTCGCGCGGCGTATGAAGAGGGCGGGGAAAGAAATGAATGCTTTTCTAAATATTTGCAAAAAAAAAAAAACGGAGGGGGGGGGGGGGTGCGGAATGTGGGCAGCAATTCCGTATATATATAGCAAAGTTCCCTGAATGATTCTGAGGCCGTGGGCAGAAAAATATTAGCGGCCCCCGGCCCCTCCACTGCCGCCTGCCGCCTGCCGCCGCCAGCGGCATCACACCACAGCCAGGGCGTGTTATGGCCATTACGGGCGCTATGTAGCGGCGGCGCGGGCTTCTTGCACCCCTTACCCCCTCTTCCACCCCTCGGGGGGTAGGCCACACCGCATTACTCCCAAGCACACCAGGTTCCACTGCATTGAGCACACTCCAACCCACTCCGTCTCCCTCCACGCCACGCGCCTCCCCCTCCCTCCCCCCTCCTTTCTCTCTCTCTCTTCTCTCTCTGTGTCTCTCTATCCTCCCACCCTCTCTCTTCCTCCGCCTCTGCGTGCCTCAATGGCAAATCAGCACCCGCTTGGAACAGGCTGCACAATAGCCGGCATGATGACTGCTCTGACCGGCCCTGGCGGTCCGTGCGGGGTGCAGGAGGGGGGGGGGAGGGGGAGGGGGAGGGGGGGGGGGGGGGGGGGGGAGGAGGGCGCAGGGCGCACGGGGACGAGACGCCCCGGACGATATTGTAGTCCATGACGTCGGCCGTTATTTAATTCATCAGCTTGGGATCATCACAACTCAAGCGGTGAAAGGTCCCGGTCCGTCCCTCCGTCTCACGGCCCCGCCCCTCATCACCCCCGGACCCCCGGTGATGCACTGACAGCCCCATTCAACACATACTTTGCTCATAAATTCAAATCACGCTGTGGTAATCGGCCGGACACAGAAAATGAAAACGAACGTGAGAATTTTGGGCGGGTGCTTTGACCCTCAGCTCTGATGTGCCAGCATCAGGAGTCAAAAGAAGAATTTGGTAGAGCGTATCCTCTTGCACTGCGTTCATCGAATCCCGCACGAACGCCCTATTTTTCTGATATCCTATGACAGAGAAGGAAAGGATTCTCATAGTGAAACAATTTGGCTTGTGGATCATGGCTTCACTCCATGAAAGTGAATAATAAAATTCGTCGGTGTGGAAATTAAGCTTTCTCTGGCCGGTGTTCGAGGTTTGCCAGGGGGTGTCAGCGTTGCCGACGCACAGCGGCAGCATGAGCCATATATTAATCCGTGTAAAAGAAAGTGTGCGGCACGGCAGGCCCGGCTACTGCCAGGGCTACTGCCCCGTCCCGGCGGCGGCCTCTTGCGAACGGAAATTTGAAAGTCAAAATGAGGGCGAATAGAGAGGGTGTGTGTCGCCCTCGGCCCTCTCGGATATTCGTCGGCAGCGAGAGGACGGGCGGGAGACCGGCACGGGGAGAAGTAAGGTTGGCTTTCACATGACAAGCCAGCGACGGCGAAGAACAGTCCGGGCAAAAAAGAAGAGGCTATCACTATTCCGACGTTCGCGGCGCAGAAGTAGCTGTCGAGTGTGTCAAGTCGAGAGGCCGCACCGCACTCCGGGCGGGCGGTCGATCTACTTCCGTCTGTGAGAGATACCGCAAACCGAGTCTGCACGGCCCTTTCGCTTCCCGCTTGCGGCTCGGACGCCGGTTCGAAACCTTGCCGGGGCTTCGCGAGAAAGCAAACGCGAAGTAAACGAGATCATGAAACTGTTCTGTAAGCCTTTTTAGTGATGGTTCGACCGCGACGGATTCATAGAACACGGAGGACAAGGAGGGCAGGGTCAAATCGAGGGAGGGAGAGAGAGAGAGAGAGAGAGAGAGAGAGAGCACGAACAATAAGCAAAAGGGTACGCTCGAGAATAGGAGACGAGGGTAGTTGCACGTTTGTAATACGACTATTCAGTGGCCTCGCGTATCAGCCCAACCATATATAACAACAATAGGATTACTACCCCTACTCCTGGAACCCTCCCACGACCCCCTTCCCCTGCAGACATTTAAACTGCAAGCGATTTATGTGCGCCCGCCCATCCTAACCGCGCTCACGTGCGCGTGTGTGTATTCGAGTGTAATATGCCCGTGTATTAGTGTGCGAAGGGTGGCCGCCGCGGCCCCGTCGGGCTGGCCTCGCCTCGGCTGCTGGCGAGGGGCGCGGTGGATGGCCAGGCCAGGCCGGGCCCGTCAAGAAGGGGAGTAAATCGATGGCAACGGTCTGGGCTGCTTGCAATCGTAGGTGAGTGGTTGCGTTGTTTCTTTTCTTAAAGCCCTTTTCCTTTCGTTAGAAATTTTTCTTTGCGGAGGGGATGAGGTCATTATTCGTTCCACACGATGGTGGTGGTGGTGGTGGAGGTGGTGGTGCCGCTTTCAAAAGTTTAAGTCTCCCGGGCGACGGGCGGTGGCGGCGGCGGCGGTGGCGAGAGGGAACGGATGGGACGGGTCGGGTCCCTCGTGCAGGTCCTAACCCTGTCACCAACCCGTCCCATTCTGGCACGGCCGGCCCTTCCTGTGCCGGGGGAGGGGAGAGGCGTGGCCGGTCGGGGAATCACGGAGGGGGAGGAGAGGGGAGGGGACCTGGCGCACGGCCGCCGCCACCGCTGCCGCCGCCGCCGCCGCCGCCGCCGCCGCCGCCGCCGCCGCCGCTGCCGGACCGGCCGGGGGTTCGCCCATTCCTCCTGATATGCGGACATCCACTTCCGGGATATATCGCCCCGACAAGACCCGGCCACCCGGGCACCCGGGCTGCCCGGGCTTCGGTCGGCCTAACCCCAACCCCTTAGGGCGGTACACTGGTACACTAGTCGAGCACGCTCGGGCGACACCCGCATCCCCGCCTCCCTTTTCTCTCTCCCTCTCTCCTTCTCGCTCGTTCTCTCTCGCTCTCTCACTTTCGCTCTCTCTCTCTCTCTCTCTCTCTCTGCTCGCCCCGTCCCCTCTCGCTACCCTTTTTCACCTCTACGCAAACTCTGTTCTATCCCAATTCCGATCCCCTGCTGACCTACATAACCGAAGCCCGGCGGGCAGCGATCGGCGGGAATCGGGGAGGTTTATTTGGAGCAGCGGGGTCCGAGGTGCTCGCCTGCAGCGTCCGTGGTG
>CM049592.1:16095089-16220089 GCA_026979955.1 Megalurothrips usitatus
ATTGCAGTCAGAATGTGATTGGCATCCGGCATCGCGCGGATGTTTTTGTTCGTTATGTGATGGACCTGGACCGGGATACGCGTCTCATGTAAGACGAGAAAGTTTCTGTTTAGCGCGCCGAGCCGCGAGCCGCGCCGCGTCTGCCTTGCCAGTGCCAGTGCCTCAGTAGTTCGGTGTGTCTTGCGGTCGTGTGGGCTGACGGGCTTCGGGTCCCAGCAGTCGAACCAGTCAGCCCGAGCACACACACAGAGTTGGAGGCGAGCGCGCCGCACGCCACACGCCGCACGCCGCAATACGAGCGGGGCCGCGGCGCTGCCGCTCGTCCGCTGCTGACTGCCGTGTTTGGCGTGGGCGAAAGAAACTGAGGTCTGAATAAGGAAGGGAGAAGGGGTGGTGCGGGGGACTTCCCGAAGACACGATGATTACAACGGCTTTCACATTCAGCCGCGTGGGCCCCACAGTCGGCGTGCTTTTTAGCTGCCCTGTCGTCCCCCAACCCAACCCGAGTGGTACAGCGGCAGCGGCCGGGCTGGAAGAGGGGGGAGGGGGGGGGACGGCGCAAGAAGTTGAGTAATGTCCGGCCCGGAGTGGCAGTAGGCATAAACCGGCGCCGCCGCCGACCAGACCCTTCTCTTCCCGTCCCCGCCCTTCCAAACCAACTCCCTCACGGCGGACCACCGCAGCACCCCGCTAGTGGCTGCTTGATAGACACCCCACACACGTCCCTTCTCTTTTCGGCTTCGTTAATCCCCATCCCCATCCCCATCCCTCTGTCTCTGTCTCTGTCTCTCCCTCTCCCTCTCCCCCTCTCTGTGTCTCCACCTCTCTCTCTCTCTCTCTCTCGTCCTCCCCCAGCACCAGGGGCTGCCCGGCGTGACCAGCACCAAGTCAGAGCTCGACTTTTTATCCATGTCTGGCCCCCGAAGCTCTTCACAAATTCATATTCCGAGGGACGTGGTCGCGCCGAATCGTCTTCGAAAGGTTGCACACACGCGCGTGTCGTGCGTCCGTGCGTGTGTGCGCGTGTGCGTGTGTGTGCGTGTGTGTGTGTGTGTCGGTCGCTTCCCCGATATTCGTACGGCCGTCGTAACCCCTGTGCCGCGCGGAGGTGCGGGGAGGAGCGGAGGAGGGGAGGAGGAGAGGAGGGTCGGAGGGGGAGGAGGAGACGAGAGCTTTTACGTTTCCACGGGGACGCAACGTGGCCGGAATGCAAGGGCCAAAAATGCATGTGGGAGAGTGGTGGTGGGGGTGGGAGGTCTGAGACAGACAGCGAGCGCGGGGCGGGCGCGGGCAGAAGGGGTACTAAGAAATAAAGGGCACACGCCGCCCCCGCCGCCGAAGTGGGTCAAGACTGGGACGCGGGGCGGCGCGGGGCGGCGCGGGGCGGCGCGGGGCGGCGGGGGTCTCAGATCTGTGAGACCGCATTACAGAGGTTCTTGCTGCTGCTCCCCGCGCCGCCGTCAGCGCCGGCCGCGGACCGCACACACGGCAGCGAGGCGGCGCCGCCGCTACCCGCCCGGCACGCTGCGTGGACGCTGCGTGGCCACCGCGTGGACGCCGCGTGGACGCTGCGTGGCCGCTGCGTGGACGCAGCGCTGTCCACATTCCGTCGGGCCTGTCTAGTTGACGGGCTTGTCCGATAGCCGCGCCCTCCCACCGCCCCAACAGAGCATAATGAGTCAATCAAATAATTGGACGCACTCCCTTTGATCGTGTACCGGTGACAGTCAGGGCTGGGTCCGCAGGGACTGGTCGCACACACACGCACACACACACACGCACACACACACATGCACAGATACACACACACACACTCACGCGCACATGCACAGATACACACAGTCAGCGTTGATGAAAGGCCGCTTGACCTGCAGACTATTACGGCACGTGCACAATCAGGGCCGGTCCGCACCGGGCCGCACCCGCCCCCGGCCCGCCGCTGGTCCGCTGGTACGTCCACAACCCGCCACCACCGTGACCTTGTTGTCGGAGCTCCGAGCATTTCGGACGGAGCCGAGAGCGCCCGGGGGGTAGGCAGCTCCGACCGCTCCGCGCACGCGTGTGATGCGGGCTGGCCTACCCTGGGACCTGCAGGCGCTCATTGGTTGGGCCAGACGACTTCCTCTGCATTCAGAACCATTGACTCGAGTATTTATCTGTCCCTGACCAGTGTCATATCAACCGTAACACAACGTTTGTGTTACGAAATGTTTTAGGGGTGCCTAGCCTGACCTTTTGATGCCATACGTGTATTTTACAGTTCTACTGTCCCCAGACCAGGGAAGTCACCAACCCCTTATTCAGAACTAGGTCTTCATTGGCCGGATTGGGCGAAAAGCGTGTTTCGAGTCCCGTAGAAATTTTTCATGCATTCAATGACAGTCGGAAGTGTCGCTCTGTAGCCTCACGGGTGTTCTGATGACAGTCAACACTTGCACACCGTGTGTGTGTGTGTGTGCGGGGGTCACGTCTGTGTGACCCAGTCTGCCTGCTCTCGCTGGGCACGCTGGGGGCCCTGCGGGGGGGCCCTGCGGGGGGTTCTGCGGTGCCCTTCCTGCTCGGTGAATGGGAGGGAGGGAGGCGGGTGTGGGAGGCTGTTGCGATCCGGGACTGCAAAATGCATGTGCGGGGCCGACACCGAACGCGTGTGGGTGTCGGGGTCCTGGCGGGTCCTGGCGGGTCCTGGCGGGCCCTGGTGGGCGTCGGGCCGCCGAGGCTGTGTGGGTCCCCGCCGGCCCCCGCAGGCCCCCGCCCCCTCCCTCCCCAATGACCGGTGGCCGGCAGCCGCAGCACATCAACATTTTAATTCCATTGGGGTCGGGCCCCGGGCCGGGCGGCCTGCGGGCGGTGGCCTGCCCGTGCCCGGCAGGGGGGCTGCGGGGGTGGGGGCGCCGAGCAGCGCGGGCTGTTCTGCCGTGATTCCGAGGGGCCGGCTTAGCCCCCCCGTGGCACCTGCAGTGCACATGTACGCGCGCGCACACACACACGTGCTACTGCCGAGGCCACTGCACCGCGCCCGTTGGTGTGTGTGTTGGTGTTCCACTTTCGGTAATATTCACTCGTACTAAAGATGGCAGCGGGGCGCGCGGCAACGAAACAAAAAGCGATACGGAAAACTCGGCTGAAGAGCAAACAGGCATATACGATTGCAAAAGGGAGGAGAGGAGGGAATGGCGAGGAGAGAGGCAGACGGAGCCAGCCAGAGGCAGCCAGAGAGAGAGAGAGAGACAAGGATAGAGAGGGGCTTGTCGCAGAGATGCAGGCCGAGAGAGAGGCAGCCCGGCGCACGCGGCACGAGCGGCGCAGGCTGGCAGTGGGCCACAGTAGGCTAGCAGGCCGGCCGGGTGGCAGCGGGCGGCAGCGGGCCGCAGCCAGGCAGCACCGATCAATCTCCATCTATCAGACGGACAGGTTCGAGGTTTGCACAGGGAGTGCGGAGAGCTGCAGGCGACAAGATATTGGGCGGCAAGAGGGAGGGAGAGAGAGAGAGAGGGGGGGGTGTGTGTGAGTGAGAACAAGGAGACGGGTGCGTGCAGGCTGCGCATGGGGAGTCGAGAGACGGGCGGGCGGCCGCCGAGGCGAGAGGCTTGTCGTGATACAAATTAATGCGAGGGAGCTCGCCCCGCCGCCGTCCCAATCGCCACTGCAAAGCGAGGGGCAGAGGTGGACAGGCGGCGGCAAGCGGCCGCGGCAAATCGTGTGCGACGCGTTCGCGGCCTCGCCGACGGCTTTCGACTTTTCATCCCATTTCTCGGTGACTGCCTGTGCTGTCTCAGGTTCGCGGCAAAGGGATTGCGGGCGGTGGAGGGGTGGGGGGGGGGGGGGGGGGGGGGCGACCCGGCCGGGATGCGGACCTCAATCTGAGCGTGAAATCCATTATGGGGGAAGCTGATTCGATTCCCCTCATCTGGAAGCCGTGCCGATGACATTACGGAGGCATTCACTGCATTAGTGTCTTTCCGAGAGTGATCCGGCACGAGCCGCTGCCTGTCTGACGCCTCGCGGCCTGTGCTGCCCGCGCGCCTGCTCACCCCGTCAAGTGGGGGTGTGTGGCGCGTCGTGCCGGCCGCGTGTCCACATCGTGCCGTGTTGCCATGGTGACGCGGTGGTGGGGGGGGGGGGGTATAGTAGCAGTACGGGTATAAGCACATCCCTAAGGTACTCATACTTTGGTGTTCAGCTGTTTCTTGCTTTAGGGAAGGGTTTTAGATATGAGTTAGTGGGTTTTAGGACTTCCACCTCCTCTGCTCCCTCCAGGGTCGCGCTCTCGCCGCATCCTGGCTTTAGGACCCGAAGAGGCGCCTGCTGTCTTGCCGCGGTGTCTGCGGGCCGGGGGCCGCCGTGCCGGCCGATGCCGCGGCCGGTCCCGCAGGCATGGAGCCACACGCAGGTCGTTACAGATAACTTCGCAGACGCGGGGCGAGGCGGAGGCGGGCGCGCTTTACATATTCTGAATCAGTACTGATTGTGGTATGTTTCTGCCGGACGCATCCGCTCTCCACCTGCGCCCCTCCCCTCCCCCCCTCCCCCCCCTCCTCCCTCCCTCCCCCCTCCCCCCCCCCCTCCCTCCTCCCCCCCTCCCCCCTCCCCCCTCCTCCTCCCTCCCCCCCTCCCCCCCCCCCTCCCTCCCCCTCCCCCTCCCCTCCCCCCTCCCCCCTCCTCCCTCCCCCCTCCCCCCCCCCCCTCCCCCCTCCCCTCCCTCCTCCCCCTCCTCCCTCCCCCCTCCCCCCCCCCCCCCCTCCTCCCTCCCTCCTCCCCCCTCCCCCTCCTCCTCCTCTCCCCGGCCTGCCGCCGCCCCCGGGACGTCGGCAAACCCCACCGCTGCTTGCGCTGGGCACACACCCGGTCAGCAGCCGCCTGCGGGTCCTGCGAGGGGCAAACACTTGAACCTGACGCATATGAGTGGACGGCTGAGAGAGAGAGAGAGAGAGAGAGAGAGACAGAGAGAGAGAGAGACAGAGAGAGAGAGAGAGAGAAGGCACCCGGGGGGAGCCGCAGAGGGCGGGAGGGGTGAGGGCGTCGGTCTGAGAGAGAACCCGGGAATCGAATTGAGGAAAATCGTGTCAAGATTTGCTTGCACTCGCCAGGCAGCTCCGGCCGGCGTGCACCCACACGGCAGTGCCGTGTCGCTGGGACACCTCGCCTCGGGGGCACTTGTCGGCGGCCAGGACCCTGCGACGCCCCGAGGAGGCGGTGCGGCCCTTTTCTCGGCGCGGTTCACGTTGTGGGGGCGCGTTGTGTGGCGATGGTTTGATTGGATGGGTTGATATGGGAATGCGGAAGAGCAGCGGGGCCGGGCGGTCGGATGGTCGGATGTCGGAGATGGGAATCGGGGGAAGGGGGAGGGGGGAGGGGGGCGACAGGTCGGGCGGAGGGCGTACGTACTCCGTGCATAGGTGATCGCATGCGTTCCCGGCGGCTGGCTCACTTTGCCTTATTGGCATGTGGGCATACGTGTTGCAGGGAGGGGGTGGCGGCTGTGGCGGCGGCCGCGTCGGCTGCCGTGGCGCCGCTGCGCCGCCGCGGAGGGGCGGGCGGGGAGGGGGTGGGGGCATAGTAGGTCGAAGCACCGGGGGGGAGCGGGGTGGGGGGGAGTGAGGATGCCGGCGCGGCGTGAAGAGGCAATGGTGGTAGGCGTGGAGATAACGAGCAATAGCCAAAGTTTTCCGTGCGCGGGATAAAGCAACCGTGACTCCGTGTTTGAAAACAGCGGCGGGAGCATCTCGGCCATCTCGGCGGCCCGCACAGCGCACAGCGCGCAGCCAGCGGCCGCTCTCTGTCTCTGTCTGTCTCTCTCTCTCTCTCTCTCTCTCTCTCCCTCATCCTACATTTCCCTGCTTGCCCTGCGCGTCTCGCGTGGGCTGGCAGTGGGCTGACCAACTCGTCTAAACACCCGAACGGACAGCAGCAACTGGCAGACGACGTCACCGGGGGAGAGGGGGCGGATAATTGGCTCCGAAACAAAGAAAAAGTTGTCCGTTAAACTGGTATATTATTTCCTGATTCGAGTACAACTGCGGCTGTCAACCGGCGGCGGCTTCGGCCGGGCGCGCCCCGGGCACGAGGGGGGGGGGGGGGGGGGGGCGTCGTCCGCTCGGAGAATGGCCGAAGACAAAGTTCAGAAGAGTGCGCAGCTGTTCCAGGCTGTTCCGCTTGCTCGGCATCATGTGCGGTGAATAATTCGGCAGGCTTTTGGTGGGCAGGTGAGGAGCCGGTGGCGGCGCGGGGTCCGTGCGGGGCCGTCGGGCGAACCCGCCCCCGGGCTGAGGAGAGGGAGGGGGGGGGGTGAGCCGGACGCCACACATGTCCCAGCGGTGCCCGCCAAACAATGCTAACCTCGTATCATTATTATCAAGTTTTATTGTTGTCCATTATTATTCACTGTGTTGTGTGCGCTGCCGGCGCTGCGGGGCCCAGCGGCGCCCTGCCGAGCCGCACTTGTCCGTGGGCTCAGCGGTGCGGCCGGGCCGGCTCGGGCACCGCCCTCGTCAGCTGGAGGCTCCAAAAGGAAAAAAAAAAAAATAGTGCCGGGTGGCAAAAAAGATTTGGATCAAGTTCTTTTTTTTCTTCGCGCTCTCTAGTTAATTGTAACGCACCTAGAACAATGTAGCACAACAATGTATCTAAGCCAAGTCGGACACCGGTTATCAGTCGTGATAGAATTCTTTAGGACCACTGCTGAAAAAAAATCCTTCCTTCCTAAAACAGAGTGGCTTAGAAATCAGCGCAGTATTAACGTGTGTTTTTTTGTTTTTTGTTTGCGTGCGGTGGCCCCTGATGTGTGTCGTCGGGCGATGCAGAATGCTGCTCCTTGTCACTCCTGAGCCTGTGAGCCATTTAAACACCGCCGCACAGCATTATTTACAAAACCCCACTTTTTTTTCATGGTTCCCAACCGTCCTTGAAATGATAAAATAACGCGCTCATTGAGTTTGCAAACGTGATATAACAATTACTCCCACTTTGGTTTGATTTTTCGCCTGTCTCTGGCTCGCGGGTAATCCGCCTGAAACAAGGCGAGAAAGAGAATAAAAGAAGTCGAAGAAGGGAACGGAGTGGAAGAAGAAGAAGAAGAGGAAGAAGAGGGTCCGGGGCCAAAGCCAAAACCTTATCTGGCGCTAGCCGGGGTGCGGCTGGCTGTGCCGGGCTGTGCCGGGCTGGGCCACAGGCTGGCTCCGGGCTGCTCCGGCTGCTCCGGCTGCTGGTGTGTGTGCGGGGCGGGGCGCGGCGCGGTGCGGTGCGGGGCGGGGCCCGGCAGGCCGCGCGGGGGCACGGCACGCCAGCACAGAGCCAGCCACCATCGATCCGCGCACACCACCCTGGACCTGCCCCTCCCTTTTCCCTCAGTGAGCGCGCGCGCTCTCTCTCTCTCTCTCCCTCGCTCGCTCTCGCTCTCTCGCGCTCTCTGTCTCCCTCTCTTTCTCTTTCTCTCTGTTTCTCTCTCGCACGTAACAACTCGAGGTACAGAGGCCTTTCACTTTCTCTCCTCCTCCCTCTTCTGCGTAGGAAACCTGCGCTCCTCCGCCCGCCTTGCCCTTCCCCTTAGGCCTTATTTTTATCCCCATTCTTCTTGTCCCCGTCCCTCCTCGCTTCTTTTTCGTCTCACTCACTTTCGCGGGCCAATTATTCTTCCTGACGTGCCGCAGTCCACGAGCCCCGGTTAGATGACTCAGCTTAAGAATTTTGCTTATTTTCTATCGCAATTACTTCCCTGCCCCGATCTCGCTAATACAATTACGGTAATGACACCGCCCGCCTTTAATAGGGTACTCCGCAAGAGGCGCAGCCCGGAAGTGGAGCGCGCCGTCGCTGCCATATTGGCAGTCATCCGTCGCGGCGTATTCGTCTTCCCGCCCGTTCATTTGCGACGCACGCAACGCCGAGAGCAGCGCCGCATTGTTCGCTGTGGCACGGTATCGAGCTGCGGCGGCGGGGGGGCGCTAACAGACGGCGGCCGCCCCGTGTCCCCTCGGGCCCCCGGCCGGACCCGTCCAGCCCCGGCCTTGCCTCCCGGACCGGGAGGAGCGCTGGGGTGGGCTGCGTGACAGATCCCGCTTGTCCCTTGGCTGTAAACGCATCCTGTCGCCGACACCGAAGCAACACAGCACTCTGTCTGGGCTCGCGCGCCCGCCGGCCCGGCGGCCCGGCGGCACGCATGGCCCCCGTGCCGCCGCCGTACAACACCACGACCACACCGCCGGCCCGGCAGGCGATGATGGCTCTGCTGTGAAACGTTTTATAGAATCGGATCTACAAATTTATCTCCCCTGCTTAATCATTTGTAATTCACTCCGGGAAGGCGGTGTTCCCAGTCAAACGAAATATGAACGTGACCACTGACCACTAGAGAACCCCCCCCCCCCCTCCTCTTGTTGCTTGCTACTGCACAGGAGTGAGGAGGGATAGAGAGACGCGGAGAGAAAAAGAGAAAGTTTGAGGCTGTGGGGAGAGAGAGAGAGAGAGAGAGAGAGAGAGAGAGAGAGAGAGAGAGAGGACAGGGAGGAGGGGGAGACTGCAGTCGACAGTGCGGGCCATCTAATGACTCACTGAGCCGTCGAGGCGAGGAAGCTCTATCGAACTCTCATCAATCTGTCGCGCGCAAGGGAAGAGGAGAGAGACAGACGGAGAGAATGAAATAGTGAGAAAGAGGAGGAAAGGAGAGAAAGAGAGAGAGAAGTGAGGAAGAGATGAAGGGTGGGAGGTGTACGAAAGGGAACTGGGCCAAAGAGACAGATGGGGAGATTGCATTTTCTGCGACTTTTTCCAATCCGAAATTTGTCTCCCAGTCATGAGGGAAGACGCTCGGTCTGTCTCTACCCGGAGCCTTGCCCGGGGTGCCCGTGCTGTGTGTGTGCCTGTGTCTGTGGCTGCGGGCGTACACCAGAGCCTCGCCAGCCTCGGCAGCCGCTGGTCGGGATTCAGGTCTCGTTTTCACAAACCGTTCCCCGCCGAATCCTTTGTGGGGCCCTGCAGAGCTCTGCAGGCCCTGTGCGGCCGCCGCTGTGCGACGGAAGTACAGCTAATTAGATCAAGGCCGCATCTTTATCTCGACCCCTCGCTCCCCGGTGCCCACGGTGCGTTCAGGAGAGAAAAATTATAATTATAAATGCGACCCCTCTTTAGCGAATGTGTTTCTCTACGTCCTCCTTTTCTTTTCACAAATGTATGCTTTTCTGTCGCGCGCGTCAGTCGTTAACGAAAGCCCCCCACCCTCTTCCCCCTTCCCCTTGCAGGCCCTCTCTCAACCAGCCTGTTTGTAGTGTGTCTGGATACCATGCATTTTAAGGAAAGAAAAACGCCCTTTTTACTCATTTCTCTTTTTTTTTCTGAAAAAAAAAGACAATAGGCATGCAGCCAAACAATGAGGTGAGGGAAAGGAGGTGGGGGGCGGGGCGCTAAAAGCATGACTAGGAAAGTCGATAACAAACAGGCGGCTCGACGGCCGCGTCTCTGCCTGTTGATCCTCCGGGGGGTCGAACGGCGCGGCGGCGGCCGTTCGTCACGATCTTGGTCACCGCAGCAGCGCGCGGCTAACTATCCGTCCGGGGGGGCGACTCACCCGGCTGCTGCCGCGGCACAAGACACCGACACCGACGCCGCGGGGACGTTATAGAGCGCTAACAGCAGCGGGCCCGGTTTAACGGGCCCCCGCGCTCGCTCGTTCACCCGCCCAACCGCTCCGCTCGCTCTCGCGTGAATACGGTCTTGGTTAACGCTTTACGGACTCCATATGAAACGCTTCCGAGCCGCACGCGGTGAGTGTTTATGGCGTCTGTCGTGATGATCCGTCCGCGCGTGGCAGGCGGGGGCGGCGGGGGCGGCGGCGGCGGCGGGGGCGGGGGGCGGCGGGGGCCCTCGGAATACCGCGATTCGACTCACAATGTCACCTCTCGCCTCTACAATTTGCGCACAAGGCGACACGGAAAGGGCAGCCAGCGAGACAACCCCCCGCGCAGCAGTGCCCCCCCCCCCCCCCCCACCAGACGTGCCCGGCCCGGTCCGGCCGCCGCCACGGAGCCCGGCCACCCGGCCGGCCGGCGCTGCCCCAGGTGCTTCTCCGACATGCATATTCCATGCTGTTCCATATTCCATCTCCCCCCCCCCCCCCCCCCCTTCGTGCCCCCCAAACCCCCACCAACACTACCACCACCGAGCGAATTCTTCCGCCCCCACCAAAAGTACACCACTTCGTCACACGTTAGGCCAGGCGGCAGGCAGCAGTGGCGGGCGGCCAGCCGGCTGCAGTGCACCGCAAAGCAACGGCAGCCCAGCGTCTGTTTCCGTGCGTGTCCCGCAGCTGGCTTCTCCCCCCCCCCTCTCTCTCTCTCTCTCTCTCTCTCTCTCTCTCTCTCTCCTCTCTCCCTCTCGCTCTCTCTCCCGGCACGCCCACCTCCGCTTCCTCCGCTGCCCGTGCGCATCCTCATCATTTCTCTCATTCTTAGGTAATCCAAACTTTGGTCGTGGGGCCCTCGAGACGTCCGGGAATAAAGTGACCCCCCTCCCCCCTCCCTCTCCCTCCTGCCTCGGCCCGCCCCCGCCACCGACCCGGCGACTCCCTCGCACTCCTCCAGCACTTAAGTGACAACCTTACGCTCGTAACCGAAGTACCCTACAGCCACTTGCGCAAAGGGAGGGATGACGAGATAAAGCGGGTTCTTTCCGAAGACGGCGCCGGGGAGGGATTTGCCGAGCCGGTGTGGCTGGGGGGACCCCCCGCGGACCACCTCGCGGACCCCCCGCGGACCCCCCGCGGACCCCCCGCGGACCCCCCGCGGACCCCGCGCGGGCGGCCTGATCCACTTGCGGGGGGTTTTGCAGCGCCTCGCCCGCCCCTCTCAGGATGTTCGGAGCCGGCCGGAAGCGCGCAGGGGTTCCACCCCCCGCTATTAGTGACGGTCAGGACTTCGTTTCCGGTTCATCCCCGACCTGGCGGGGCCCTGCCGGGCGGCGCCCGCGATGACGGAAGCGGCGGGTGTCACCTCTCCGGCGGCCGGGACACCGGCCGGGACACCGGCCGGTCGGGGAGCGCGGCGGCCCGGACGGACATCCGCACGGGATACACCCGCATCCGGAAAAGTGCTGCGCGGCGGGGGAATTCGAAGATTCGAAAGGAAAAAAGAAGGAACGATCTCTTGAAAATGATTTCTGTTGCGATGCTCAATTTAGATGTGAGTCAAGTTTGCGAGTCTCGGCCGTGTGGTTATGAGAGGGAGGCTCGGAGGGTCGGAGCGGGACGGACAGAGACGATCGCCGAGGGCGGGACAAGGACGCGGCGCGGCGGATCGCGCTCCACAGCCGGAACCCGTCGGCCGCGCGCGCCGCTGAAAACTTCAATATTTACGGACATCAATCGAAAGGCAAACAGGATCCCCGGTCTTCCATTAATTTAATATCTCCTCCGCCCCTTCATTGCTTGGGGGGGGGGGCGACGAGGACTCGGGGGCCGGGCTGGGGGGGGGGGGGGGGGGGGGGGGGGACGGCGACGCGAGCGGAGGGGGGCGGAGCTCAGGGGGAAAATGGGGTGTCAGGGAGAGGCCGGGCTCATCGCTGCGGCCGGCGGACGGCTCGCGTCTCGCCGGGACGAGCAGTTTGACGCGGCCCGCCGCCGCCGCACCGCCCCCCCCACCGCCGCCGCCGAACGGCTTCCCGCACGACACCAACTCTCTTGTGCGCGACATCGCCGTCTGCAAAGCAGGCGAAGGAAAGCAGACGGAGCAATTGAGAGAGAGAGAGATAGATAGAGAGAGAGAGAGGAAGATATCATTGCGAAAGGTGCTCCGCTGCGGTGCGCGGGACGGAGATAGATCACTGCGTCCTGTGTGCGCAAAGGTCAAGCTCGCCTTTCCGCAAGGATCAAGCAGTGAGGCAGAGCGAGGAGCGAGAGAGAGAGAGAGAGAGAGAGAGAGAGAGAGAGGGAGGGACAAAGAGAGGAGAGGGGTTGGGGTGCTGAGAAAGAGAGAGGGAGAGAGAGGGAGAGAGAGAGATGAAAAGTGTTGCCATCGCAGTCGCAGCGGGGTGGAGTCTCCGACCTGAAAAGGTGAAAGAGCTGAAAGGCTAAAAAGGGGAGGAAGCGTCGACAAAGAGGCGGAAAAGGAGACGGCGTGGGATAAGAGGGGAGAGCGGGGGAGGGGGGAGCGCTGGACACGGCGGGGTGAAAGCGGCGGGGGCGCCGGCTGCCTGCTTCATGAGTGCGCTGGGATTTTCGGCGCGGGAGGCAGCGGGAAATAAATACAATCAACTTTGCTGGATTCGCGAATTTCGTTTCCATTACGGTTTAATAGTCGAGTGCTGCGCCGTGCGCCCCGTTTCCTTTAAATGGAGAGCGCGGTGGGAAGTCAGTCATAATCCGGCGGCGGCAACCGATGGAAGTACAGGACCGAGTCACCGGGCCGTGCCGGCGGCGCGGTGCAGGGCGACGCGCGGCGCGCAATGCCGCTGCCATTATTTGCAGCCTCGATAAATGCCTTGAAGCCGCGAAGAGCGAACCCTTTTGTGGGGGGGCCTGGCAGGCAATGTGACAGCTTCTCTCTCTCTCTCTCTCTCTCTCTCTCGCTCCCTCCCTTTCTCTCTCTCTCCTTCTCTCTCTCTCTCTCTCACTCTCACCCTGCCACTAAAAATGTCACCGATCGGAATAGGCTGGGCGCGCGGCGCGGCTGCGCGTACGCACAAGACGAATGTGGCCGAGGGATCTTCTCGGCCTACTGAGCGGCCTTATGCGGAAGGGGAGGGGGGAGGGGAGAAGTAGGTCGAAGTGGATGAGAAAGACGGAGACAGAAGGCGCAGAACCGGAAACCCGGGGAGAGTTTGAGAAAAAGGGGGGGGGGAGGATAGAGTGCACAGGGGAGGGAGGGGTCCGCCCGACCGGCCACACCCACCGCGAGAGCTGAGCGGTGCGACAACTCAAACAGCTCGCGCCCCGGCCGGGTACTGGAGCTGATAAGGCTCTTGTCGGCAGCGGCGCCGTCTGCCCAGCGGTGCCTCCCGGCCGCTTCCGAGTTACGCCTTTAAATATCCCGCCCTCGATACGTGAGCTCAACGTGCCCAAAAATGCGGTTTTAAAAAGCGACGTGAAAATAATCAGCATCAGGGATGTTCTGGATAACGAGATCGCTACTGGTTTACCTCCTTAAAAATATTGTCCCGGCTCCTGCCGCAAACAACGATTTGTTCGTGTTTTACGTTTGGGCAGAGCGCAGCGTTGTCTCGTTGGGATCCGAACCAGTGGTGGTCGAGGCAGTACCCTGTTCCCTCCCTTCCTTCTCCGCTCTCTCTCTCTCTCTCTTTCTCTCTCTCTCTCTCTCCCTCTCCTCCGAACCACACAAATAAAAGTACTGCATAATGCATGAGATATAAATGATGCGGCTGCCGCTAGGCATAGGGTCTGGCCCGGACCCGGTCATCGGGGAGAGCCGGGGGATGGCGGGGCCGGACTGCGTGTCGTGTGCGCTCAGTGAGCATCCAAGTCACGCTTTAATACACGTTTCCTCTCGGTGAAGACTGGCCTTGACTCCGAAAATCGGTGGCATCATACGAAAACAACAACAACGACAGAAAAAAAGAATTACCATGCGCATACTGTACGGACGCAGGCGAAATGAAAGCGAAAACTGTCGGGTTAATGCGGTTTTATTCGCGTGCTAGAGATTTAACCTTGCGTGGTGTTCCGTGGGGCATGTGGGTCAGGCCGGCCGCCGGGCCGCCCAAATCCGTGCGGCGCCGCCTCTCTTCGCGGGGGGCGCCGGCCGAGCGCCGCTGCCGCAGCGCAAAGCCATTCGCTCTCCGACCGCAGACCACAATTTTGTGGAGCGAGGCGAGACCGAAATTGAAATATTGAAGTGTGTCGGTGCTTGCCTGGCGCCAGGGCAAGGGGGGAGGGGGGGGGGGGGCTGGTGGTTGCGGAGGTCCCCTGTCCCAGTTACGGTGGTCTGGGCCCGGGCCGCGTCAAACTTGTGTGACCGCGGCCTTACCGCGCGGCGCTCGCCGGCAGCCCCCGGGTCAAACCGGTACATTCCAGCCTCCCCGGCGCGGGGTTAAGGTGGTGGTGGTGGTGGTGGTGGTGGAGGGGGAAAAGGGGGAGGGGGGCGTTCAGCGGCCGCGCCCGAGGCCGAGCCTCAAGCGCCGAGCGGCCCTAACTGGGCCCCGGGCCTGCAAATATAAAGAGGGGAACCGCCGCCACTCGCCGGCCAGATAAGTAAGAAGTATATTCGCGGTCGCTATAGGAGTGAAAAGTGCCTGGCAGGGTGGTGCTAGAAAAGGGGGAGGGGGTATCCGCGAGAATAACTTTCAGCCGGGACGAACTGTCTCTTGGAACGGCAAGCTCGGAGAGAAAAGAAGGGGCGGGGTGAGGAGGGGGAGGGGGGCGGGGGGTTATCATCCCAAGTGGGTTCCTTGCCCTGGTCTGGCCGGTGGGATGGTGAGTGTCTGACTCCTCTCTTTCTCTCGCTCTCTCCCTCTCTCGCTCTCTCCCTCCTCCCGCCCCCCTCCTCCTCCCGCTCTGCCCGCCCCCCACTCAGGTGGAGCCGTGGTGGGCCGGCTGGCCGCTTGACTCTACTCGGCTCGCTGGCCTGGTGGAGATAATGGATTCGCCGGCGCAGTTAGGCATCGGGAGTGTGGGGCTCGGCGGCGTCGGGCGGGGCGGGGCGCGGTGGGGTGTGGCGGGGCGTGGTGGGGTGTGGCGGGGCGGCGCAGTGCGCGGTGGGGGTCGTTGTCCCCAGAGTCACATACCTCGACTGCGTTTATGTTTCTGCTTGCGACCGAAACGACCACCAGAATTCGCTGATGTCACACTGCGAATATGGTGCCGCTGGCGGCCGGGCCGCTGCGCGGCGCATGCCGCCGCCCGCCGCAGCGCGCGCCACACACAGCGCCCGCCGGCGCAATAAATATGCCGGCTAAAATATTGTGTTATAGCCAGAGACGGATTGGGCTGCTTCTGCCCTTTGTCGCGTCGTGCTGCCCCCGCTGCCGCAGCTGCCGCAGCTGCCGCAGCTGCAGCAGCCGGGCCCCGGCGCTTTTGTTGTCGTTAAGCAAGGCGTATAATGCCGGGCCCACCGCGCTGTTTTGTTTGCGCCGATGGCCGGCAAAACACGACCGAGCAGTGCGCGCTGGGGGGCACTTTATGCAATTGTATGCAGCTAGGCAGTGTGTTGTGACAAGGTGTTGCCAGCCGGGGATCCGAGAGCAGACGGCCCGCACCTGGATAGATGGGTGGATGTAGAGAGAGAGAGAGAGAGAGAGAGAGAGAGAGAGAGAGAGAGAGAGAGAGCGGGGGAACCGCAATCGTCCCCGAGAGGTTGGCTGGCCTCCGACAACGGCAGGGTCGCGTTGCCGGATTCGAATACCATTCTATTTGCATGTTAATGAGAATATGAAAAAGAGAAGCCCCCCCCCCCCCCCTCCCCAATTAACGGGGTGCAAGGCATGGTGCCGCGCTCTCAAAGCCGTGATAACAAGTTTTGTGTGTGTGGTGAGGAAAGCGAAGAGGGACGGGGGGGGGGGGGGGGGGGGGGCGGTATGTCTGTTCGGTAGACGAGAGCATTTTCCGGCGTGTCCACCGAAGCTGTCCTAAAAGGAATCGTCGATTGAATATCAAAATTTCTGTGCACCATTTTATTTCAAATAGCGTCGTACACTCGTTAAAATGTTTAATATCCCAATATATTTAAGTAGTTCTTGTACTTGGTCGGTCAAGTTTCATGAATTTGACGAAACGCATTATTCGAGAATAATTCGACGGATGACGCGTGCTTTTTATCTGTGGCTCATTGGACACGTGTGTGTGTGTGTGTATGTGTGTGTGAGTGTGTGTGGGTGTGTGTGCGCGCGCGAGGTTCGAAGGCCTCTGGACCGCCGCCGGGCCGCCGTCGGCACGCCGCCGGGCTCGCCGCTCTCGGCTCGGGGCGTGGTGCGCGCGGTGGTCGCTACGCGCGGCTATCGACCAAGCAATGACGTCACAGCAACAGCAGCGGCGGCAAGACTTTGCCAGCAGCCGAGCTAGCCGGCCACCCCCGGCCGCCCCCGACCGCCCCCGACCGCCCCCGGCCGCCCCCCACTCCCCCCCCCCCCCCCCCCCACCGCCCCCCCCACCACACCCTCGCCCAGCAGGGTAAACACACGCACTGCCTTCTTCCCTTTTGCACACTTCTCCCCTGCCTGCCCCCCCCTTCCGAACCCCCCTCCGGATCCACCCCTATTTCCCTCGTTTAAGTGTCGGCGCATCTACGCCTGCCCTATTCACATAGCCAATATAGGGTTTGTTCGAGTGCTCACAAGGGTCCTAAAGCGTGCTAATTTAATTCTCCCTTGTGGATACTCTTAATATTATTGCTGATATTCAAATAATAGGCGACGTTTACTTTTCCTTCCAGCAGAGGACAAGGAGACGCCGGTATAACCGACTGACTTAAACCGAAAAAAAAAATAATAGAAGCGTCTTGATCAAACATGGAATTTTCTGGAAGTACTGGATGAAAAAAAAAAGAATTATAAAAAAAAACATAAAGTAGCCGCAGCACGCCGAGGATGAGGGCGCACTTAATTTCTCATTACTGCCAAAACGGCGGGACGCGTTGTTTTTGTTGCCGCTGCGCTTCCCCTCTCGCCCCGCCTGCCGCACACCTTTCTCCTCGGCCGCCTCCCCGCCCCGCTCTCGCTAACTCATTTTCCCCTCTTCGCCATCCCGCGCGTTCGGCAGGTCTTCGCAGGGACTTGCTGCGCCCTTCGATTAGAGGCCCGGCTCTGAAGGGGGCGCGGGGGAAAGAGGAGGGGTGGGCGGGGAGAGGAGGGGAGGCGGGCGCCGGCGCCGAGGGGTGGAGAGGTGGCGGCAGTGACAGCCGCATAACAAAAGACGTCGTCGAGGACGACGACGAACGGGAAAACATATTTTCCGCGCTGCTTTTGCTTTACCTGTTGCTGAGCAGTGCGCCTCTGTCCTGGGCTCGACCTGGCTCCTGGCGCTGGGGAGGGGGGGGGGGGCTGATGAAATCGAGGACGTCCTCGTCACGCCGCGGCCCGCCGCCGCCCGGCACTGAGTCCCCCATTCATTACGCGGCCCCTCACACACACACACACACACGCTTCCGGAGTGCACGTCCATTCCGCTCCGCGCCCAAAAGGACACGTCCCGGCCCCCCCCCCGAGGGCGTGTTCGAGTCCTCGCACTACTGGCGTGTCTCAACGTCGTCCCCCCCCCCCCCCCCCCCCACCATCCGTTGCCTGCCGGCGCTGGCCGAGCGCCTGCGATCCACTGGGTAGGCAGCCCGCTGGCCACGAGCGCGTTGGGGTTGCCTACCCGGCGCTCGGCGGGCGGCAGTGCCTCCCGCCTGCCCTCCACGGACAGAGGCTGGCTGCGGCACCGCCCCGCGGGCCTCGGCAGGGGGCCGGCGGCTGCCGAGCCGAGCTGCGCAGCTCCGCCGCCCCGACCGCGACTCGCCACAGAATTTCGCGCTCTTCCACAAAAATTGCCGTGCGCGTCGCGCCGATGGAATAAAACAGCGTCGAGTTGATCCGATTCCGGGCCGCGGCCGCAAAGAAGGGGAAGTTTGCGCCGCAAACAATCAGAGCGCATTCTTCTCCCACTCCATTGTTTCTAGCACGACAACAGCACTTGTCTCTTTCCTTCCGCGACTCTTCTCTCTTTTTTTTCTCTCTCTTTCCTCTCTCTCTCTCCTTCTCTCTCTCTCCATACCTTTTCTCTTCCTCTCTCCTCTCTCTCTCTCACTCTCTCTCTCTCTCTCTCTCTCCACCAAAGCAAATATGAGGGGAGCGTCCGATGGAAGGCGAAAGGTAGTGCGGGCAAGTTTTGAGCAAACACTGAGGCCGGAAAACGGGATCACGGCGATTGTGGACTGCACTGCACCGCCGAGGCCACTCCGAGCCACAGTCGTGTCGCACCGCGCCGAGTCCGGCCGAGTCCCCTCTGAGCTGCGTACTGTCTGCGTGTGACCCGCAACCTCGAAGCAACCTGCTAATTTCGTTCGGAGCACAGGGATACGCTCTTGCTCTCTCCTCATCTCTCTCTCTCTCCCTCTCCTCTCTCTCTCTCTCTCTCTCTCTCTCTCTCGCTCTCTCCCACTCCCGGGTGGGGGCGGGAGGGTGAAGCCTGCCTCTCTGCACCGGCTACCGAGGCGGGCTCCGCTCTGTCTTCGCCTGTTCAATAATTCCAGAGGAAGAAGGAGAAATCCGAGAGGAGCGTGGCGCTCACGTGGCGGGCGCGTGGCGGGCGCGTGGCGGGCGCGTGGGGGGCGCGTGCGGTGGCGAGGTGTTCGCCGACACGCAATGCCATCCTGGGCGAGAAAAGGTGGAAGAGCGGCGCGGCGGCCTCACGTCTCCAGCGCGTCTCCAGCGCGCGTCCTGGAGTGTCGTTTGGGCGCCCCTTATCGCTACTGGAGGCGTTGGCCAGGTTGATGACGCTGGAATGTCTCCAGCGTCACCGACTCTCTGTCGGCTACGCTTAATCAGAGAGGGGGGCGGGGTCCAGATAAGCACTGATCCGCCAAACGGCGATCGAACTCAATGAAAATATTTTGCTTTAAATTCAGCAAACAGCGTACAAAATAAAAACACGTAAGCGGTTTCCCCCAAATTTAGAAAAAGAAATTGTATTAGCAAAACTGGTACGGTGACACGGATTTACAGATTGTGAGTGTGTTTAAGTGTGTGCATGTGTTAGAGAGAGAGAAGTGAGTGCTGCTGCGGAAGTTCGAGAGAGGTGACCAGCGCCTCCAGAAACGGCTTTGTAGGGATTTGCCTGCAACGGTCGCGCGGGCACCAACTTCCTTAAAGCGCCCCAAAGTTTAGGCTGATAATGTGGCGGCGGCTGGTCAGGCCGGTCAGGCCGGCCAGGCCGCTCGCCCGGCCGGCCCGCTGGGACTTATCGCTCACGTGCTAATTTGCGTCTAAAGCGCCGGCGGCGCGGCGAACACACGTGAAAGTTAAGCAAGCGACAAATAATGAGATGAGAGCGGAACACACGTGAGAGTTGAGCCGCGGCACAACGAGATGACAGCGGCACGCACGTGAGAGTTAAGCAGCGACAAATAATGAGATGAGAGCGGAACACACGTGAGAGTTGAGCCGCGGCACAACGAGATGACAGCGGCACGCACGTAAGAGTTAAGCAGCGACAAGAATGACAAATAATGAGATGAGAGCGGAACACACGTGAGAGTTGAGCCGCAGCACAACGTGATGACAGCGGCAGGCACGTGAGAGTTGAGCCGCGTGAGAGTTAAGCAGCGACAAATAATGAGATGAGTGCGGAACACACGTGAGAGTTGATCCGCGGCACAACGAGATGAACACAAGAGAGCTGCACTCACCGTGGAGCAGGGCGAGGTGAACGGGTCATCGCCTGGAGACAGAGCCGCTCGCTGGGAGACGTCGGTGCCGGGGCTTCCCGGGCGGAGGCGGCGAGTGCGGCGGTGGCAGGGCGAGGTAGGACCGCGCATCACCCTCCCATGCTACACCACTTCGCAATGCGGCGATTTTATTGGTAATATTTTTGTTTTAGTTTGTTATTTAACTTGCGTTGGCAGGTTTTTTCTCTTTTCCCTCTTTCTCATCGCACTACGGACGCATTTATTCAATTTTGGAGGGTCGATTGGAATGAGGGGTCGTTTGGTGACGAGTTGGTGACAGCAGCGTGGAGTCGGGGTGAAAGTTTTGGGGGAATTTAGGTTTATTAGTTTTTCGTTTTGGGGCCACGTTTTGGGGGGGTTGAAATGATTTGGGAGGCGTTGCTTGTTTCTTTTGGGGGGTCTTTTGGGGGGAGGCGAGGGGGTTGAGGCTTTTATTGGCTTCGCCGTTGCGCCATTGGTGACCTCCGGACCAGCATGGAAAAACTGCAACAGAAAAAAAGATCATGTTAGTTATCAAACCAGTATACATATCCATCAAAGTTTATAAAGAAACGCTAGCGCCAAATTCGTTTTTGTTTTCTGTCGATCCTATTTTCGTATTTAATTTGTGACTCGTATAAATTCTGAAGCGTTCGAGTATTATCTTCCACTTTGGCGTAACATGACTGCCGTTACTGCATTTAGGAACGAAACGAAATCTGTGCGCATCTCCAGGGGTGGGTTCGACAGTCCACTCTCGCCTGGCACGAGGGGGCGACAGGATACGAAACCCCGCCACTACTCTTCCCTCCCCGGCCCTCCTCTCAGCGCATCCGCGTCCCAGTACCTACTCTCCTTTCACTCGCTTAATTAGATTATAGGGAGCGAAGCGACTGGCTGGCTGTGAGTGCTTGGGGGCCGGGAACGGGCCGGGAGGGGAGGGGAGGGGCGGGGAGGTCTGGCGAGGGAGCGGCACGAGGCGGAGGCGGGAGGACGGAGGGGATGGGAGGAGGGTGGAAGTGCGAGCAGCGGAGGGGGGGGGGGAGGGGGATCAAGGTTATCATGAGCCCAGCGATTAGCCACGGCGGCGACGGGTAATCGTGGAGAATCCCACGACGCGGCTGTTTGAAGTTACTGCCGTAAAGGCTGGGGCCGCTCGCGCCGAGGCTCGCGCTCTCTCGCCCTCACGAGCCCCGTCTATCCCGCGCCCGCTCACTCACACGCCCCAATGGGGTTATGGCGGCGGCGTGTACCTCAAGGGATAACTCCCAAAGTTGCCGTTTTACGGGAGAGCCAGGAAGGAAACGGGGTGACGTGTGTGCCCCGTATGTGCGTGCGAGAAAGGAATTGGAGGGGGGGGGGATTAAGAGGCTCCCATTACTTTTCAAAAGTACAGAAGGAAAACCTTAATCTCTATTTTCTGCTGAAGCCCATTGTACGGTTTGTTTTAGTAAATCCACCTTCCATGGTCTGTAAGCTTTCATTATGTTCCCCGACGATTGCAGGGGGAAAGGTGGGACGACGCGCGGCATTTGACGATGCTGGGCACGACAAGGAGGGTGTGGAGGATCCAGAGGGTCTAAGTGGGACAGAAGAGAAAAAGCGGCGGGTAGAGGGCTCTCTCTCTCTCTCTCTCTCTCTCTCTCTCTCTCTCTCTCTCTCTCCCCTAGCACGGTACACTACAGAGAACAAAGAAGACGATGGGATCCAGGGCGGAGCCGGCCGGTCGGAGCGGAGTGGAGTGTACTCTGACGCAGCTTCAACCACACACTCCATCGCCTCGCCCCCCCCCCCCCCTGCAGGCCCTCCTCTCGCCCTGTCGCTCTCTTTCTCACTCTCTTTCTCTCTCTTGGTCTCTCTCATTCTCTTCCGCACACGCGAAAAACACGACGAGCTTGCGGTGCATTCATTATGCAAGCTTTGCCTGGGGATTACATAATATTTAACCTTCCCGCCTGCTTGGCGAAGGGCTTTGGCGAGCGGCGGCCCCGGGGCGCTTCGCTCCCTGTAGTGGCGCCTGCAGGGATTGCCAGGGACAGTCGCTGGGCGCCCGGAATTCGCTATGAGTTTTCCCTATAACAAGCCCGTCACTTTTGTCCGCTACTTGTTTGTGTCCTCGCGCCACGCAGTCGGGGCCCCGGCTGCCGTGCATGTGTGCACTCCCACAACACTCAGGCCCCGGCCCGTCACCTGTCCCTCGTCCCCGGCTTTCCTCCTCTTCCACTCCTTTTTTTTTCTCTCCCGCACTCTTTCTCTGTCTCTCTCCCTTCCCCTTCTCCCCCTCCGGTTTGGGGACGTCGAAAGCAATCTCCTCGGCGACGATTCATGTCATAACACAATGGCAAGTCATAAAGTGGTCAGGGAGAGGGAGAAAGAAAGGGAGCGAGAGAGAGAGTGAGAGAGAAAGACTAAGGTGGGCCTTTCTTTGACAGAAGCGGGCGAGAGGGCCTTTCGTAAGGAAGGGAGAGAGGGATAGGGTATTCCTGCCCGTGGTGTGGCGGCCCGTCAGAAAACTCCCCCCCCCCCCCCCTCTCTTTCCCTCTCGCACACCGGCGCAGGCCGTCAAGCCAGCAGGAAACGGTCGCTTTGTAACCAATTTTTCGCGTCCCTGACATCCCAGGAGTGAACCTCTGGGCCGGTCGAGGAAAAAATAAGGGAGGGGTGGAGGAGGAAGCTGGAGAGCGAGGGAGAGAGAGTGCGGAAGAGGGGTGTGTGTGTGTGAGAGAGAGAGAGAGAGAGAGAGAAAGTGAGGGAGGAAGAGTAGGCCGGCGCCACGCAGACGACAATAGGGCGAGCGAGTGAGACGGAGAATCAATGGGCAAAGGGCTGTCCCGTCCGCCGCTGATGGAAGACAGAGCCACACATACACGCGTGTGAGAAAGGGAGAGTTTGTGTATGTGTGTTTGTATAGATATGAGAAGGGCGGGCGAAGAAGTGCCGGAGGGGGAGGGGGGAGTGTGTTGCAGCGGGACTGTCAGGGAACAGGAGAGGGAGGGAGTTTCGGCACGTCACCGCCCGCCGGCAGCCGCCGGGTCTCCGGGCCCCCGGGCCCCCGGCCCAGCAGGCCCCGGCCAGCCTCCTGGCAGGCCCCGGGCAGCAGCCCCGGAAGCCGCGGGCAGCCCCCTTCCCTCCCCTCCACGGCGTGACGCGCAGAAGGCGTGGCTCGGTGTGGTGATTCTCTCTGGGCTTGATCTACATGCAGCCTACATGTGTTCCGGCGGTGCGGCGGCGGTGCGGTGCCGGGGCGTCACGTCACGTCACGTCAGGAGCGAGACAAACGGATTCCCGGGGGGACGTCGGGCCGGGAGCCGGCGCAGCCAGCGCCTCACGGGCTTCCCCTTGGCTTTCGCCTGGCTTCGCCTTGGCGGGCCTGGGCCTCAGCCTCTCGCCTCGCCCTCAGCACCGCCGGGCCCCGAGCCCCGGGCCCCGCTGGCTGGCTGTCGCCGCGCTGATGGCGTGTCACACGGCCGTCGCGCGTTGGCTTTGACCCTGAAGGAGCTCCGTCTCACCGTGTCGA
Organism: Megalurothrips usitatus; assembly: GCA_026979955.1. Taxonomy (NCBI): domain Eukaryota; kingdom Metazoa; phylum Arthropoda; class Insecta; order Thysanoptera; family Thripidae; genus Megalurothrips; species Megalurothrips usitatus. The sequence goes on from CM049592.1 coordinate 16,117,944, forward strand.
GTATCGTGGACACGTATCCGCTGTCGAATGCTGGCGGCACCGGTCCGCAGGGCCAGGGCGCACGCACCGCGGCAGCGCCCGGCGCCCGGCGCCCGGGCGTCCCGCAGCGAGCGTGGCGAGCGCCAGGGATGAGGGAGGCGACACAGGTAAGCTAATTAACAGCTCGACACCTCGTCGATGCGTCCGCATGCAATAACTGTCATTACTGTGGCCGCGAGCACTCCGCACCAACAAAGGACACTTCTTTCCACAACCCAAACTACAACTGTAATCAACACACTTCGCCCAAGAAGGCGACCCTCATGCTAAAAAAAGAAAACTTGCAAACTTAGCAGAAATGTTGACTTGAAGCTGTAATGTTTGACTTGCTAGCTGATAGCGCTCCAGCATCAACATTTTAGCTTGTTAGTTAAATTTTTTGCTAACCGTATCAATTTACAAATTTAAACTTAGACATCGCTAAAATTAGTGGCTGCGCCCATATTGTATTAAAATCACGGATCGATGTACGATGTACAGAAACGTTTTTGTCGTTTATTTGTTTTTGAAATCGAAGCCGATTTTCCGGCAGTCGCGAGTGCGGAGGGCCGCAAAGAGAAACGGGGACGTCTGTTCCGAGTCGACGCACACTTGTCGTAAAGAAGGTTGGCGGCGGCGGTAAGTAGTGTTGTTTGCCGATCCGGCCGCAAATCGGATCACGGGTGATGGCGCCACCGGCGGCACGGCGGCACGGCGGCACGCGTTCTCGAGGCCTGGCAGCGCGGCCGGCGCCTCCCCCCCCCCCCCCTCCCTTTTTACAGGAGGTTATTGCACTAAGTCCTCGATTTTGTGTAAATTCTTGTGGTCGAAACACATTTGGTAGGTATGAGGAAAAGATGTACAGGAGTTGATCTTTGTAGTGGTCTTCTGTACTGTTAAATTTGTTCGTCACATGAGGAGAACTTCTGTGACTCCCGTTCCTCCCATGTCTTTACCGCTCACGCAAGGGGGCTACCGTTCACAGAGGGATCACCATTCAAGGAAGGGATCCCGTCCGCTAACAAACCTCAAAAAGGTCGACGCTCCCTTGACCCCAGCCAGGCGAAATTTGCAATCGGAACCCAATGTTCGGGCACAACAAGCACATGTTGGTTTTCAACGAATCAGGACGAACCCTCTCTTCATTCCCTTTCTCTTGTAGGCCGTCCTCATTTCCACTTTCCCGACGCATGTTTCTGCGCTTGCATCTACTTTGACTGCGGGGCGCGCGCTGGTGGCGCTGCCTCCTCGCCGAGGTGGCGACGCACGGCAGCGCCGGCAGCGCCCTCGTCCGCCTCGCCCCTCCACAGCCTCCTCAGCCATTCATTCCCGTCTAGTGAGCCGCTCGAGCCCCGCTGCAAACGCCACGCCGTGCCGTGCCGTGCCGTGCCGTGCCGTGCCGTGCCTCCCCGGCCGGAGGGCGTCGCCGGCGTCGCCCCCACTAATTATCATCTCTCATTGAGCGAAACTCTTGTGACACTGAATGCAGGGGCTGATTTTCAGCACCATGATGCACAGCGGCGCTGCAAAGGGGCCCCGGGGCCGAGAGGCCGAGGGGCCCAGAGGCCGAGGGGCCCAGGGGCCCATAGACCGGGCGGCTCAGTCAGCCGCGAACACTGTTAAAGGGGATCGGGCGTCCGGGCGGCGCGGCGGCGTGGCGCACGAAATACCAGGGAGATTTCGGACGGGACTGACGGGGCAGTGGCGGAGCCGCGGGCAGAGCCGGTCAGAGCCGGGCAGAACGCGGCGGCGGGGGCCGCGAGACTTTACAAGCCGCTCGTCGGCGCGCGGCTTACTCTGTTGCGTGCGGACTGTTCAACCACCTAATACCGCCGTGTTATATGGGCCTTCAACCGAGATGTGTCTGCCACGCGTCTGCCATCACAGTCATAGAGAGTGAAGAGTGGTGTATGGGGAGAGAGGGAGAGAGAAAGAGAGAGAGGGGGAGGGAGGGAGAGGGAGAGGCGGGGGGCGGGCAATAGCAGAGAGAGAGAGAGAGAGAGAGCGTGCGCATGCTGTAGGGGACAGCGTCGTTTTGAGGTTATGCTTGGTCAAATGCGGCTCCCTACTCTCTCCCCATCAACCACACCCACCTAGTCACGGCTCCGCTTCCGCCGCTGCCACCCCCTCCCCGCCCTCTCCTCCAGGACCCTCCCAACAACACCCACTGACACCCTTACCATCCCCCCCCCCTCTCTCTCTCTCTCTCTCTCTCTCTCTTTCTCGCTCCCTCTCTCTCTCTCTCCCTCGCATCTCACTTCCTTCTCCAGCCAAATTGCTGCTTTGGCCTTCTATTTCCCAATCGCACAATGGAGAGTAGATTTGGTTTTGCTGCATTTGACGCTGCTGACCGCGGAGGCGCCGCCCAGTCCGCCTGCCGCGCCGGCCGCACTGGCCGCACGCTCAGCCTGCCAGCCTCCCCCACACTGGCGTCCGCAGGAACAGATCTCATTAGGGGGAGCAGCGCAATGGGCCGCGGCATGCCTCCGTTTTAAATTCCCGAGGACGCCGCTCGACGTGTAAATCATCTCGTTGGGAAGTCCGGCTTTTGTCCGATGCGCACGCGACCAGGGTGCCGAGTCCAGCTCGCCTGATGGCTGGCCCACTTCTGACGCAAGGGGCCTGGGACTGCGGTAATGCTGAGCCGTATGTACAAAGGCACACACACACACACACACACACACACACGGAGGCCCTGGAGCTGCCGGGTGCCCGCTTAAAATGCATGTGTGCAAGGAGTGCATGCCTAAGGTATATGTGCCTCTTCTACTTGTCAAGCCGAGCAACAGTGGTTTTGTGGAATTGCGGTTCCCTCGGGTCGGCTGCAAACCTTCAAAACTGCGGGTATTGTGTGTGTTTTTTGAAGACATGTACATAATGAGAAGTGTATGCAGCTATGAGTGTGTTCGTATCTACCGGCAGCACGTGCCTTAATAAATCAATTATTCACCGTGTTTAAAAGCTTTTTTTCAAAATTAGTATTCTGTGGCCGGTTGGACGATTCCATAACCTAATACATAGGCACACTGCAGTACCAGCCAAACGTCGTTTTCGACCTTTTTGACCGTTTGTTTATTTTTTTGTTTCGTTATTATTATTTTTTAATGCTTTATTATTTATTCTGTGGCCAGCAGATTTGAAGCGCATCAGAACGTTTGCCTCTCACCAATAAATCTATATCTGTTCCAAAGAGCAAAATCAGAATCGACGGTTTGTTGTTTTATATTTTAAAAAAAAAAAAGTGCTGTTGGCATGTCAACATTTTTCAGTAGGCGGCGATGTGCGTGTGCATGTGCGGCCGGGGAGCCATCGCGGAGCCCGCGGGCGGCGTCTCGCTGGTGACCTGCTTTTTGTGCGCCCTGACCAGCGCCACCGCACCCCGCGAGGAGCACCGCAAGGCGCACCGCGCAAGGGGCGCGGCGGGGGTGGTGGGGCGGGGCGGGCAGGGCGGGGCAGGGCGTGGCGCGCTACATGTCACAAGTCGCGCCGTGGCGGCCGGGGGTTGCCGGGGGCTGCCGGGGGCCTTGGGCAGCCTGCGGGAGCCCTCGGCAGCCCCCGGCCGGGTGCCCGCACACCCTGCTGTCTTCTGGTGCAGCACATTGGCACACTTTCCGAGGGGCGTGGCGTGGCGCGGACTGGCCGCCGCCGGCTTGCCGCGCGGCTTGTACTGACCTGCTGGGCCCAGCCTGGCCCAGCCCCGCGGTCGGGGCCTCGCCGAGGACCTCGGGGGCCGTGGGGGCCGTGGGGGCCGAGGCGGCCGAGGCGGCCGTGAGGTGCCGCGGGCTGGTGCCCCTGCTGGTGTCGCTGGCGGTGCTGCGGTGGCTGCGGCGGCGGCGGGGGCAGCAGGGGGAGGGGCGGGGGCGCTGGCGGGGGCCTTGGCGGGGGCGGGAGCAGGGCAGGTCGGCCGCCCCGCACACTCTCGCGCACTCTGCACTCATTTCACTTGGCTTCACTTATCGACTCCTCAAGTGGAAGGCCATGCGACACTACAAACAAACACACTGCTGACACTTTTCTTGCTTCACTCGGACGCACACATGATGGTGAGGGCGGTATCCTGGTTGCACTCGCGCCGCCCCGCCCGCCCCGCTCGCCCGCCCACGCCCACACGACGCACGCACGCACACACGGTATTCGCGAAGGGCGTTGGGGGGGCCGCGAGTCCAGCCGTGGCGTGGCGTGGCGTGCCGAGCCGAGCCAAGCCGCTCGCACGACGCTCGCGGGCCGTGCAGGGCTCTACTCCCCGTGGCGCGCGCTCTCCCCGCTCGCTGCAGACTGGCAGGCTCTAGCGCGTCCTGGACCACCCCAGCCCACCCCACCGACCCCCCCTCCATGCGGCCCCCTGCGGACCCGACACGCCCCTTGGATGGAGGCTGGGTGGGCGGCTGCCGGGGGGTGGTGGGGGGAGGGGGCGCGCTGGGGGGTGGGGGGAGCTGCGGGCGGGCGAAGGCGGCTGCAGGCTGGAATCTGGAGGTTTGTGCTCGGCTGTGCGCGCGGCAGTGCCCGGCTGTTATCCCCCTGCCCACCCCTTCAGCGTGCCCCACCCACCTCTCTCTCTCTCTCTCCCTCCCTTCATCCCCCGCCCCCCTCCCGGTCGCACTCGTCGCCCTACACACACACACACACACACACACACACACTTACACACACACGCGCGCGCGAGTAAGAAAAGTACTCGTGTTTGCCCAGCATTCGCTGTAGCCGCGGCATGCAAACTTCCCTCGGTCCGTTTTCCCCCAATCACGCCGTGACGTTGAAAGAGTGAACTAGAAATAGAATTTGCTGCAGTCCTAATGGCGGTTTGGTGCCCGCTGTGGCGAAGTCCTCAAATAGATGGACAAGTTCTTGACTTTTAGTTGCCATTACATGGCTCGAATTTTTTTCAGTGTGCTATGGTCTTCAGCATAATATGTACAGAAAAAAAGCATTTTTGCGCAAAGCGTTTTAAAGGGACGATTTTTCGTGCAATTCTTTTGCATCGTCGACCCCCTCTTCTCTCGGCATCTCAATCGGCCCTCGGCGGCGGGGCTCGGAGCCGAGAAGACTGATAGGCGGCGGCCCCGGCGGCCACACACGCGATGGTACATTGTGGCACAAGGGGCCCTTGATTAGCGCCCTGATGGGGGCGATCGCCTCAAAACAACTTTGTCCGCTGCAATCAACGCCACTTCACGTGCAGACTAGTAGTGGTGGGAGGAGGAGGAGGAGGAGGAAGGGGATGAGGGAGGAGAGGAGGAGGAGGAAGGGGATGAGGGAGGAGAGGAGGATGACGAAGAGGAGGGGAGAACTGGGACGAAACAGAGAGAGAGAGAGAGAGAGGGGGGGGGGGGGAGAGGAGCGGCGCGGCACAGCGCTGTGAGGAGAGGCGGAGCTTCGCACCGCGGACTGCTGGAAACGAGAGGCCGCGGTCACTCAATCAATCATGTAACACAAAATATCGGGGGAATATTGCCGTTGCTGTGCTGAATAGAGACTGACACCGTGGAGCTTCAGTGTGGGGCGGCGCCGCCCGCCCGCCTGCCTGCCTGCCTGCCTGCCTGCCTGCCTGCCTGCCTGCCTGCCTGCCTGCCTGCCTGCCTGCCTGCCTGCCTGCCTGCCTGCCCGCCGGTGTGCGCGGGGGGCCCGGCGGCATTCCGCGACATTTATAACGGAATGCTGACCAAGGAGGTCGTTTGTCCCCTTCAAATCCGGCGCCGCAACTGAACAGTGCGCGGCGGCGGCGGCGGCGGCGGCGGCGGCGGCGCCTCGGGTGCTGGCAGCGGCAATCCCGGCCGCCGAATTAAGGATGGCGGTGAGGGATGCGGCTGCGAGCAGCTGAGTTGAGGCCGTAGCGGGGGGGAGGGGGGGGGCGGCGGGTTTTGTGGCCCGACTGATAGCCGGCCGGGGTTTTGGTGCCAATCAGAGCCAAACTGCCATTTATCTGCTTCCGATCCCACAGTTGTAGCCGCGCGGGGCGGGCGGGCGTGAGGGACGCAGGGGAGTTTCGTTTTCGGCGGGCCGCAGCGCCCGCAGCGCCCGCGGAGGAGGGCGCAGAATGAGGTTACCCGGCACGGGGCCCGGCCCCCGCAGGCCCCGCAGGCGCCCGCCGCCGCCACCGTTACAAGTCGGGGGCCGCGTGCGGCGGCGCACGGGCCGGGCGGCCAACGTGATAAATCCGGACCGTCAAATCCGTCGCCGCGTGGCTGCGAACTGCGAGCCTGTGGGAGCAGAGCGTGGGAGCAGAGCGTGGCTGTGGGGGCAGCGAGACTGTGGGAGCGGGCCGTGCGTGGCTGCGAGCTGCACTGCGTGTCTGTGAGCGTCCCCCGCCTGAGTGGGAGCAGCGCTGCGGCCCCGCCCCGCCGCCCCGCCCGACTCATTCCGTTTTTGTGGGCTGGATGTTCAGGGAGGCAATCCTAGTATATCCCTGACGCGCGGCGGCGGCGGCAGCGGCGGCGGCAGCGGCGGCGGCAGCGGCGGCGGCAGCGGCGGCGGCAGGAGGAGAGAATCTGGGCGCCTTTCACCCCCCCCCCCCCCCCCGCGCGGTATGTGTTGGGGCGGGCGGTGGGGGGACAAACATTACAAGAGGGCGGCCGGCGGCGGCGGCGCGGCGGCGGTGGTGTTAGTTGCTACGACTACTCAGACCCCGGCCGCCCCCGCAGCCCCGCAGCCTCCGCCGCCCCCGCCGCCCCCGGACACGGGCCCTGACCCGGGAAGCCCCCGTCCTTGGCCCGACCAGCCTCCAGCAGCCCCAGCAGAGACAGGCCTTGCCCGGCCGGCTTGTATTTCAGCCCCTACAATCCCTGCGCCGCGCCACGCCCCGCCACGCCCCGCCACGCCCTGCCGCGCCCACATCCCGCCCTGGCGCTGTGCCTTCCGGGAGACAACTTGGTCGGTGTCCCGGGGCCGCCGAGATACGGGGTTGTTGATGTCGCGGGGAGGAGGGGGGCCGAGAGGAGGCGAGGGGGCCGAGGGGATGGGGGGGGGGGGGCGACGGGGTACGGGGACAACAACTTGTGTTCCGGCCACGATCATCCCGGCGGCCCAAAACAAACGAAGAGGGGGGTGGCGCTAGCGTCGAGTAGCCAGCCATCTCGAGTGTCCCGACAGCGCCCTGGGCCCGGCAGCCCCGCCGGCAGCCCCGGCAGCGCCGTCAGGCCCGACGCCGATGGGTAACGCCGGGGGTAACACATGCTTCCGCTTGCTGAGCACGCACCCTCCAAATTTGCTGCCCTAAGCTCCATTTACGTCTTGCGGAGGGCGGCGGGGAGGTGGAGGGGGTAGGCCGGAAACGTATGGGACGTGTACATCCGCGACTCAACTTGTTACGCTGGTTGACCTAATTTTGCGGCGTCGAGCGGCCGCGTTTTCGAACCCGAACCTTTCCGCCGCTCCGCCGCTACGCCGCCCGCGCAAGCGGCGCGACCCGGCGTGACCGCAATGCGGCCTGGGGCCGCGGGGCCCGCGAGTCACAGGAAACCCGATCGTCTTCCCTGGCCCCGTGATGCTTGCTCGCCCCTAGAGGCCCCGGAGGCCGTTGGAGGTGGAGGCCCGGGAGAGTCTGCCAACGTGACACAGCCCGCGTTGTGGATGGCGATGTATTGCCCCCACATACGCTTTTCCAACTTTTCTCCCTCTCTCTCCCTCTCTCTCCCTCTCTCTCCCTCTCTCTCTCTCTCTCTCTCTCACTCTCCTTATTCTCTCTCCTTGAGCTCGGATTCGAGGGATGGGATGGGGAAGGAGGCGAAAGCGTCTTCCCTACCCCCGGAAGTGAGGCCCTCTCACCGGAAACACTGCCGAAGACCCCCGGAGGCCCCGGAGGCCCCGGAGGGCCCGGCAGGGGCACCCCCGGAGGCACCCGGGGGCACACGCGGGGACCGGGATACTCAATAGGTCACAGGTCACCGGCTTTCGCCCCAGTGCCTCCGCCCGCCGAGGACCCCACCCACGCACGAACGCTCTCATGGTCACCATACGAAATTAATATCAGCGATAGGAGAGCTGTACGCCGTGTCGTGTGCGCCGGCCAGCAGCCGCGGGCAGCGGGAGCTTGGGGCGGCGGTGCGGTGCGGGGCCTTGACGCCTCCGAGTTTTGTCCCGCGCTACTTACATAGATGAGCGCATACACATTGTGCCTGACGGCAGACCGTACCCGGCACGGCGCGGCACGGCGCGGCACAGCAGCGGTCGGGTCTGGCCTCGGCTGGGCTCGCCTGGCCCCCCGCCATTGTGTGCCTGCGATCAGTTCGTTCAACACAAACACGCTCGGGCGGACCCCATCCGGCCGGCCAGGTCAGAGCGGAGCGGAGCCAGCGTAGCGCCGCCCCCCACGTACCCGGGCGGCCTCGGCCCCCCCGGCCCCCCACGGCCCCCCGGACCCCCCCGGCTGCCTGCGCGCAGGCCGGTCTTCAATGCAATAATCCCAATGTGCGGCCAGCCTCGTTCCCTCGGTTCCCTACTGCCTCCCCCCCCCCCCCCCGTCCCCCCTGCCGCTCCTCGTCCCATCTCACCCGGCCGACTTGATCGCCTCTTTACCGCCATGAGCGGCGTTGTTCGACTGCGCCTCCCGCCGAACACGACTCCGCGTGCGTCGACTACACCCCGAAAAAAAAACACACACACAGATACAAGAAAAAAAGCATCTGTGTAAAATCTGCCATGACAAGAATTTTTGTTTTAGGGGAAAAGAGCTTGTTGCAGCCCGCAAAAGGGCTCGTTAAAAGCAGTGCACACGGTGTGGCGGCGGTGAAAGAAAGGGAGTCTCTCTGTGTGCTGCGAAATAATAACAACAACAGATCGTTTCCGCCCTCTCCGTGGCGGATTATTCAATCACTTTTCAATATTCATTGCTGACCTCCAAATTGGTTCAGCAACGAAGGAAAAAAAGAAGAAGGATGGTAGCAGAGGGGAGCAAATGCAGGCCGGCGGCCAGGGAACAGCCCACGCCGCGCATGCATAAGCGATCTGGTTGACGAGTGCAGAGCGCGGCGGGGGGCCGTGGGTCTGCGGGGGGCCCGCGGAGCGGTCAGCGCTGACATGAAGAGGCGAGAAGTGGGACGCGGAGAGCTCCGTTCTTCATAAACTAGTTAGGATGGATTGGAGGTGCCGGCCAGAAAGAAAAAAAAGGGAAGAAACCTTACAGATGGCGCAATGCGGAAACGGATAACACAATTTTGTTACGCGACGGGGTTTTTCTTATATACCGCGCGCCGGCAGGGCTGTCGAAAAAGAAAACGGTTCACCTTTTTTTTGTGTTTGATTTCTTGAATAATTGCGAAGCGCTCGTTTTATTCCTTTTGTTTCGTAGGACCCTCCTGTGGAAAAAAAATTGCGGATGAGGAAAAATGGAACGGCACATTAAGGTGAGGAAGAAAAATCCTGGGGAAGAGGCAGTGCCAAAACCCCGGGCGGGCTGGAGTGGCCGGGCGGGCAGGGCGGGCCGAGCGGGGTGGAACTAGGCCGGGCCGTCACACGGATCAGGACCAGGTTTTTACTCGGACTTAAGCTCCCTAAACCCCCGCCGGAATCCATCCCTGTCCCGCGGCCTCGGTTCGAAGCTTTTGACCCCCTCCGAAAAGGCCTCCTCAAATTGAGTCAGTCTTTATGTGGGGCAACGCCTTGACTGCCAACGGCCTCGTTATTTCCACAGAGAGAGAGAGAGAGAGAGAGAGAGAGAGAGAGAGAGAGAGAGAGAGAGAGTATCCCGGGCAGGAAGATCAGCCGGCCTCACCGCGCGCGTCCGGTATAAAACATGCTTCATCAGGTTACCACAAACTGCGTCGACTGTTCGGCGGGGAGGGTATCGCGTGGGAGTAAGATAGGGCTGCGGTGGCTGAAGCTGAACTGAAGCCAACCAACTACTTTTCCCTTTGCAGCTCAGCGGTAGCAGCAGCAGAGACCCTTCCACAAGCACACACACACTCACACACACACATACATACACACACACACACAATCACGCGCGCGCGCTCGCGCACACACATTTCGCCCGGTCCCTGACAGGCTCCCGCCGCGCGGCGTAAAATCCGCCGGGGCTCGGAGGGTTCGAGGAGGCAGGCTGGTAGTGGCAACAACACGCGTCGTGTGTGTGTGTGTGTGCAGGGGGGGGGGGGCGCCACCGCCGCCGACGCCGCCGCGCCGCAGCTCACTCATTGAAGGCGTGACGGAAGAACACGCGCACCGCTGCCAAAAAAAAAATAGAAGAAAAACATAATTTCGAAATGTGTCCCCTTTTATTTATTCTAGTCGGAGCCACATTGACGCTGATGGTGTGCGTGTGTGTATGTGTGAGGGGGGGGGGGGGAGACCGCGAGCGGCTCCACGCCGGCGCTGCCTTTCCCCGTCTGACGTGGTAGTTGATGGTTGTCGACGGCGTTATGCCTTGCGCTCGACTCTCGGCGTGTGTGTGTGTGTGCGCGTATGTGTGTGCGTGTGTGTGTGCGTGAATGTCACGTGACACGTGTAGGCCTCGCATCGACAGGTGGAAATTTGTCTGCGCCGCCTCCGAGGATTTAAGGGGGCCATAAACGACGAGCACGCTCCAGGACTGCGGGAGGCTGGCTGGCGCCGGGGGGCCGCGGGGGTCCGCGGGGGGCGGCGGCGGGCCGCGGGGTGGGGCACGAGACCACACCCCGGCAGCGCGGCCCCCGGCAGTGCGGCCCCCCCGCGGCCGGGCGGGGCTGGGCCGGGGGGAGCGGGGCCGCACCGCCGGGGACTGACTGACTGACTGACGTGCCGCGCTGGCAGTAATCTGCCGACTTTTGGCGTCTCAGGAGCTGCGTAGACGTGATGAACACGTGTGCTGAAGCTGTGCCGCGCGGGTGGGGGCGGACACGCGGGCGGCAGCCGAGTGCCACTGTCGGCGCGCACTGTCGCGGCCCCCGCGGGGGGCCCACACACGAGGCGGCGCGCGCCGGGCTCGCGCCGCTGCGGCTTTAAGTACCCGCAAGTTACGAGCGGCGGAATATAAATTGTTGTGTTTTGCGGGGCGCGGCGCCCTCTGGTGCCGGTGAGCCGCCCGTGCTGCCGTCTGCCCGCCCAGGGGGGGACGCGGGGCCGTAATGATGTGCGGACATGTCAGCACTCCCCGGCGCCCCCAACAACCGAAGGCCGCGGAGAGCGGAGGGCGACGGGAAACAGTCGGAAATGAGCGTTGCCGGGCGCGGCGGTGATGTGTGAGGCAGCGGCGGCGGTGCGCGGGCCGGCGCGGCGGGCCGGCGCGGATGGAGATGTTTCTGCTTTACATTTCCCTCGTTTCGAGGAATGGCCGCCTCGGGTGCCGCCGGGGGCGGCGGGGGCCATCGGGGCGATCGGCAAGACAAACGTCCGCCCTCTCACCGCCCCACCGCCAGGCATCCGTCTTGAGGAAACAGAGCTGAGAATGCACATCCGTCGTGCTCACGAATGTTGTGTGCGGTCGCGGGAAACGCCGCGGATAACGTTCTGACGAGTGCGAAACAAATTCTCGAAATCGGCTGAAAATATACAGAGATATGGCGGAGGGGGCGGCAATATATTCCGCGGGAATTTTTTGAACGAGTTTCTTGTGGCAGCGGAAACGCCGGAGGAGCGTGCGGCCGTGGGGCCGAGGCCGTCCGAGGCCATGCGAGCGAGTAAACAGGGCCGGGACTAGAAGCGGAGGAGGCCTAGCCGCGAGCCGAGCACCGCCACAGCAATTTCTTTCAATTTGGTGAATTCGTGGCGGAAGGGGAAGTGGGCGGGGAGGAGGCGGGGTGTAGGGGGCTGGGGACAGCGGGGAGAAAATGGAAAGCTAGGATGCCGGCTGAAAAGCACGCGGAGAGTGGGAGAGGGAGAGGGGGGGGGAGAGAGAGAGAGAGAGAGAGAGAGAGAGAGAGAGAGAGAGAGAGAGGAATGGGAGGGAGAGGAGGGGAGGATGTGGTGGCGAGGAGGAGGAAGGGGACAAGGAGGAGGAGGAGAGATATGAAACTGAACACGTAAGGGTTTTTTGTCGTATGCGCCAATAAATCAACAAATGTGTCGCGATTGGGGGAGGCGACAGGAACGGTCTTCTTTGCAAGAAATGAAATCACTGTGCACTCGTTTGGGCGTGGAGCGTATCTTTTGGAGCGAGACGTGAGGCGACGCTGGGTGCGGTAGGCTTTGGTTGGCCGACCATGAGCATTCATACCTCATGACCACCTCCACCCGCACTTAGTTTGTGGTCCATTTTACGTAAAGCGCACTAGCTCATGGCTGGGCCTGAGGAGAGGGGGCGAAACGAGAGAGAGAGAGAGGGGGGGGGGGGGGAGAGTTGAAGATTCAAGGAGGAGCAATGTCGAGAAAGTTCTGATCTTTTCATGGCACCAGTCGCACACCGCCCCTTCCTCCGCTCCCTCCCCTCCTCCGCCGCGAGGCGCGTCGCTCGCAACCCGTTCTCTTCATTTCAGACTTCTATTCCTCTCATTTTCCTTCGCATTTCTTAGACCTCATTCTCAAAAAAATTAAAAAAAGGAGGTGGAAGAAAAGACCCTGCACTTCTTAAAATTCAACTCCTTCCGCTCTTCGCCTTCCTTTATTTCATAGAGCACATCGAAAACCGGGGCCGCAAAGCGAGTTCTCAAAATCGTTTGGAAATAACCCGAGTTGGGCTGGGGAACCTGGGGAACCCTTGGAACCCTTGGAACCCTGGGAACCTCGGGAACCCTGGGAACTGGTTTCCCCTGTGCACACACTACTCGCGCCCCGCCCGCGGGCCTCGGCTGGGGCTCCGCGGCACGCCCACCTCCCCCCTCACCTTGTTTGTTCAGGCTTAAAGGTGCTGGCTCTTATGTCACCTATATCTAGCACGTCCTACCTCTCCCAAATCTCCCCTCTTCCCCCCCCCCCCTCCTCTCTCGCCTCCCACCTACTCTCTCTCTCTCTCTCACACACACACACACACGCTCTCTTTTCCTCTCTGCCCGCCCCCCCCCCCTCCTTTTCCTTCGCCCGCCGCACCTCGACTGTCGTATAGCGTCGCTCGCGGGAGTGTGTGTGTGTGTGTGTACGCGCGTGTGTGTGTGTCACCCTTCCGCTCCCAACTCCACAGTATTTCTCAGTGCTGCCATAGACAGGGCGAGGCTTTTGCATATAGATAGGCTCAAACTACCAAGGCCCACGGCTTGTGGCGATGCACTCCACACACACACACACACACACAGTGTGTGGGCCGCCGCGGGAGACGAAGAGCAGGGGAGGGGGGAGTCTCCAAATCCACCCCTGAGGAAGGAACCATGTCCCCTCGCAACCCTTAAGAGGAAAGAGGACCACTGCTGTTGGCGGCCTCTGCGGGCCGGTTTTGAGTCGTCTTTTAACGATCGGCACAGCCAAACCGTTCAAGGTATCGACTTCAAACTTCGTGAGGGAGTAGATAAAGGTTCAATCTTAATATCGGTGTGCTCAAATAATTTTTTGAACACCTCCGGTATGCCTAAAAACTGCCATAGACAGGGCGAGGGGCCTTTTGCATATAGATAGGCTCAAACTAGGTCGGTCGGGAGGGTCGCACCAAGGCCCACGGTTGTTTTGGGCTTGTGGTTCGATACGCACTCCATTTCACATGGAGTACAAATAGCCGCCGCACCTCATTTTCTCGTCCTGTTATGAGCGACAACATTATCCTTCGGCGCACACAGAGTGTGTGGGCCGCCGAATCGGCCCGTGCGGTTCATCGAGACGAAGAGCAGGGGAGGGGGGAGTCTCCAAATCCACCCCTGAGGAAGGAACCATGTCCCCTCGCAACCCTTAACGACGGTGTATCCTCGCCTCCCCGGCATCCCTTCCCTGCCGACAGCCTGCCGCGCCGCTGCCAGCAGAGGCCGAGGCTGGCGGCGGCGGTGGTGAGCCGGGCCGCGGCGGGAGCTCGGCCTCGGCCGGCCCCACGGCCTCGGCCAGAGATCGGCCGCACGCATAAATTATCGACTTGATTGAACGCAGCCGGCGGCGCCCCGCAGCCGCAGCGCGCAGACCCGGCGCCCGTGCTGAGCGGCTGTCCGAGGCCGGCTGAGGCCGGCTGAGGCCGCGGCTGAGGCCGGCGGAGGCTGCAGCGGGGGAGGGGAGGGGCCAGCCCACCTCAGCGACCGGGGAAGCGGGCGGGGGTGGAGGGCTGTGGTGGTGGTGGGGGGGGGGGGGGGCACCGTACCGGAGACACTCAACTAATTTATTTCGCCTTAACTCAATCAGTTGTTGACGAGAAAGCGGCCCCGGCGCTCCGCAGGAGTGAATTTCGTATTGTGAGGGGAATAACTGAATGAAAAGTTGGACAGCTTTACAAGTTGGCGGCACGACGGAGGCGCGGGGGGCACGCGGCGGGGCGTGGCGTGGCGAGGCGTGGCGGGGCGTGGCGGGGCGTGGCATGGCATGGCCTGGCGGGGAGCGCCGCCGTTGCGAGCGAACACCCCTCGCCTCGCCTCCTCAACTCACCAAGCGCTCAACTTTTGAATTTTTCTTTTATTGTCTTTTGCCGGTTTCGTTTTCTGCCGAACGTCCCCCCCCCCCTCCCCTCCCCGCTCCCCACCTCACCGGATGGATGACGCCGCCGCCGCTGATTTCGTTTCATCACAGAGCGCGCTTTCTTATTGGTGCTAAACAATATTGTGATTTCAGCTGTCCGCGGCCTGGGAGCTCGGAACACGAGCCGCGGCTTTCCCCGGGTAATATTTTGTTGTTGAGGTTTGATTTTTCGTCCCCCTTCTCCTGTGACGGCCTTCACTCTACCAGGTTTTTTTTTTCAGCAAAATGCTCTTGATGGATGGATGGTTGGCGCGGCGGGCCGGGACCGTCTGCGAAGCCATACACCCCCTCCGTCTCTTTCTCTCACACACTCCCTCCCCGCGCGGCTCCACCCAAAACTCTCAAGAAAACGGTGTGAAGCAGTCCCCCCCCCCCACTCTGTCAAACTATTTAAATTCCGTCGCACAAAGGAGCTGCCGTACACTCTCGGCAGCGGCGGCCCTCCCCCCGCCGCCCGCCGTGCCGCGGCTGTGGCGACGCGGCGCGCCGCGGCTCCGCCGTCTCCAACCATCGGAAATGGCAAATATGTGCCCCTCAAAACGGTGGCGAACGTTTCTCTCCCTCATACACACATACACACTCTCTCTCTCTCTCTCTCTCTCTCCTCTCTTTCGCTCTCTCTCGCTCTATGAGCGCATGCCTTGGTAAACTTTCTACCCGCGCGATTCTCGCTGATGACACGTCGCCGGCCACTTGGTCGTGGCCCAGCCAGTTGTTTCCGTAGAGTGTGTACGCCTCCCCACTCCCCCCCCCCTCCCCCTCCCCCATCCCCTCCTCCCCCCTCCTGTTTTTCTCGCACGTCTACCGCCGCCCCCGCCACTCTCCGCCTGGCACTCTCAGCCCTCCCCATCCGTCAGCCTGTTTAGTTTGAAAGGTTGATTGTGAGCTTCCGAGCTCGTTACTAGTGGAAACGTGATGTTGTGTGATACAGCAAAGGTCGCGGGAGAGGGGGGAGCGGAGCGGGGGCGGGCGACGTGTGGAGGGGCTGAGGGGCGTGGCGGGGGCGTGGCGGGGGGGAACGGGAGGTTGGGGTGGCCGGGGGAGGTCGGCAGAAGTTGGATGTCTGGCTCCCACTAAAGCTTACCGTGGTGCCTGTGGCGGCAGCAGCAGCAGCAGCAGCAGCGGCGGCGAGCGAGGGAGTGGGCTAGGATTGTAGGCGCAACGAACTCCCGTCCCAGGAGGCCAAATGTGAAGTGGGACGTCGCATGTTTTTAAAAAGTGGAAAAGGGCGTTTGAAAACCTGCGTTTTTCCCGCGGACTCCATACGGGAAAATGTATTGTATTTGGGCGTGTCAGCGGTGGCACCGAATACAGAGGAAAGGCAAACGGCGGCGGAGGAGATGGAAAATGCGAAGAGGGAGAGAGAAGAAGGGGATGGGGGTGGAGGTAAACAAGGACGCCGCCGGCCGCTTCTGGGTGAGATTTGATACCAGATGAAACAGGCGTTTGGCTCCTGGGAGGAGTTCTGAGTGGTTTGTCTCTCTCTATCATATCCGCTGGGAAATATTGACGGCGGGATCGAATGTAATACGTGCCATTCCATCATGGGGGGGAAAGGTTGGTGATCTAGCAGGCGCCCTATTTTGTGCCATGTATGAAAGAAGAGAGAGAGGGAGAAGGCAAGGGAATAGGGGTAGGGAGGGGAGAATCGGGGAGGGGCACAGAGGGACTGAGAGAGAAGGCAGGGGCGTAGCGGGGCCGGCGAGAGCTATGTGTGTAGGAACGCCTCCAAGTACTTCCAGGGATCATTAGAAAAGTTAATGGCGACAGTGTTTTTGTGCCTCCGTGCTGCGGCTGTACGCAGCGGCCGGCCCGTCCCACTATCCGGCTCCAAATCAGCATGACGAACCGTCAGTTAAGCCCCCACTCCCCTCCGTGCAGCAGCCGCCCAGCAGCCGCCGACCCTCGTCATAGCCGTCACTCCGCTGACCGATCTGGGCCTTGTGTGTGCACTGGCATTGCGCACGCCAGTTTGATTTGTGAGTGTGCAGGGTGGGGTAGGGGTACGGCTGGATGCGGCCTGTCAGTTTCGCCCGGACGGCCCCCCACCCCTTCCTCACACCTCCGCCGCACAGCGTTGGCTGCAGCCAACGAAGACACATGAGGGGACGCGAGGAGAGAGAGAGAGATAGTCAAGGTTCGAGAGAGAGAGAGTGTGTGTGTGTGTGTGTGAGAGAGAGAGAGAGAGAGAGAGAGAGAGAGAGAGAGGTGTCAAGTGTGTATAAGTACTGATAAACAGGGGGCCATAAATAACTTGGGACGTGGATTGGAAGATCCCTTGTGCCCTTGCCTTGTGCCCCCGATGCCCCCCAATCCCCCCCCTCCCCTTGAACGTTCACGCACGCCTTTCTATCACCCTTCCCCCCCCCCTCCCCTCCACCCCGCGGCTCGGCTGCCGCCACCGTATCTCTCTCTGCTTGTAAGGGTGGGGCCGGGCCCCCTTTTGATTGATAAGTCCTACTTCGGAAGTTGCGTCGGCCGCGCCACGCCGCTCTGTCACCGCTCCTGAGGGGCTCCTGAGGGCCCCCCGAGGGCCCCTGCGCCGCCCCCCCTGCGAGACAACGCGGAAGTGGTCTATTTATAAACGCATATCTCACGTGCCAACGACTGCCGCGCGCGCCCGCGGACCCCGCGGCCCCCGCGGCCCCTCGACAAAGGGCGGCCGACTTTCTTTTCTCGCCGCCGCCTGCGCCCATGCCTGCGCCTGTGTGTGTGTGTGTGCGCGCGCGTGTGCGCCCGTGCGCGCGTGTGTGTGTGTCTGTGTGTTCAAGGTTGAATGGCCCATTGCCATGGTGTATCGAGGGCGAGTCAATAACCACTCCAGGCTCGGCCGGGGTCGCGACCTCCCGATGTCTGCGCCGAGCCCAACAAGAGAATGTCCCCAGGTGTAACTGCTCAAATCCCGTCGGAATTCCCGTCGGAATTCCCGTCGGAATTTTCGGAATTGTACGTTTTCCAAATTTGAAGGCCGACTAAAGTTGTGTTGGGAAAGCGAGGGCCACCCTGCCAAAGTCAGTCACTATTTTCTTGACGTGTCGATTGGGCCTCCGAAGTGGGGGACGCCGTTTGACGGGGTCCCGGGCGGCCGGGGCCGGGCCAGGGCAGCCGCCAGGGGGGCAGCCCGCCGGGCGCCCGGCCTGCCGAGTGGCCGTTGCGGTCGTCGGAGGCAAGTCAGGATGATCCTGGATCCTTCTGCTGCTGCTGCCGCCGCCGCCGCCCGCCACCTCCCCCGAGCCACGGCTTCCTTTCCATTCCAAACGACAAACGTCCGCCCGCCCGGGCCGACGGTGGGCCGCGGGGAGGCTGGGGAGAGAGCTGGAGAGAGAGCTGGGGAGAGAGAGCAAACCCAAACTCAAACCAAAACCAAGCGGCCGGCCCGGCCCCGACCCTCCTCCGCTGCAGCGGTGTCCCCGGGCTGCCCCCCCCCCCTCCCAGGCCCCTCTGTCCTGTCCGCTCGCAGGCTAGAACACCAGGGCGGCCCTATCAGAAAATGTGGTTTGACGTTGCATCCTTCCCAGCTGGCGCCGCCCCACCCCTCCCCACGCGGACTGCGGGGTGAACGGCCCGGTGCGGTGCACAACCGCTCACACCCCCCGCGCACTTTCCCTTCTCCCCCGCACAACCCGTCCCTCTTGCTCTCTCATTCCGCCTCCCTCTCTATATCTGTATCTCTCTTCCACCTTTCGAACCGTCCAGATGGCCCGCATACGAAAACAAGGAAAAAAGATCACACCGTGCGACGACGGTCACTGCGGCGGGGTGGCTGAACAGCCACGAGAGCGCCCTCCCCTTTGGGATGGTGAGGGGTGGCGGTGGGAGGGGGGGGGGCAAGGAAATTCGATGAATTCTGCCCTGCTGCAAGAGTCGGCCCGGCCCTAATCGAAAAGTTTCCGTCCGCGCCGTCCGCGCCGGGAACAGCGGGCGCCTGTTGTCCGGCGGGTAGGCAACGCGGCCTGCAGCGCCGCCCGCGTGCGGCCTACGCCGCCCCGCGGCCCCGCGGCCCCGCGGCTCAGGGCGCCCAGCGTGCGGCCGACAGTTTTGTATCGTGCTTCTGCAAAGTCTGATTGAACAACGACTTGAAACAACGACGCTAAATACGAGGCCTGGCCCCCAGCGGCCTTATGCTGGGCCTGCGGAGCGGCCGCCGTCCCCGGCACGCACTTCTTCCGGCTGCACCTCGCAAAGGCAAAGACGCAAGGGAGCGGCCCCTCCCTCCCGGCGCCCGGCCGCGGCTCCCCAGCGGGAACCCCCCCCCCCCCCCCTCCCCTCCTCCTCCCTGGTGGGGGGCATCGAGTCCTTGGCCTCTTTGGCCGAGCACAATGTCTCACATACTCCATGGGATTTGAAATTTACGGGGCGACGCTATCGTGGAATATGTAACGCCGCGGGGAGAGGGGTTGGGGGGCGGAACGGGTCTTTGTTTCTTTAGGGGTTTTCGATACTCTGGTCCGGGCGCCGCCGCCGCCGCCGCCGCCGCCGCCGCCCTGGCCGTCGTTGGCCGTCGCTGTTGCCGCCCGCCCGCCCTGCCGCCTCTTTCGCTGCGCGGCCCCCAGCCAAATCCCCGGCCTGCCTCTCCTCCTTGCCGCGCTAAGATCCACCTCATCAAAGCCCACTATCTCTATGTCTCTCCTCGGCGGCGTCCCTCTTCTTCGTTTTCGTCCTCGTGTTGCCTTTCCCCTTTTTATCTCCTTTCTTTATCTCCGTGCCGCCGCCGCCGCCGCCTCGTCGTGTCCCTGCCGCCCGCCGCCGCTGCCTCTTCGCTTCGTGCGGTGTTCGGCTCTCCCTTTCTCTCCCACCCCCTCTGCCTCTCTCTCTCTCTCTCTCTCTCTCTCTCTCTCTCTCTCTCTCTCCCCTCTGCTGCCCCCCGCGCGGCCCCCGATGGACAGGTGCGGTGACGACTCGCACACCTGGTGCCGATCGGCCGGTGAATAATGCACGTCCATTCCGCTGGCGGTCGGGGCCGTGCCGTGTCGTGCCGTGCCGTGCCGCGCCGTGCAGGGCTGTGCTGGCGGGCGCGGCTGTGCGTGGGGGATAGCGGACTTGTCATAAGACAAAGGGCGCAGTGGGTGGAGCCCAGCGGGGCGCGGCTCGGCCCTGGCTCGGCCCGCCCGCCCCGCCCGGCCCTTGCTAGTTGTTGCTGCTTAGTTTGAGTCGGACGGCCCGGCCCCGCGCGTATGTGTGTGTGTGTGTGTGCCGTGTCCTTCACATCGAGTACCGCGGGCAGGGAGCACCGAGAGTCTGAGAGCTACGCGGGGGGACGCAGGGGGCGCGGGGAGTGAGGGGAGGGGGGCGTCGCGGGGGACGCGGGCCAACCCACGCCAGTGCAGTAGCACCCTACGCGGCCGTGGCACCGACACCAGAACGCCGTGTAATAACTCAAAATGTGCGCTCGTCAATAAGAAATGGACTTCCCTAAAAATAGGACGAACGTAAAGTTATTAGCCTCGGCCAGTGGCTACTACATTACACAGATATTCTGTGCGTTAGTGTCAGGGCCTGGTAGGTCGGCATTCCCCCCTCTCGCGGCAATGTAGATATTGGCTTTTACCAGGGGGATGTTGAAAAACGCATTCAACCCCAAAACCCAAATTCGACGTGGAATTCGGAAGGAAAATATTGATTGTTTGGAGGGGGGCTTCCGGCATGTGCAGCCCGGCCCCCGAGTCTTTTACGGCTTTTTCTGTCGGGTTCGGGCCGCCGCCGCCGCTGCCGCCGCCGCCACCACCCGAGAGGCTGTGGGGGGTGTTCTTCTCGCCCGCCAGCCAGCCTATCCACACGGCGCCGTGCGCCATGCGGCACCCTTGACAGCTGAATATGCAACACGAGCTCCCCGAACACGCTCTGCCGCCGCCGCCGCTGCCGCCGCCCGCAAATGCACACGCGGTGCGAACGTGGCACGGAGAACAACTTCCCGCCCGCCCCTCACGTCGCCGCACAACTTGGCTGTGTAATGACATCATAACGCAATGCTACATGTTTATTTCCTTTTTAAGCGTGACAGGGACGCGGGGCCGCGGGGACGCGGGGCCCCCGAGGCCGGACGGGGAAGGAAGGAAGCAGTTGACTTGCGGTGCGGCACATCGAGGTGAGAGGAGAATGTTTCTGGTTCTCGGGTCAACAATAGAAAGTTGCCAGCGGCAGCCCAGCGGCGGCGGCCCCGCGCCGGGGAACGGACCCCGTGGGAAACGAACGTATCAGTCAAGTGGGCGGGGGGCGGCCGGGGGCGGCCGGGGGAGGGGAGACGAGCCCCTCCGTGGCAGACAATGTGTGTGCGAGAGAGAGGCTATCTTTCTCTCGTTTCGTTTTTCACACCCACTCGAGCACCTCTTCTCTCTCTCTCTCTCTCTCTCTCTCTCTCTCTCTCTCTCTCTCTCTGCCTCTCTCTTTCACTCTCACACACACTGAAGCCTCTGTTTCTAGCGCCCCGCTGCCGCCGCTGAACTATTTGAGCGCACACGCCCAGTTAACGCCCGCGCACTTCCAGCAGCGCGGCAGAGGCCGGCCGGGGCATTCTCACTTGAGTTATACCGCCGCCCGGCTCGTGTGGAGGATCAAGTAAATGACAGTAAATCACGGCCAAACGACTGTAGTCATGCCGCAATAATAACCGTGGTGACGGTGGGAGCGGCCGCCCGCGGGCCGCCGCGGGCAGCCGTGGGACGCCGCTGCCACGACGTGCGGCGCGACCGGGGTGCTGATCCGTCCCGAACAGGTCCACCGGTACTAGATCCGTCCCGGCAACCAGCAACACTACCCCGTTCTCTCTCTCTCTCTCTCGCTCCGTCTGCCTGTCTACTGTCTCTCTCTCCCTCTTTCTGCCCTCTGTCTCTCTGTCTGCCTCTGCCTCTCCCACTCTTCCTATCTTTTGCTATCTTTGGCAACCATCCTAGCAGAAGCGAGACAACAGAACGCGGTAGAAACGTCCTCTCTCTCTCTCACTCCCTGTTTATCAAGACGTCATCTGCAGCCGTGTCGTGTTGTGGGGAAGAAACACACACAGGGCGTGTAGCAGCGGTGGTGGTACTCAGAGGTTCGACTCGTGGTCGTGGCCCGATCGCTCTCTCTCTCTCTCTCTCTCTCTCTTGCTCTTCCTCTCGCTCTCTCCTGACGTTCCCGTGAGGCGCACTGAGGGGATGGCAGACGTCCCCGCTAAGGCGAGCGGGCCCGGCCAGGCCCGGCTCGGGGCCCGGGGAACCGCACCGAACTATCTGCTTGCCGTACCGCCGGCCCGGAGACGGTCCTGGTGTAGCTTTTATTTAACAGGCTCTTCCGAGACAAATAGCTGACTGAGGCCCAATGGTTCGAGGCGACAAAGACAAACGAAAAGAGCCCTGTGCTCGCTGAGAGGCCGGCGAGGCGGCGGCAGGGGGGATGGGGTCCCGGGGACGAGGGAGCGAGAGAGAGAGAGAGAGACGAAGGGGGTGGAATGAGGGAGAGAGAAGAGACGGCACCCGACAGCAAGCAGTGGGATAGAAGCTCAGCAGGCATCATTGCATATCGTCTGTCACTAGAAGAGGGGGCAGAATCAGGAAGGAGGAGAGAGGAGACGTATAAAAGCCGCTGAGTAGTTTTGCCCGTGTGGTTCTGTGTCGCAGCGGTTCGTGCGGCGGCAGTGCGGCCCCGCCATGGGCCCCGCAGTGCCATGGGCCCCGCCATGCCATGGGCTCCGCTCCGCTGCGGTGTGCTGCTGAGACAGCAAAGCAAACTCTGTGGTGAAATTAAGAAACCCAGAGGGGCATAAAGACGCCCGGTGGAGGTGGCAGGGGGGAGGGGGGAGGGGGAAGGGGGGCGAGAGGAAAGGGAACGATTTGTGATTCACGTCAGGAGGGCGGTGGGGGAGGGAGTCACGAGGAGACCGGTGGGAGAAGCGGATGGGAGATGCGGCGGGCAGCCCGCGCCGCGGCCGGGTCCAAGGTGTGGAAGTGAATGGGTTCCGCCGCCCAGGACTCCGTGCCGACTCGGCCCCGACTCCGTCCCCCCGTCCGTCCCGGCTCCCGTCCACCGTCTTTCTCCCTCTCCCCCGCCGCCGCCGCCGCCGCGCCCTGCCGTCTCCTTTCCTCCGCCCTTTCCCTCGGCTTTTGCCTACGACGGCCGCTCCCTGCTCGGCCCGCAGTCATCGCGGGCACCGCCACCGCCACCGCGCCGCTGCCAGCCGCTACAGGTGTGCCGCCGCAGGCCGGCCTACAGGGCCCCGCGGCTCCTGGCCTCTCCCGGGTACTCCCGGGCACTCCCGGGGTGCTCCTGGGTACAGCCTGGTACTCCTTGCCACGAGCCTCAGGGAGGCCGCGGAGAAGTATCAGCCGATGAAAGGGGCCTCCTCCTCCTCCTCCTCCTCCTCCTCCTCCTCCTCCTCCGCCTCCGCCGCAACCGCCGCCGCCGCCGCCGCCGCCGCCCCGGCCCCGCGGCCTCGCTGCGCGCGCACTGCTGCGCTGCGATGTGGCGGACGGGGGCGGGGGCGGGGCCGGGCGGCCACCACGGACGTTGAACTCCCCCCCATCCCCTCCCGTATCTCCGGAGTGCTAATCAAGAGGTCGGATTCCAGCAGCGTCTCTTGGTCCAATGTTTGCGGTTCAAATCCCGTTCGCCGCGGCGGCCGGTCGATGGTCGGTGGCCGCGCGCGACGCGAGAAACTTTTTCCCCGTCCGCTTTATTTGTTTTCCATACTAAGCCAGCCGGCGCGTTCGGGCTGCAGGCGGGCGGGCGGGGCGGGGCGGGCGCCACTTAGCGCCGTTTGCGCGACCGCATGCTGAGCTGGGCTGCCGGGGGGGGGGGGGGGGGGGCTCCGGCCGCCTGATGGCCCACGTCCGTGTCTTCCATCACGGCCCCGCCGCGCCCCGCCGCGCCGTGTTCGCGGTTCCGCGTCGATAAGCTCGAACTAACCGCGCGGCGACGCGAAATCAGGCAGGGCGCGCACAGAGGCGGGACGTGCCGCCCACACGTCATGCGGAGCCCCGGGCCTCTGAGCCGTGTGCGCGGACGCCCTCGTGAGAGGAAGGCGATGACCGCTGAGGCGCCGGCCGCGCGCGGCC
Source organism: Megalurothrips usitatus (assembly GCA_026979955.1). NCBI lineage: Eukaryota > Metazoa > Arthropoda > Insecta > Thysanoptera > Thripidae > Megalurothrips > Megalurothrips usitatus. The sequence continues at coordinate 16,141,478 of CM049592.1, forward strand.
ACCGCGGCGCTGACACGCAAGCATGGTACGCGTGCCACGCGACCGCCACGCGCCAGCCACGCGCCCGCCGGCGTCACGGACGTTCCGCCGTGGCGCGCGCCCAAGTGCCGGAGGATGTCCTGCACTGACTTTAATTGTCCGCTGCTTGGTCGTAACCCCCGCAGCGGCGCGGCCCGCGCCCCTCCCGCACCCGTCTCTGTCGCACCCCCGGAGCCGCGCTCCCGCGCGCGCCTCTGCTGTCCCGCTCGCTCCCGCACGATTCTTGGTGTCTCAATGCAGCAGGGAACGCCCCCCGGGCGGCAGCCCCGTGACCCGCGGCCACGGTCCGGGTCCATGGTGCGGCCCAGTTCATGGCGGGCCAAAGAGCCGATTGTCACACAGTCATAAAATTTGTGCCGCCAGCCCTCGACGTGCAATAAACCACACTGACAAAGACGAGACGAGTCGAGTCCCCGAGTCGCTGGCGGAGGAGGCACGAAAATGGAGCAAAGTTTTGGGATTGCGGCCGCCCAGCCAAGGGCGATCGTCCCTGCTGCCCCTCCCTCAACCCCTTCGCCGCTCTCCACTCCCACTGCTTCCCTTGCCCCCACGCCAGCAGGAGCAGTCTCTATCCATCTCCCTCCCACTCCACGCCTGGCGTCCCTGCCAGGGAGCGAGAGAGAGAGAGAGAGAGGGGAAAGAGGATAAGGGAGACAGACAACGCGATCACCGGGACATTCCCGCGCCAGCAGACCCCATTTGAGAATCGTTTCAAGCTGCACAAGACAACAACGCCGAAGGAGGAGCGCCCGCCGCCCGCCATCTCCCTCCCCCTGCAAACGCCTTTATTCGTTTCACGTTTGGACAGACTATAATACTTCCGCCGAGCGAGGGCGGTCACACGAGCGTGCAATGCAACATCACCCGCAGCACACACACACACACACACACACGCAAACGCACACACGCTCAGGCACGCACGCACGCACGTGCGGGCACGCGGACACACAGTGGCACGGAGGCAGCCTAAGGGCACCGCTGGGGGGGGGGGGGAGGGGACTGACGACATCAAAGGCGTTAGCGCCTTGACAACGCGGCAAAGGGCCAGGGGCGGCCAGGGGCCGACGCGGGCCGAAGGGGGAAGGAGGAGGGGGGGGTGAGGGCTGCTCACACACTGCGACACCCACCCACCCTCCTCGCCTCCCTTCTCTCTCAGATTCTTTGCACTAAAATTTACTAAACTTTTCTTCTTCTTTTTTTTTGCGGCCCCAAGTTTCTTACTCTGGCGTGAGTGTGTATGTGTGTGTGTGTGTGTGTGTGTGCGTGTGTGCTGGAGAGCGCGGGTCGGGCCGATCATTCGCTGCTCCCGGGAACCTAACCTGAAGCTCACGGCCGCAGCCGCCGCCGCATCGCCGTCCCACATCTCTCCTTTTACCCAACTGCTGTGGTCCGCGTTCCTTGGCTAGGCGACCTGTAACTTTTAAGCCCGCGTGTGAGCGAGCAGTCTCGCGGGGGCGCCGTGGGGGGACGGGGGAGGGGGGCAGGGGGGCCCGCACTGCACCACTCGAGGGCGGCGGGTCGGGTACACTCGGCGCCAGAAGGCCCCTCGTGTGCGGCGGCGTGCCCGGCCGGCCCTACAGCCGTGGCGCTGTGGCCGGGCCGCCGTCGACTTCTGGGCCGGAGTGTCGATCCTGCCGGCGGGGCAGGACAAAGCCGCGTATCCGCGTGCATGAAACATGGAACGGTCGAGTCGGCAAGACGACGCGGTGGCGTCGGCCCGGCCGCCGGCTCTTTGCCCGGCTCTTTGCCCGGCCCTTGCAGCTCTTGGCATGCTCGTCGCGTGGCGGCGCCGCCCGTGACGCGTTGCTGACGTGCCGGCTGTTATCTGATAAAGCCCCGCCATACACACGCGCGTGCGTCGCGGACGTGCCGAGGCGTGTCCGCGCGTGCCGGAGGCGGTGCGGCGTGCTGCGGATGTGCCGCGCGCCGGGGCGACCAGTTCTCCACGCGTCTTCTCTCGGTTTCGATGAGTCCCCTTGACGGGGGCGGGGAGGCCCCGCGGGGGCGGCGACAGCTCGGCCGCGGTTCAGCGGGGAAGCGTCACGCCGAGTACGCGCAAGCAATCCGCACACTTTACCGCCGCCCCTCCGCCTCCGGCCTCCGGGTCTCCGGGCCTCCGGGCCTCCGGGCCTCCGGGTCTCCGGGCCTCCGGGCCTCCGGGCCTCCGGGCCTCCGGGCCTCCGGGCCTCCGCGGGTCCGCGTGCCGTCGGCAGCGACCTTCAGTCCGCCGCCGAACTAACTACACTGGGCGCACCCGGCCGCCGCCGCCGCCGCCCGCTTCTTCCTGGCTCTTGTCGTCTCCTTGCTCCGACCAACTTGCGCGCGCGCGCGCGCGACGTCGCCCCAAATTAAAAAGTTTTAATTGACTGTGGCGCTATTAGGTAAACCAATACAGCGGGGTGGCCGTGTCGATGACGGCGGGCTGCGGGGGCCGGCGGGGGCCGGCGGGCCGGACGTGCGGGTGACACAGCCGGCCCCTGCACCGCCGGCAGCGCGCTGCACCTCCTCACATTTCCGCTCCTTCCCTCCCCTCCCCGGCCCGCGCGGTAATGCAAGTTATTTCCTCCCGCCGCCGCCGGGCTGGATCCGCACACGTCTGCCTGGGAGCCTCTCTCCCCCGCCGGAAGTCTGCGGCCCCCCGCCTCGATGTGCCGCCGCGCGTGTAAAACGACAGATTGAACCGGCGCTCCGTCAATGGAATTATCCTGTATGAGCAAATCAACAGCTCGGCCGAGGCCGGCGGTCGGCATACTGCATGAGAGGCTGGGCGTGCAGGGGAGTGGGGGCTTAGCGGCGGGCCCGGTGGGGGCGGCGCGGGGGCGGCGCGGCGGGGCATTAGGGTAGGGCCTGAGCGACTCGCCATGGGGGCCTTATTCCAGCAAAACCTCACGCAATTAAAATTCCACCAGTTTGCTAGCAGCGGTCCTGGCGGGCAGACGCTGGCCGGCGGCGCCGCGCCGCCCTCCTCGGGGCCCACCGACCACCGCCGCCGCTCGCCGCCGCGGCGGGGAAATGCGGCAGAAATGTTGTTGGCGTGGCGCCGCGGCCAGATAAAAAATAACGGCAGAAAGGGAGCGGAAAAAAAAGTAAATAAAAAGCAGGCAGGGGAAAAAGGGGGGACCGGGCGTGCACAATGCATTGATAGAAACCAGCGATTTGTTTCGGAAGAATGTTTCGGGGGCATTAAAAAGGTTTAGCGCGGGGTGCAGCGCAGCGTTGGTCGCCAGCCCGGAGGAGTGCGCTGATGTATGGCCCCGAGGCTGCGGCAGTCGCAGCGGCCGCGGATCGGGCCACTTTTGTGTGTCGCGCGCGTGTGCCCCCGACAAGCGCACAGTGCAGCGCCGCTGTATGAAACAAAACGGGCGGTATAAATAACAATACCCACGCGGGGAGGGACACGCTTTGCATGAAGGAGCCTCCGGGGAGGAGCCGGGAGGAGCCGGGAGGGCCCGGGAGGGGCCGGGAGGGGCCGGGAGGGGCAGGGAGGGGCCTGGGAGGGGCTGGGAGGGGGTGGAAGGAGCCGGGAGGGTCAGGGAGGGGCCGGGAGGGGCCGGGAGGAGCCGCAGGAGCGGCCGAGACAGACAGCCCGCTGCTCACACATCTTGCCGCTCAAATCCATTTATCTTCATACAAGCCTGTTTCTAGAGGTTCAGGTTGATTTATATGCTTATGGCCGGGCGCGGCCGTGGCGGGGCCGTGGCGAGACGGCGGCCCGGCCGTTGCTCATGGCCCTCGCCGCCCTGCCGCCGTCCCCTCCGGTCCCCTCCGGTCCCCGCCGGCCCCCTCCTCGCGCACGGCCCCTACGCGGGCAGTCACCGGGACGCCGACGGCTTTACCAGTCAGACTCAGCATAAAGGCAGTCTGGCCGTTCACGTCTCGCAAGCTGTGCCTGACTGCACACCACGCGGCCGCACACGTGCCGCACACGTGACGCACACACGGTGTCTCTTTACGGCTCGCGTCCGAACATTTTCATAACGACTCTCGAGTTTGACGACTCGGTGCTGCTGCTGCTGCTGCTGCGCGCGCCGGCGTGCGCCCTTCAAAGAATGTCTTTTGTGTCTTTCCCGCGCTGGCCGCCCTTGGCTCCGCGCCGGCTCCCCCATCTTCCCTCCCTCCCTCCCTCCCTCCTCCCTCCTTGCGCGGCTCCCCAGGGCTCCCCCCGGCTGTCCTCTTTTACCCCCCCCCCCCTCCAGAGCCATGAGACTTGAGCCTCTGTGATGAATCGAGCAGGAGGAGCGGGGCGGCGGCACAGTGAGCCCCGCAATGAGAGCGAGAGGGAGAGTCCGAGGGGAAGAGTGAGACAGGAAGAGTGCCGGATAGTCTTTAGTTTGAAGAGCGGCCGGAGTCGGAGGGTAAGCCGCCGGGCCCCCTTCGCAGCCCCACATGCGTCGGACAGCTGATAGCGGCGTAGCCGCAGCGCCGGCATCTGCGGCGGCGGCATCTGCGGCGGCGGCGGCCCAAGATCGTGACGCCGGGCCGGCTGTCTCTTGGGGGATAACGAGTAGAGAGTCTTATGCCCGCCACGCGGCCGCAGCGGCCCTGCCAGCGCCCCGGCAGAGGCCCAGCAGTGGCCCAGCAGTGTGGCCCACCAGCCGTATATTGGCTACCCGACCCCGCGGGGCCGCGCGGGCCGTGGCGGGGCGTGGCGGGACGCGGGAAGGCTGCTCGCTCCAGATGTGCACTCGATCCCCCTCCCCCTACCCGCCAGCGCCACCCACCGCGCCGCGCCACGCCCTGGGCCGCAGCAGCCTGCCAACTCCGACTCGGCAAGTTGTTATTAACACTTTGGGCGTCGTGTCGCGTGTGTGTGTGTGTGTGTGCGCGCGTGTGTGTGTCCATGTGTGTGGGTGAGTGTTACGTGCTCCCCCCCCCCTCCCCCTCCCCCCACTCATCCTTACCAGCTATTACGCAGAGGGTTGACTGCCCTGTGGCTGCAGTTGACCAAGAAAAGGGGCCCTGCGGGGGCTGCGGGGGCTGCGGGGGCCCGGGTCACGTCCGCGGCTCTTCATTTCGCAGGCTTTCCCCTTCCCGCTTTTACGATATGTCCCCCAAAGCTCGTCATCCCCGCTCCTTTTTCATACCATTTTGTCTCGTTTCCGCTCCCAAATCCGCGCTCGCGCAAAAGTTTATATCGGCCGAGAAATGGGTGCGCGTGTGCGGAGGTTTGATAGGCTCGGAAATGGAGGTGTCCGTGGTTCGCATCCTGGCCGCCCTACCCAGTTTCCCGGTGAGGCAGGTCGGGTCGGGGGCCCCGCCGCACCGCTGCGCCGGCACCTTGCTGCTTCCGAGTACAGCCCGGCCGGCGCCGCGCCCATAGCGCTGGAACTCGCTGGAGCCGGCGAGGTATTTTGTTGGAATTCGCCAATACTAGTTGGCCACACGGGCGGCGCACAGGCAGGAACGCTTCGCACACTAGCATTCCTCATCCCTCTCGTTGTACTTCCTCTCTCTCTCTCTCTCTCTCTCTCTCTCCTCTCTGTCTCTCTCTGCCTCTCTCCCCCTCCTCCCGTTATCCCCGCTTTGAGCTTCTGCCCTCTGTGACGTTGAACGATATGCCGCGTCCTGTTCCCTCAGTGTGCCCGACCAATATGTGTTTTTCGCGGCACGGCCACCGCGTTCCGCGCGTTGCGACGTGCTGTCCTTGTCTTACGGAACACCGCCGCCTCACAGGCGAGAGGCAAGAGCCGGGGGGAATGGCCGCCGCGTGGATGCTGCGGCGCGGTTCAGGTGGGGCGGCGGAGGGCCGGGAATGTGGCCGGAATGTGGAAGTTCCGCGGGAGCCAGTACTCTGCTTTCAATCATTGCTCGTTTCCATCCCAAGTTGTTGCAGAAGAAGTTGCTCGTGGTGGTGAGGTCGGAGCCTGGCCGAGTGACCGTGCGGGCTAGGAGAGAGAGATGGAGAGAGAGAGAGAGAGAGAGAGAGAGAGAGAGAGGGGGGGGGGGCGTAATGAATGTGGGCATCAGGCGCAGAGGAGATGCGGACGCCGAATAAGATACAAATATTTCATTCATATGAGGAGAGGGGGGGGGGGGTAGGCCGCGGCCCCCACCCCGCCGCGGCCGCGCGGGACAAGGCCCGACAGGACCTCGGCGCGCTGCTCGCTCGGATGTAGTTTCCAAAAAGTTTGACTTGGAAGAGAGTGGGGAGGGCAACGGCGCAGCAGCAGCAGCAGCGTTCAAATGAAATAAGTTGTCACTTCATTATTTTTCTTCGAAAGAACACAGGGAGTAAAGGACCACGAGAGAGAGCGAGAGAGAGAGAGAGAGAGAGAGAAAAGACGGAAAGTAGGGCTCGCGAAAGGGACAGCAGCGCGACTTGAAATCTCTGTTCCCAGCCACGCTCCACTGGTCCGCACTGTGCCGTGCCGCGCCGTGCCGCGCCGTGCCGCGCTGTGACATCTGTGTGAGTGGGTAGCGGGGCGACGGGGGTGATGCAGCGAAATCCGTTCGGGGGGCAAATTGTGAGGACGTGCTGCCAATCTGTGGGGTCATGCGGCCCGCGGGCGGCGGCGGGCCGGCGGCGCTCGCGGTGCACTCTAGCCGTGTCAGCACGGCTTTGTAGGCAAATGATTCTCGAGAAATTCAGTGAAAGAATAAAAAAAATTGTAACGTTGCATTTTAAATCGTCGTTTTCTCATTATGAGAAGTATGAAGCGCTCAAGTGCCAGTTATTTTTTTTTCGCCGCACTAAAAAGTAAAAGTGGCTTTTCTTTCCCTGTTATGCCCCTTCAAGGGACAGACGTTCGGAGGGCGGCAGGAGGGCGGGAAGGAATCTGAAGCCCCAGAGCCAGCCTCCTCCGATAAAATAGCGGACGTGACGAACACGACTCAGAAAACAAGCCTTCGAATCAAAACCGGAAAATCGCTATATTTTTATGCTTCTGCTGGTAAAAGAAAGGGTGTATTATGAGAGTATTTTTGAAAGGTTACTGGTAGTTGTTGGTCTTTTTTTTTATAAAGCGAGGCAGTGAAGACGAGGCAGCGAAGTAGGGAGGGACGGGGCCGTCACAAGTCGACAGGCATCCGGGAACGAGGTCGGGGGGACAAATATAGACATCGGTGGACCGGGGTGGACCGACTGACTGCGCGGAGCTGCAACAAAGTTGTGTGTGGACTCGGATAGGGTCCTGGCCGGGGGGAGAAGGAGGGGGCCCGCCGCTGGCAGCTCGGGAGTCCAGTTCCGCATCGGCTGCCAACGCCCCGCTCCCGTGATAGCGCGAGCTTCGAGGTCGAGGCATTCCGAAGGTCACCCCCCAAGGTCGCGTCGAGATCCGTCTCGACCCGTCGGGGGGTGCGAGGCCGTTAGCGCCTGACCGTCTCGAGATACCGTCCCGCAGAGCGGCGGCGCGCCGCGGGCCGGCCTACCCCGCCGATGGCAGGCGCCCGCTGCCGCCCGCTGCCGCCCGACAAGCTCCGATCGCAGTCCCTCTGCGGCCGGCGTGCATCACAGAGCCGCTGCGGCCGCCGGGCCTGGCATCGGTGCGGGCGGCCGGGCGACAACTTTGTCAGGAATCTGATGCCCCCCTGCTGGTCCCTTCTGGTCCCTGCTGGTCCCTGTCGGCCCATGCCGACCAGTTCACCACAGCAGCCGCGCGTTGATCGGCCGCTGATGACAAACTGTTATCGCTCAAGCTGAATGTCAAAGTGACAAAAAGGGCGTGAAGAGGGGGGAGGAGGAGGGGGTAGGGGCGTCTTGGGGAGATGAACCATTATTGCCGAAAAGGGAGGGAGGGCAAAGCGCCGGCCGCGGAGGGGTGGGGGGAAGTGGGTGTCCGTGGGCCTTCCTGTCCCGGGCCCGCGAGCCTTCCGCAGCTGAGCCCCAAAGGCGGCCGTGGGGGGAGGGAGGGGTCGAACTCATCTCTCCGTCTCTCTTCCTCTCCTCCTCTCGTCGTCCCTTTCACCCCCGCTCTCCCACGCTGCTCCTTCTGGTGCTCCTTTGGTTGCCTACGGCGTTTTGGATCGCAGCCCGATTGCGTCCGAAAGGGCGCGCGCCACTTTTCCTCTTCCTTCGGTGACACACTCCGGCGCCGCGGGGCGAGCGGGGCCCGAGGGCGCGGGGGACTGCAGGGGGTCCTCAGGACGCGGCCACACCAAGGGCTACGCGGCCAACCCTCTAATGTGGTGCGATTATTAGCGCAAGTTTGTCAGGCGAGGAGAGAGTGGGCTGTGCGGGGGGGGGGGGGGGGGAGAGAGAAAGAGGAGGGGGAGGGGGCGGCGCCGTCACCGAGCGCTAAAGATGTGTAGATAGATAGATGGACTGGTCGGCAACGCTTTGCGCTGGCTGCAATCCTGCGCGGCCCGGGGCATGATCTACTGCCGAGTCGAGTCCTCGCCATCCCCCGCCGTTCCCCTCTCTCTCTCTCTCTCTCTCTCTCTCTCTCTCTCTCTCTCTCTCTCTCTCTCTCTCTCTCTCTCTCTCTCTCTCTCTCTCCTTCCGCCAGGCGAGGTAACGCAGAGCGGTCGCACGTCCCACCGGGGTGTGGCAATCAAGAAGCGCGGCCTAACCCCACCCCCTCTCTCACACACACACACACACACACACACGCACACACGCACACCTGACTGACACGGTTGCGAAGAGTGCCAGTGGAGTTGGCTGAAGACGCTGCTCAGAGCAGTCATGAGGAAACGGGGCTGACACGGCGTCACGGGGCGTGGCGGCGCGGCGCCGCGGATGAGGCGCTGCGGCCCCCTGCTGCCCCCGGCGGCCCTCGGCGGCGACGTCAGGCTTTAGCGGGGGAAGAGAGAGGGGGGGAGGGGGATTTCGTGTTGTCTGCGGCGCCCCCTCGCTCACATTCCGGCACGATTTTTTTCAGCAGCAGTGAACCGTCTTTTTTTTATTTTTTTTTAAAGGATCCGTCAATTTGGAAATACACCCGCGCGCCTACGCTTCTGCACATATCTTTCTGCGCGCGGCGGGCGGTGCGAGAACCGTGCCGGGACGAATCCCAGCCAAACCCCGGGCCCCGGGCTATATACGATCAGCGCCTAGAGGAGCAGCGCCTCGCCGGCAGCAGCCGCCAGCAGCCGCCTCCTGTCAGGAGTGAAGATAATTCAATTGCGAGAAGCCTCGCGCGGGGCGGGGCGCGGCACAGCACGGCAGGCGGACCGGCAGGCAGGCTTGGCTGGCAGGCAGTCAGCACCTCGCGCTGCCGGGCGGGGGGAGTAGCAGCAGCGGGGCACGCGCGGCCTGCCGCGGCCGAGTCCCGGGCTCGAGTCCTGTCGGAGTCAGAACTAGGTTGGGCGCTACGGCAGCCCCCGTTCACACCCAAGACAAACTGAAGTCGTTACGGCAGACACCTACCGGCCATGTGTGGGCGGGGTGTGCCGGGCCTCAGAGCCCCCTGCCCGGCCCGGCCCGGCCCCGAGCGGACAGCCGAGCTGAGCGGAGCGCGGAGCACACAGCAGGCGACACCTGCAGAGGTTCCCGATGCCGAAATCGCAAACTGATTTTGAATGCGATGCGATCCCCGCGGGTGAAAATTCCGACGCACGGAATTTGAGACACGTTTTCTTGCCGACCCGAGGACAGAGCAGAGGCACGCGTACACGGGGGAGATGGACCATTATTGCCCCGGGCCGGAAGCCCAGTCGGGCCCGAAGGGCGCCTGGAAGGTAGGCAACCCGAAGAGGCGAAAAAACTACACCGCCCGCTCCGAGAACCAGCCCTGTGCACGCCTCTGAGACAGACGGGGAGGCAGACGTGGATGCTGGGGCGGCAGCGGTGGTGCGAGGGCTGCGGGGGCCGCCGGGGCCCCTGCTGAGCTCGCCCAGCCTCCATTATCCGTAATTAGTTCTTTGGAGGAGGCCTAGGACTGCTCAGCGAGGAGGCCAAACTGCTGAAAATAAACACAAGCCTTGCGCTGCCACGCCGCGCCACGCCACGCCACGCCGCTCCGGCGGCGGCGGCTGCTGTTCTCCACGGCTTCCCCCGCCACCGCTTTGGTGCGCTCGAACTCAGTTACGATTCCTTGCGTTGTCTGCCCTCCTTTTCTTTTCCCAAGGTAAGAAGGAGGACGACAATGACGGAGATGGCGACACAGCTGAACGTGGCGAGAAGGACAAAGCCTCCGGCCCAGCCGCCTGCCTTTCCGACGTTCGGGGACAAAGAGGAGCCTCTCGCTTTGACCTGCAGCGGAGGCATTATTTTTCTTATTTATTTCTTCTCCCTCTTCCTTATTTTAGGGGTGTTTTTTTTCTCTCGCCTCTCCGTTGGATCACCCCGAACTCATTAGAGGCAGCCCATGTGTGAGAGGAATGTGAGATGTACACCGCGCCGCGCGGCCCGGGCCCCGAGCCGCGCAACAAGCCGCGCCCGAACAAAACTCGAGAGGGCCCGGCGGGTAAACTTGCGGGAACAAACCTGGGACGATGGCGAAGGACTTGAACTCCGCTCGGCGCCGCTGCACCGACCACCCCGCACTCGGCGGGCCCAAACTATTTCGCCGTGTACCGACATCGGCGCTCCAATGGCTCGGCCGCGTCGTCCCCGCACGTCCGCGGCCACAGGGGAGATTGGGGCGCGGGGCGCGGGGGGCGGCGGCGGGGGCCGGAGAGGGCCCTTTACCTTTCTTTACCTTAATGACCAGAACGATAGAAAGTAATACGCACGTCGGGAGAATGTCCTCTCGGAATGCCCCTCCATGTCCACTTTGGAGCTCCAAATGGGACATCGCCGCTAACGACCCCCCGGGCCCGGCCGGGCCTCCGGGCCTCCGGGCCTCAGGGCCGGGATCCAGTCGGGGCTTCGGGGCCACCGGGAGCGAGGCCCGTCAGGCCGGCCTGCGATGCGGCGCAGGGGGCGTGAGGCTGCGGCAGCCAGCGGCGGGAGGCGGCGGGGGGCGGCGGCGGCGCAGCCCCGGTGCAGCGGCGGCGGGGCGCGGCGCGGCCTTGACGAGGCCGTCGGCCGCCCTCGGCCGCCCTCGGCGGGGGTGACTGAGGCCCAAGGCCGGGCGGCGGCCGGCCCTGTAAACAGCGGCTGTCCGCAGTCACTCGCGGCGGTGGGGGCGCGCCGCCCCGCGACCACCGCGACACGGCTCGGCCGCGGCCCGACGGCTGGCGTCAAGAGTGTCGGGCCGCGACAGAGACGAGTTCTCGGCAGTCCCGGGGATCAGCACCGGGTACCGACGATGACGCCGCCGAGCCGACCGGACAGAGGGCGGCAATAACGAGCTGGTCATGCGAAATGCACCGAAGCCAGTCCCCTTCTCTGTGGGAATCGATGGTAGTCTAGGAAGCGGCCGCACAGTTTCCGGAGAGAGCGGTCGCCTCCTCCCCCGGCCTGCTGCCGCGGCCCGCTCCCCCGGCCCCTCGGCCCCCCGGCGCTGCACCCAGCGGGGCATGCGCATTAGAATAACGGCCGGTCGGCGTCGCGAGATTTCTTGGGCGGACTTATTGCGACTGGGATTCACAACGCACTTGCCACGCCCACCCCATCCCTCCCCGCCGCCCGACTCATTTTAAAACGACCGAAAACCCCAAAGTGGCGGGCGCCGCTCCTCAACGCACTGGCGGCGGCCGTCTTCAGCATCGGCGCGGCGCATCGAGCAGCTGTACAGAGTTCTCCCTCACCGCGGTCTCTCTCACTCATTCCTTCTCACGTCTCTCGCCCTCCTCTCCCCGCCCCCGTCTCTGTTTCTTTTATTTTCATTCTCCCCCCCCCCCCCCCCTCCCTCTCTCTCTCTCTCTCTCTCTCTCCTACTCCTTTTTCTTCGCCGAGCGAAATGAATTTTCACTCCGCAAAGGCGCCGGCCAAATTATGGAAATTAGATTCGGCCGATGAGGACGGAAATAGCGGCTTAACAACGACACCGACACTGCAATTTAAAATAAAGTGTTTCTTATTTTTCTCCCTCTCTCCTTCTCTCTCAAGAAGAACTGTATCTGCGAACGCAAACGAAGGACTTGCTAGACAATGTTTGATAGTTGTGCCCGCAGACGAGCCCACAGTGCACCGTTTTGTACTTAAACCCTCGCTCGTCCGTGCTGCTGTTTGTCAAACGGTCCGATGAAGGCTCTGAAGGCCCGTGGCCGGAGTGGCGCGCGTGCTAGCCTACCACAACCCCGCGCCGTGCCGTGCCGAGCCTTGCCGTGCCGTGCCGAGCCGTGCCGAGCCCTGCCGTGCCGAGCACTGCCGTGCCCCGCCCCTCCCTACATCTACTTCTGCGGCAGCGGGACATAACCACATCAGTCAGTAATGCCCCCCACCCCGCCCCCTCCTGCCCCCTCCGGGCCCCTCCAGCCGCGCCCCGCACTGCGTCCCTGCTTCTCGCTTCCACCGCTACGCAGCGCTCCGATCGATAAGAAGCTGGGACGCGCTGGAGCCGGTGGGGGTGGCGGGGCGTGGCGTGGTGGTCCGGGGGTGGCAGGGCGGGGCGCGGCGGGGCGGGGCGCCGCGAGGGGTACGGGGCAGCACACAGCCGGCCAGACTCGCAGGCAGCAGATCGCGGCCCCGTCCGCTCGCTGGGACGCCCTAACCTCTCATCCGCAGTGTTGTCAGAAACGGGCTAGCAGGGCCTCGGCGGGGCGACGGAACCGCGGCCAGCAGCGTCAGAGGACGTCCCCGCACGCACCTCCAGGTAAACGAGTGGATAAGGGGCGAGTGATCCGCCAAGAGCAGACCTCTGCGGGGAGGCAGTGCTTTACCGAACGGCCGCGTCCAGGCGCCACCGTCGCCCCCGTCGCCACCCAGCTCCCCGTCGAGCGGCTTTCTTCTTCCCGCTCTTTTGCCCGTCCGTCCTCGGGGTGTTTTGGTGACATGCCACTCGGTGGTTTGCATCTGGGTTCCACGAGCGCAGTCATGGTCGCGGCCCGGGCGCCACAGAGCTAGGCTGACGCGCTGACCGCGGCGGCCACCACCATGTCCGTCACGAAGCTGGCCCTGGTGGTTCTGGCGGGCGCGGCCCTGTGCTCGGTGCAGCGCGCGGACGCCAACCCGGACGCCAAGCGGCTGTACGACGACCTGCTCAGCACCTACAACCGCCTCATCCGCCCCGTTGCCAACAACTCCCACACGGTTCTCGTCAAGCTCGGTCTTCGACTGTCCCAGCTGATTGAATTGGTAAGATTATTTTTGAATTCATATTTTTGCCTATAGCACGTATTTTTCTTGCCCGTTTTTTTGCGTGGCCGTAGAAAGAAAACCAAAAAAGGATGACGACCAGGTCGTGGGTTGAGGGACGTGTTTTGAATATCCTAACCTCAAAACATGAATATGAACTAACTCAAATTAGCATATCATGCTAAATAGTAACTTCACGAAGTAACATACTGTTCCATAACATGTAGTGTGCCATGGTTATTAGAAAAATTGTCAGTTGAACTCCCGAATTTGAGTTTTTGGAACTTACATTGTAGTGTTTACTCGACATACCCCCCCCCCCCCCCCCTTCCACAACCACCACGTTTCCCCATTGAAAGAAGAAACATGTCTAGCAAACTAAAGAGCCTCTCAACATTTATTTTTGATTTTCTTTCTTCGTAGATTTCAAATACCTGTTTTTACCTTTCGTTCCTCCGCTGCTCCACCTGCTTTCATATTCATTGCACAACTTGCGCCCAAGTACTTGTCCCCCCTTAAACTGTTGGCCTTAATTATGTTCCAAGGACGCTCCCCTTTTACTGACTTGAATAGAACCGCTTCTGAATTCTGTCCAGGAAACGGGCAAAATATCGTATCCAGCATAAAAGAGACGACGGAATAAAGGAATGAGAAAGGGAACTACAAACCACAAACACGGTTTGTTGTTACTTTTTACTGGGGGGGGGGGTACTATTAAAAACGTCTGTTCATTCAGAATAAAACAAAATCCACTCATGTAAGCCGCCTGTGAAAGTCAGGATAGGCTAGCCCGCACGACACAGGCGCTTATAGTTGCCTAGCTATCCAGTGGTGCACACGTGGCCAACGCGGGAAATTGACAGCGATGTTGTCACGACGCAAATTCTGCGTTTTTTTGTTTTGAAAAACATTCCATGGGCGTAGCCGGAACCCTCGCTAGACCTTACCCAAACTTGGATTTTCCTGATTTGATTTGCTAATAAGTGTTTCTCAAGTCACTTTGAAACGCAGTTCCCAATGAATAATAATCAGTCCCTGGTCCTCCTGGTCCTGTGCCGCTATTTTGGTAGTCTGAGATGCTGGAAGTAGACAAGGGCACATCGAATCGGAGCATTACCACCTTGGATACGCGGTCTGCTCTGGAACGTCCGTCCGTGCCTCGGCACAATGGGGTAGGTGTCATGTTGCCGCACACGTGCCTTCCGTTTAGCCTCGCGTCGCCTGACAGAGCTGACAGAGCTCGCAGGGGTTTGAGTGGGGACCAACCTGCAACCATCCCCACCGCCATTGATACCCGCGTGCCCCTACAACAGTAGTCCGCTGCCTGCTCCGGTTTCGCGTTGTTCGTGTACATCTATCGCTACTGTACCGTCACCGACCAGATCTCCTAATACTGTTCGACGACAGTGAAAAATATAGAGGTGCTTCCCTTTTAGTCTCGTTCGTTTTTTTTTTTCGTCCTCTTTTTTTTCCAGAGAGCCGAGATCGTTGAATAGGCTTACTATCAGTGGCAAATCCATTTACTTTGAATCCACGCGACAGTTCGATAAACATGGTCGCGAGAAACTTTCAGCGAGTGAATCAACAGACCAACGTTTCCGAGATCCCCTCGCAAAACGTGGGTTCTCGCGATTTGGTCAAATCAAATAGGAAAAAGTACAGGAACACAAGAACGAAACGGAAATAAAAGGAGCACCAATCACCTCCAAGCTGAATAGAGATGCAGCGCTCGAGGGGCCAATGAATGATGCGGATGCAGAATCAACGAGAAATAAAAGAAGTAATGAAAGCAAGAACTAGGGGAAATGGAGGGGGCTGTTGAAAGACATAATAGCCTTTTGTCGGCGCGTCAGTGAAAGAGAGCGGAAGATGGGTACCTGGAAAATGTGATGAACAGAGAGAGCAGGTGCGGTAGCTCGAAGTGGGCAAGCAATCATATTTGCAAAGCGCTTAGTCATTTAATTTCGGTCGTGGACAAAAAAAAATTTAACTGATGCAGTTCTTGACAAATTCTTCTTTTTCCTTTGTTCCAGAATTTGAAAGATCAGATCCTCACAACCAACGTCTGGCTTGAACATGTAAGTATGTGTGCTAGTCTAAGATTAGCATAAGCTTGTAGTCATATAGCAGAGTTATCCGCACACCCTTTGTGTTTTCGCATTCTTCTGCCTCTCCCCTTTTGCAGTAAACACAATCCACGAAGGCACTTCATACGAGTCAATAAACAGACGAGACAGTTGGAGTGTTTGAAAAGAAAAACAAGCAAGACGTATTTTCCTATCTCGCCCCTGCAAACACTTCTCTGGAACGTATATAAAAAAGAATGGGGCCAGCTTCTTTGTCGGCAACGATGCGTTTCACACTAGAGACCAAATATTGATCGAGAGCGACAGGGGCCAAGAGCGGAACCGCTTCTCTCACGGCGTCGTGTTCTCCGATGCTGGTTGCCCTTGACGCGCTGTTTACATCTGCTCTCGTATGCAGCATACATACCTGTTTCATTTCAGTCATCACGCCAGGACAATCCTTCGATGCAAAAATGGGATTTGAATTGCAAATGGGCGAAACATTTAGCAATTAGTGGGTCTCCTGTTCCGGCCAGCCGCCAGTAGACATCCCTAATACACTTTCGACGTGCAGCTGTTACTTATTAATGAAATATGAATGTTTCATCCAGATGAGATCGGTGACGTGTTCGCGTTGAGGATTGTTTGTATACCGTTGCTTAATTTTAATTTAAGAATGAAAACTTTTTCATGTCCTAGCTGTTTTACAATCATCTTTTAAAAGTACAATTGCGTTCATCATAAGGGTAGGTCCCAATACCTTTCCATAGACAGCCACCTAACCACGCACGGACCCGCGCGCCGGCACAGAATCAACTGCTTCTGTCAGCCACCCCGAACACAGATCGGATCAGTAATTCCTGCGCCTTACAAATAAGACCCTATCTCCCCCCTCCCCCTCACCTCTCGGGCGCCCTTCCCCTTACACCTTCGCCCGGAAGTCTTCGCCAAGATCCGACTTCCGATCTCGGCGGTGGCGCCGAACGGTATCAGCCGGAACCGTTGGGCTTTACCTGATGGGGGGAAGGGGGCAACGCGATAAACTGGCTTGTCGCACACGCCGCTAAGCTCTAAGTGTTAGTTGAGCTTCCGTCCCGCACGCCGTCGGGTACCACACGCCGTAGGACATCGCACCCTGGGATGCCATCAAGTTTCCGTCTTATCTGAGAAAACTCTGGGGTTGTTAGTGTGGATAAAAAGAGTTCGGGGGAAAGTGCGTTTGTGTGTGTGAAAGGGGGGGGGGCGGGGCGGAAACTTCTTTTGCGTACCCCCTACTCTACGCAGTGAAAATAACAAGAAACAGTTTTGCCGAGACAGCATTTGCCACACACAATGAAGTTAAAATGTAGATATCCTAAAATATACGTAAACATTTTTGGATTGTGTTACCGTTTTGTGAAAGTGCTGTTCCTCACAAGAAGTTCGCAAGCGCGGCGCAGTTGCTTCAATGTGTGTATCAGTACCGGCGTGGTATCGCCCGCCCCCCCCCCCCCCCCGCAGCCTGAGCTCGTTAGCTTAAGCGCCTACACGCGGCGTGGCGTACAGATGCTCAAAACAAATAAGGAGGGTGGAGAAGGGGGGGAGGGAGAGGGTGGCGAGCAGGAAGAGGAGGAGGAGGGAAGATGGACAGAGTTAAACCTCCAATAATACCACGCGACGTGACGTGCAATCTGTGCTCTCTCTGATTAAACCGCGCAAAACGAAAGCGACGTAACAGACTGGGAATGAGTGCAGGCAGCCTGCGGCCCCGCTGGCGGCGGCTGAGCCGCGCTGCGGCGTGGCACGCTGCCTGCGTTTCTTTTACGAGATATCGAAATGGTTAGGCCTCGCTGCTCATTTCGATTTCGGCCGGGCGAAATGATGGCGGCGCGTTCGTGGGAGGGGGGGAAAAAACCGCGGACGCCACAGCAGGGCCGGACAAACGCCTTCGGTTGTGACACATCGGATCCGCTTGGTTTGCAGGAGTGGCGGGACCACAAATTCCAGTGGGAGCCGTCCGAGTACGGGGGCCAGACCGAGCTGTACGTGCCGTCGGAGCACATCTGGCTGCCCGACATCGTCCTCTACAACAAGTGAGTCTGCTTCGTGCCCGATTAAAAAGTTTGGGCCGGCCGGATGCGGGGCACGGACCTTCTCGCATGCGCTGCAGGAGCGCGGAGCCATGCCGCCCTGTTTATTGTCCCGCCGGCCGGCCGCTCCTGCCCCGCCTCTGCCCGCCTCCTGACGGCGGCGCGGACGGTCCGGTTACCGGTTGCATCGCACCACGTCCCACCTGGCCCAGGGGAGGGGGCGCGCGCCCCGGCGCGGGCACGCCGACCTCTGGGCCCGATTAGTGTCCCATCGGTGTTCCGTCGCCGACGATTTCGTTGCCCTGCCCTCCGCCCTCCGTCCTTCGGAGACCCGGCCCGAGCCCCGCGTGCCCCGAGCCCGGAGCCCGGGGCCCGGAGGGTAGGGCAAGGTCCGCCTCTCTTTTATGACTTGTGACTTGGCTATATTCCCGCTAATCCGGGAACCCTGTCTCCTTTGACGACTTTGCCTTTACGACAAGCACGATTCGGGTGGCAGTGCGGGCCGCCGCGACCCGGCCACGCCGCGCCACGCCACGCCACGCCACGCCGCGTGCTCGCAGAGGGAGGGACACGTCCGACCGCACTGTGCCGCACTTTTGTGAGTGTGCGTACGTGGCACTGGTGTGTGTGTGCGTGTGTGTGTGTGCGCGCGCGCGTGGCCTTCGCTACCTTCCCAATGTGCTTGCCACCGTCAAAACGACAAAAAGAGAGGAAAGAATAATTGATTAATTAAATAAATAAAACTTATCCCAAAAGGCGCGGGCCGCGGTGCCCTACTTCCTATTATTACATTTCGTTGCGTTTCCTTGTTGTTGTTTTTTTTTTCGAAAGCACAGCGCTTTGCCTGTTGGGGCGGTACGCACTTTAGAAGCGCAGCCGGGCGCGGCGGGGCGGTGTAGACGCGGGGCTGCGAGGGATCTGCGGAGACCTGCGGGGCCCGGCGGGACCCGGCAGGGACGCGAGGCGGGGCGGGGCACTGCCGGTATACGGTATCCGCCGGCAGCCGCTGCTGACAAGGGTCTTAACGGGCCGTTGCCAATGAATGGCGTGCACCTGGCAGGTGCACACGGCACACAACAGGTGTGCGCCGGCCCCGGGGGCCGGCCGGGGGCGGCCGGGGGCGGACGGGGGCGGACGGGGGCGGACGGGGTAGGACGGAGAGACATGACAACCGACTCGCCTAATAGGGGCATCGCAATACATGCATTTACGGACCGGAGCCTTTCCCCGACCGATAACGACAACGGCGGGGAAACAAGTTGCTGGGATGGGACGCGCGGGACCCCGCCGCCGCAAGACCATAACGCCCTCCTCCTAACCCCCCCCCCCCCCCCCAACAACCCCTCCCACAGCCTCACTCGGTCTGCTCGCAGGTCGCGTCGTCGCAGTGTTTGTATTCCACTCAAGTCCACATTTTACTGCGCTTCGGTGCTGCGAAGGGGCCGCGGCCCGGCGGGCCCCGGCGGCGGGCCCCGCCCGGGGCCGGCTTTCCCAGTGATATGAAGTATTGCGATGTCACAACAGGGGACAAACGGCCCCTCGTTCGCGAGCCAAAACACAGGGGGGAGGGAGGGCGATCCTAAAAGTCGTTTCAATTTGTAAAAGTTGGACGATCTGAATAGGGGGCGGCGCGCGTCTTGGTAAAGGGCACCGACGGGGATGGATGCCAGACGGCAGCAGCCTGGCGGCGCGTGGCGGCGCGTGGCGGCGCGTGGCGGCGCGTGGCGGCGCGTGGCGGCGCGTGGCGGCGCGTGGCGCGGCCCCCGGCGGAGTCGCTGCGGCAGAACGGGGGCCGTGCTGAGGCGGCAGGGGCGGCCTCGGCGCCGGGGGACCGCCACCTGAAACGGGTACCTTGCTACCCCGACCTGATACCTCCGGCGGCACCTCGGGCACCTCTGACACCTGGCACCTCTGGCACCTGGCACCTCTGTCACCTGGTACCTCTGACACCTGGCACCTCTGACACCTGGCACCTCTGGCACCTGGCACCTCTGGCACCTGGTACCTCTGACACCTGGCTCCTCTGGCACCTGGCATCTCTGACACCTGGCAAATCTGACAATTGGCACCTCTGACACCTGGCACCCGCGGCGCCCACCGCTGTGTCAGAACCTTGTTGTTGACTTTTATAGGCGGCCCTGTTTCCGGCCTAATACTTCTGCCCGGCCCCGGCCCGCCCTGGCCACATCTCGCCCATCCCACTTTTTATTTCATACCCCCTCCCGGCCCCCCGCCCCCTCCTCCTCGGCCTCCCTCTCCGCCCCCCCCCCCCCCCCACTGCGTCCCGCTGTCCCAGCAAACTGAGCAGAGAGTCCGGTCACGATCGCCAATGGTTCATTCCTAGTCCCCGGTGCTCCTCTGAAGGTCTTTATTCCCAGCCCTCTGGGCAGGCCCCGCGGGCCCCGCCCGGCTGCGGGAGGGAAGGGGGCGACCAGCTTGCGAGGGCGGCCCCCGCAGCAGCCACCACAGCAGCCACCGCAGCAGCCACCGCAGCAGCCACCGCAGCAGCCGCGCCCACCGCGCCCGCCATACAAAACAACGTGCAGTCAGAAACAAGACGACAATTTTCCCTCTGTTGCCTGCCACTTCTCCTCCCTCTTGCTGGCGAGCAGGGCGTGTGAGACGCGGCGGGGGCGACTTGTCCCCGCAGTGCGTGGGTGGCGGAGCGGTGCTGTGCGGGGGGGGGGGGGGCTCCCGGCCTCGTGGGCTGCGGCCGGGGACCAGCGGGGGACGGTGCTGGCGCTGGTCTAGGGCCTACACTCTAGGCCGCCGCCCCGCCCAGCTAGCCGCCGGCCCGAGGTGTGTATGCGAACCATCGCTTCCGAATGGGTTCGCTGAAGGGCTGCGGTCCCCGCGCCTCGCGTGTCCCTCTGTTTGCACGCCGCGTGCACGTGTGTTCGTGCACGTGCGCGGGGATTCCATCATGGCGCCCCTGTTTTGCCTTCCATTCACCGTATTAGAGGTGGCCGGTGCTGAATGAGGGCGGATGGTTGCTGAAGCCCCGCCTGACCCGCCGGACCCGCTCCGGCAGCACACGGGTGCCCGTGCCGGGGCGTTCCCTTTGAACGCGTTCTGCGGGTCCAGATGTTTATGTGCATCCCGCCGCACCGCGACCGACTGGCTGACTCGCACACACCCGCCCCGCACATCAGCGGGCAGGTACCCGGGCGCCGGCCCCGCCCCGCAGGCCAGCCGCCGACGCGGCCCCGGAGCCGGTGGGTTCGCGTTTGACCGGCAAGAGAGTAATAGTCTGCCGCTTAGATGTGCAGATACGGAGACATAAATAAAGGTGGAAGCTGGCTGGGGTTTGGGGCGCCCTCCCCCGCCGCCCCCCTCCCGGGCTGGTGCCGCACGGGCAGCCTGAGATATGAGATGTGCGCCCCAGAGGCCCCAGAGGCCCCAGCGGCCTCGCAGCGGCCCCAGAGGGCTCTGGCCTGGCGTTGTGCTGGGGGCTCTGACCTCCCAGAAGGCCCCGGCTGCCGCCTGCCGGGTCCGGGAAAGGGGGGCTTCGGACCGCGGTGGCACCTCTCTGTCGTGTTGCAGTGCGGACGGCGAGTACGTCGTGACCACCATGACCAAGGCGGTGCTCCACCACAACGGCAAGGTGCTGTGGACGCCGCCCGCCATCTTCAAGTCCTCCTGTGAGATCGACGTGCGGTACTTCCCGTTCGACCAGCAGACATGCTTCATGAAGTTCGGGTCGTGGACCTACGACGGCTTCCAGGTACGTTGCGGGGGGTCCGGGGAGGTTCGGGGGGGCTCGTGGCCCCGCCACCCTGCGGCGCTGCACTCTGTAACCTCCACTCGTCCTCTTCGTCGCAGATTGATCTGCAGCACATCAACGCGAAGGGGAACGAGAACATGGTGGAGGTGGGCATCGACCTCAAGGAGTACTACCCGTCCGTGGAGTGGGACATCCTGGGCGTGCCGGCGGAGCGGCACGAGCGCTACTACCCGTGCTGCAACGAGCCGTACCCAGGTGAAGGGGGTGTCCTCTCCTGGGAGTTGGTACCGCTGCTGCCGGAGAGCGGCGGTGTCGACGGATTCTCTCGGCTCGTACCTCTCGCGTGGCCCTCGGCCTCGAGTATTGTCGGCGAAGTTTTGAGTTCACTCTCCTGCGGAGCGGAAACTCGTTGGGAGAAAATAGAAAGTAAATTCGCCGCTTGGCAAAGACACTGAACGCTGTGCTGTTCCACTTGAGCTGCGTTCGGCAAACAGGAGTCGACGCCAGGGGAGAGTGGCGAACTGGGACGTGGCGGGGCGTGGCGGGGCGTGGCGGCGGCGGCGGCGGGGACTTCGGAGGACTCCTCACATTTAATTAACGTCCAGGAGCTGCAACCCGAGATGCGCGCGCGGCTCCGCCAACCAATCAGAGCGCCCCAGCAGCTCCCCCCTCCCTTCCCCTTCTTCCTTAACCGCGCGGTGTAAATAAAGTCTCGGTTTGCCCTCATTATTCGCAGCCACCTCGGCGAGTCGTTAATGCCCGCCATCCTCATCGCCGCCCGGCACGGCACGGCCAGCGCGCCCTCTCCTTCCGCTCTGGCGACTCACTGATGAGCTGTGATTGGCTGTATCACGGGGGCCCCCGCCGCCCCCCGCCGGTCCCCCGCCGGGCCCGGCCCCGCCTCGCTTCACCTCCTATTTAGCACCCCACAAAGTAAGATAATCTGATGCGCCCCCCGGAAGATGGAATTTTATACGCCCCTCCAAATTAGTTCTCTGCTGCGGGACGGCTGCCGGCCGGGCCGGCGCGCTGCTGGACCTCTTCTCTCCCCACAGAGGGCGCGCCCATCGCAGGGGTGAAGAACGTGATCGTATCGAAGGCGGTGAGCAGGGCGCGAGTCCCGAGCGCGCACTGTGCCTTCAGAGCGTCCATGACCAGGCTATGAGCTCCGCGTGTGGCCACATAAAGGCTGCCGGCTCACGAACCATTCCGCCGTCCTAAGAGTCGTCACAGGATCGCGGTCAGTCTCCGGTACGGGTGGGCGGACCACGCCGTGCGGTGCGGGGCCGGAGCCGTCACCAATTAAAAGCCCGGCCGCAACATTTTCCCCCCAGAAGTGAAGTCAAAAAGTTTCGGCCCCGTATAAAGTTCTTTTTTTTTCGCTCGTCTCTTCTCAAAGTAAACGGGCGGCCCGCGAGAAGTATCCTCGAGGTGCCTTTGGTGGGAACGAGGCGAGGAAGACTCGCTGCTCTCTTAGACGGAGGCCCTTCACTCGAGCCTCCCCGCCCCCCTCCCCCCCCCCTCCCGAGTGTGTGAGCGACGAACCAGGTTAGAGGTTGAAAGGGCGGTGATGGGTTGGGCCGCAGGGGCAATGCTGCGTCGTCGGTGTATTGGCCCTCGCCTCCTCTCGCTCTATCCCTTTTCCCTTTCGCGCACAATTTCGTCCCTTCGTCTCTCTCTTCCACGCACTCATCATAATCTGTCGGTGGAACCAAAAGCTGGCGCAACGCCCCACGATTCCCCTTCGTTTTGCTCGCGCGCCCCTCCGCCCCGAATAAAACCTCGGAGCGCGTCCGAAGGACACGACGCTGCGTTGTGCGAAGATGCTTCAACGCCGCGCCGGGAATCGTCTGCACTAGTCGAACTAAAACTACGCACCGTTCTTAAATATCTTGTTTTTCCAATCTGTTTCCCCCAGACATCTTCTTCAACATCACGCTGCGCCGAAAGACGCTGTTCTACACCGTCAACCTGATCGTGCCCTGCGTCGGCATCAGCTACCTCACCGTCCTCGTCTTCTACCTGCCCGCCGACTCCGGCGAGAAGATTGCGCTGTGCATCAACATCCTGCTGTCGCAGACCATGTTCTTCCTGCTCATCTCCGAGATCATCCCGTCGACGTCGCTGGCGCTGCCGCTGCTCGGCAAGTACCTGCTGTTCACCATGTTCCTGGTGGGCATCTCCGTCGTCATCACCATCATCGTGCTCAACGTCCACTACCGCAAGCCCTCCACGCACAAGATGGCCTCCTGGGTGCGGAAGGTGTTCATCCGCTGGCTGCCCAAGCTGCTGCTCATGCGCGTGCCGGACACCATGCTGGCTGACCTCGTGGGCAACCGGTGAGTAGCGGGGGCAGTGCGCGCCGCCCCCAGGCCGCCCCCAGGCCGCCGCCCCCAGGCCGCCCCCCAGGCCGCCCCCAGGCCGCCCCCAGGCCGCCCCCAGGCCGCCCCCAGCCCCCA
This sequence comes from Megalurothrips usitatus, assembly GCA_026979955.1. NCBI lineage: Eukaryota > Metazoa > Arthropoda > Insecta > Thysanoptera > Thripidae > Megalurothrips > Megalurothrips usitatus. The sequence continues at coordinate 16,164,898 of CM049592.1, forward strand.
GGCCGCCCCCAGGCCGCCCCCAGGCCGCCCCCAGGCCGCCCCCAGGCCGCCCCCAGGCCGCCCCCAGGCCGCCCCCAGGCCGCCCCCAGGCCGCCCCCCCCCCCCAGGCCGCCCCCCGCCCCCAGCCCCCCCCCCCCCCCCCCCCCCCCCGGCCGCCAGTGACTCGCACTCCAATGGCGACCGGGGACTCAGCTCCAGGTTATCCAGATTAACCCCCCCGGACCGAGCGGCGTACTCTGCCGCCTGAGGGGGAGGGGGAAAGAGGGGGGGATCGCCACCGCAGCGCACCACAGAGCTTACATGTACGCGCAGGTGAATGTGTTTGTAGGAAGGGCGGGCGTGTTTATGACCTGGCACTGCGTGAGCACTGAGTAAGCGCACTCTTTGTGGGGGGGAAAATCGATGGGTGTTTTAAAAAAGTATATACTCAGGGAGATGCTTGGGCCTCAATAGTAAAGTAACGGCGCGACCCCAGTGATGCGGCTATGAAAAACACGGTCCTCGTCTCGCAGTGCTTTGCGGTATCGGTATGCGGCGCTCCCCAGCGGCGACCGCGGGGGGCGGCGGGGGCCCCGGGGGAGGTGAGGGCGAGAGGGGGATGGATGGGTCGGGTTGTCTGACTGCAAGTAATGGCCAGATTATGCCGCCTGGGCCGCCTGGGCCGCCTCGTCCCCGGCTAGTGTTCCTTAAGTCGGTTTAGCATGATACAAGCGGACGGCGGCGGACGGCAGCGGACGCCACGCCGCGCCGGCCTCATCGGTCACTCCGGATGGACGAATTATTCACAGCGGCGTTATCTTGAAAACAGAGTTATTGGGGCATGGCGTCTCGATGGTTCGTTGTGTGGGCCCCGCCCGGCCCCGGCAGACTCAATCTCGACTCCCCGCTTCAAGGCTGCCTCGCCTACTCTGCTCTTCTTCCAGGCGGCTGTTTCGACTGTCCACGAAGAAGGCCCGCCAGATGCAGACCTCGGCCTCCCAGGTGGTGGCCTCGTCGTCCACGGCCTCGTCCCCGGACTCGTTCCGGCTCCCGCCCAGCCGGCCCGGCGGCTGCAACGGCCTGCACGCCCAGGGCGGCGCCACCAACAGATTCGCAGGTGAGGCACGCGGCAGGCGGGCTGCGGCCGGCGGCGGCGGCGGCCGCCGCATCGACCCCGGCCCCAAGTGAAATGCATCGGTAAAAACGTCAGACCGATATCGGGCCTTTTTCCAGCGATCGGTTTTAGCGACAGGGCGTGTCGGGATGAGATGAGGAGCAAAGCGGGCGCTGACTGCGGGTCGCTCGGGGCCGCCCTGGGGCCGCCCTGGGGCCGCCCCAGGCGTGTGGACACCGCCCCAGCTGCGCTCCATTTGTTTCCCCATTATTGTCTTTCATGGTTAACGTGATAAAAACAGGCCGCCGCTCTCCAGCCGCCGCGCCTGCGCGTGCAGCCTAGTGGATATTGTAATCGTCGCCGCCTTTCCTCCTCCTCTTTTTGCGCAAAAATATATTGAGTCGTTATGATCACCCTGCTTACATCGCCGGCCCGGGGCCCTTGCGGCGCCCTGCGGCCTGCGGACCCCGCCCAAACAGTTCCGCCCGCCTCAAAAATGGGGCACGGCGTCGCACAAAACTCCGGAGCGGTCTGCGCGTCTGTGTTCTCCAGGTCTGTCCTCCGTGCTGGCCGGCCTGGACGACAGCCTGTCCGACGTGGCCATCCGGAAAAAGTACCCCTTCGAGCTGGAGAAGGCCATCCACAACGTGCTCTTCATCAAGCACCACATGCAGCGCCAGGACGAGTTCGACGCGGTGAGTCCTTTTTTTTTTGCGTTCAGCTCAGCAAAGTTTCTGCCCCACGAACACACGCGGGGAGGGGCCCCGGCGAACGCGCCGCTGTGCTCCGAGCCTCGCGGGGCCCCGCGAGGAAGGCCCTGCGGATGGGCCTCTCCGGTATTTGAACCACAAAAGCACTACTACTACTAGCACTCTGTCCTGCGGGCGGACACGGGGAGTGGGGTGGGGGGGGAGGCTTAAGTTGCATAAGCGCAAAAGCGGTTTGAATTACGGCCCGCGCTGGCGCCCGGCTGCAGCAGAAACGGCCGACTCGCGGGGGGCGGCCGGCGAGGTGCCGCACCGCCGGGGGGGGGGGGGGGGGGGGCTGGCGCTATATGTGCGTGCTCGTCGGGAATAGGTCTCTGGGCGCGCGCGGGGGCATTTCTTTCTTTTTAGAGAGAGAGAGAGAGAGAGAATGTGTGTGCGCGTGTAAGTAGGGGAGCGAGGAAGAGAGAGCTCGCGCGCGCGCGAGAGAGAGAGAGAGAGAGAGAGAGAGGGAGGGAGAGAGAGAGAGGCCCTGCCAGCACGCGTGTGCATCCCCGGCGGCGTGTATTTTATGCCGTAACGCCCTTGAAGACCTTTTGTTTTATGGCGACGAAAGCACTTGTCGCGGTGCGGCGGAATCACTTTGCAGCCTCCGCCGGGCCGCCGCTATGCCGCCGCAGCGCGGGATCTGGGGGCCGGCCCAGTGCAGCAGAGTGTGTATCAACGCGACCTCCTCTCTCTCACTCTCTCTCTCTCTCTCTATCTCTTCTCTCTATCTCTCTCTCTCTCTACCCCTCCCCTCCCTCTCCCTCTCTCTCTCTCTCACTCAGCTCCTCCTTTGTCTCTCAGACACGATCGTCCGAGAGACAAAAACACGTTAACGCGAGAGACCTATCAACGTCGATTTAGTTGGGGCTTCACGGGGATGAAAGTTATTGGGTCCGCACGAGGAAAAAAGTAGTTTCAATATACGCGCCCGTCTGCGGAGGAGGCGAGCGGCATAACGCGCTTCCTATGACCGAAAAGGGAGGGCGAGAGAGAGAGAGAGAGAGAGAGAGAGAGAGAGAGAGAGAGAGGAGAGGGAGAGGGAGGGAGAAAGTTCGCAGCTTGCGGCGCTGCGGCGCTGCGGCGCGTGTTGGGCTCCCCGTCACACCGGGTCGGCCAGCGCCGGCCGGCCTGACTGACGCCCCTCCCCGAGGCCGTGTGAAGGTCCGCGCCACTACGATTATTATTGTTACTATTTTGCAAACGGGTGACCGGGACGTGCCGCGGCGCGGCCGCACGTCCGGCGTATCGTGCCGCGCTGTCGGCCCGGGTTCGAGTCCCGCTGCTGCCGCCGCCGCGCCCGGCCGCCCGGCCACCGCAACAGCAAGTTTTCCAACTAAAGCCATTAAATTCGTGCTATGCGGCGTCACTCAAAGTTGTTTCCATCTCTTCCAAGCTGACTCCGCGCAAGGCGGGCACGGCCGGGGTTGGGGGGTCCGGGCCCCTCGGGCCGGGCCTCTCGGGCAGCCGCTGCCGTGGGTGGGCCTGGCCGGGCTGCTACCGCCGCCGCTGCCGCTGCCGCGCCGATGGACACGATCTCTACGCAGCGCTGTCCCTCGGGGAGACAGACCCCCCCCCCCCCCCTAGAACGCCAGAGTTTCCATTTTCTCCCCGCGACTGCGATAGACCGAAAATGTTCGAAAACCGCCTCCACATTCTCCGAACGCGTTTTATTCTCCCGTCGGGGTCGCTTCAGAGTTCCCTTTGTGCTCGATCTCGATTTATATTTTTTACATTTTCGGTTTTTCTGAATGGCGAACATGACCTGGGTTTTTGCAGGAGGACCAGGACTGGCGCTTCGTCGCCATGGTGATGGACCGGCTGTTCCTCTGGATCTTCACGGTGACCTCGCTGGCCGGCACGGTCATCATCCTCTGCGAGGCGCCCTCCCTGTGGGACGAGACCAAGGCCATCGACACCGAGCTCTCCAACGTCGCCCAGCAGCAGTACCTGCCCAACTTCGCGGGCATGTCGCAGGCCGCCGCGGGCTCCGGCACGGAGTGAGGCGCCGCCCGCCACGCCCCCGCCCCCCTCTCCCCCCGCACGCCCTCACTCGAGTGCCCCTCGCGGCCCTCCGCTAAGCCCCCCATCAGCTCAGCCCCCCCGTCGTCGTCTGCTCAGTCAATAGTAAACGATGCATCGCCTCGTGTCGCCGCCAACGGCACGAGCACACGTGCAGGGCGTCACGTGACGGCTCGACTGATTAGCGCTCCGAGGGGTCGTCTGGTCCAGCCGCCATGACCACGGTATCAAATGCAAAACACGAACAATCAAGGATTTCGCTCACTTCATATCGATTTAAACGTTTACCAAAAAAAATCAATCCATTCTTGTCATTATTTACATAGGATCTAGTAAAGTATTCCGGTGTATTGAGATACACCTAATGTTTTCATAAGAAGAGTATTAAATATGTGCCAAAGATCGCCGTTACCTTTACGTTACTAATACGCAGAAAAGCTCAATGCTTTGTAAGAGACATGCATTCCTTTCATTATATGTTTCAATAATAAACCCTGAAGTTAAACTGTTGTGAGTCCTATTCAAGACATAGCCTCATATAAAATGTAAAAACGAGTTATGGTATGAGTAATAATTAATTAAATATTTGTTTTTCAATTATAATTTAGGCGTCTTGCTTTCTTATAATGTTAAAACTATTAAATATGTCACATATAAAACATTAAATACTAGACTTAAAGTAATACATTCCTCGCCTACAAAGAAATATGTTTTGCTTGATTTCTGTTGGTTTTTAAGCGGCCTGTTAAATGACTTACGTCGTTCCGTGATATTATAAAATAAATCTTCATTTAAAAATTGGAGTGAAAAATACCGTATGGTTAATTTGTATCTATAAATAGTTGTAAATTTCGAGAATTCCGATTGCCTAGTCAGGTAGTGGGCACTTACCTACCGATCATTGTGTAAATATGTATGAAATGGGAATAATCACCTTCTTAGACTGACTAGGGTGCCCGTTGAATCGCATCTCAACTTGTCGGGCTTGTTTATGCTGCCAATGTCAAGTCATTTTCATTGCCAGTTCGTGTCATCCAGAGACGCATGTGTTTTTTTGTACAGTTGTCATTATTATACAATAAGGTGTCACAATAAATGTTGTTTTCAAAAGCATCGTTATTCGATAACTAAACCACAACATATCGCGTCCACATATCCCCTTCATAAGAAACGCCACATCGATTTGTTGGAACGGCGTAGTGTAGCAGGGCCTATGAGAGGCCTCTGCTGTTGCGGCAGACCAACGAGGGATCTTTTCGGGTGCGAATCCAAGTGGCTTACCCTATCCCCCCTCTCTCTCACTCCACACACACACACACACACACACACACACACTTCGGGCACTCTTCCAGGGAGCATGGCGCGCCCAGCGCCGAGTAGTACGTATTTACTGAAATTGGAGCTGGCGGACTGCATATTCAGGCTCAAATGGAAAAGGGGGTAGGGCGTGAGCGCCCTCCCTTCTCTCTATTCCCTCCCCCCCCCCCCCCCTCTCTCTCTCTCTCTCTCTCTCTCTCTCTCTCTCGGCCCTGGCAAGCGATAATATGAGTTGGACAGAGACAGGCACTGGTGCCGTCAGAGATCACAGAGGCGAGAGAATAACGCTGGCAGCGCGCGCGAAAGGGCAATGCAGTGTGGAAAAGTGAGGAAAAGTTGGTTAAATGTGATGCGGCCGGCGCTTTGCAGTTAAAGCGACGACGGTCTTGCGGCTCTTTTGGTCGGGGGCGCGAGAAATGAAGAAGTGGGAAGGAGGGGGAAAGGAGACGAAAACAAGCAAAAGACCCCCTACCTGGTATGGCGGCAGTGGTGGTACGTACGACGGAGGCAAAAATTGCAGAGCATCTCTGGAGGGGGCGCGGCGGGAAATTCGAACGGCACAGTGGCAGCATTGCGGAAGCGGCACGCCCAGCCGCGCTCCTCCCCTATTCTGTCCCCCCCGGCGCTGCCCCGCCGCGCCCTGCCAGCTCTGCGCTCTCTGAGGAATGCATCCCGCCCTGTCCCGCCGCCCACACACGCAAACACTTCTAACGCCGGGGCCGCACGGCAAAGAACTGACTCAATAAGCCACTTGCGACCCAACCAAAGAACCGAGCCGAGCCAAACCGAGCCGACCCGAGCGCTAGCCGTAGATTGCATTTCAATATTTGATGCAGACGGTAGCGGCCTCTAAGGACTGGAGCGCCCCCTCGGCCATACACACGTAACTGGCCCCGGTGCCCCCCACAGGTAGGTCGGCCTACCCCTACCCCGGCGCCGCTCCTCCTCTCTCTCTCTCTCTCTCTCTCACACACACACACTCTCTCTTTCTCTCTCTCCCTCTCTCTCTCCCACGACGGTCCCTGGGCCTGGGTCCCTTGCACTCTAGGGATCTCCGGCTCACTGAGCAAGAGAGAGAGAGAGAGAGAGAGAGAGAGAGGTAGAAGAATGGGCGCTAAAAAGAGACGGAAATGGGGGGGGGGGCGGAGATGGGTGGGGGAGGGGGAAAGAAGCGAGGGAAGGGGGGTCCTGCTGGGTGTCGACAAAATATTATTTATTGCTCTTTATTCTCATTCTGTCTGTCCCAGGCGACACCGCGGGAGGTTCAGGGGATTCGGGAAAGAAAGGGGGTGGTGGGGGGATAAGGAGGGGAGGGGGGGGGGCGCAGTCAAGTACTTATTACGTCAACTTAACAACCTCCTCCTCGCGTCCAGGAAAAATGGTCAATTATTCGAATCCTTGCCGCGCTTGATTCATTTTGTTTGGGTGATTGACGACGACTGGAGCCTTTCATCAGAGGCGGACAGATGGCGGCAATGCGGCGGCGCCTTGGCTGGCCTTGGTACGTCGCGGGAAGCTGCCGTCGCCGGCATAACCGATTACAACGTGAGAGCGGGACAGAGAGGGATAGGCGACCAGACGGGCGGGGGCCGGAAGAAAGACAGAAGGGGAGTGAAGAGAAAACGAGAGAATCGGAAACGTCAAGTCAAAGTCCAGCCAATTTCCACTCGGACACGTCGTGCGGCTACAGTACCGGGAGCGCACAGCGCACGGCCGTCCTGCAAGGAAACTTGGTTCGGAGACTCGGGTGTATGCTACGGGGGTACCTAGCGGCGGTCAATACCTGGTACAACAGTTCCCATTCGAACACCGAAGTTAAGCAAGGAGGGTTCCAGGCGGAGGCCTGGGACGAGGTAGTGCCCACCCATTTTTGCATCCACAGATTTGATTTCTAAGCAAAACAAAAGCAGTCACCTGGCCACTACGCCACCCGCAGCCGGGTCCGGGTGGTGATGCGCCGCTGTGAGGTATTGGGACCTACTTTATGGGTCAGCGGGAAAGAAGGCACCTATGTAAAACGGCCATCTGTGCTCGCCTGGACGTGTGTGTGTGTGTGTGTGTGTGCGTGTGTGCAGGCTGGCGGCGCCGGCTGGGCTCCCACATGGTCCGCGGCAGGCGGGCGGCGGGCGTAGCCCGTCGTGGCCCGTCGTGGCCCGGCGGAGCCTGGCATAGCCCCGCCGCATTAGCCCACTCTGACTGACTGATTTATGTGCGAACACGCACAAACTGCGTGCCCGTGCCGTGCTGCGGCGCTGCGGCGCTGCGTGTCGCGGCCCGCCGGCCCCCCTGAGCCGCGAGCGAGCCCTGCGAGCCCTGCGCGCCCTGCGAGCCCTGCGAGCCCTGCGATCCCTGCGAGTCTTGCCAGCTCTGCGAGCCCTGCGAGCCCTGCGAGCCCAGCCCCCACGCGGCCGCACGCACCTCCGGCCGCCTCCGGACCGAAACCCGACCGTCAGCGCTTTGTGGGTCGCGCCAACAAGGTCTCGCCCGAATAACTGCAGCCCTTTTTTGTCATCCCACCCCTGGGACCCCTGCCCGGCTCTGCCCGGCCCTGCCCTGCCTGGCCCTGCCTGGCCCTTCCGGGTGGGGTCGCTGGGCGCCAGGCCCGTGGGCTCGTGGGCCTGTGAGCTGGCGGGCCCGGACCCCGGACCGGCCGAGCGCCCGCGCGCCGCTTCCCACCCGGTGCACACGCAGCCGAGCCCATGGCCGGCCAATCAATTCATAACAAATGGCACGCGGACGGTTAGGTAAGGGTTGCCTCAAGACGGAGCCGCCGCTGTGCGCCGCTGTGAAAGCGTATCCTCCCCTCCCCGGGGACGCGGCACCCCGCACCCCACCCGTACGCTTCCCCCCCCCCCTCCCCCCCCCCCCACCCCCCTCGTGCTGCCTGCTCCCGCTCTTGCCCCAGTCAGCTCCAGAAGTGTCCTGTCTGAAAACGTCCGCAAGGGGTTCGTTGGTTTTCGCATGCCCCCCCCCTCTCGTCCCCCAGATGCTCCCCCCTCCCCCTCCTCTCTCTCTCTTACTCCCACTCAAGTAGCGACGGTCAGGCCTTGCTGAGCCGCCCGCCCTAACCCATGAGTTTTGCTCATACATAAACATACCCGCTCCTCCCCCAGGACCGTGTCTCTGGTGCTTGCGGCGAGCCCCCGGATCCTCCTCAATATTCTCAGATATTCTTACCCCCCCCCCCCCCCCCCCTGCCTCGCACGCAGCTCGGTTTGTCTCCACACTTCGCAGTCTCCACACTGCGTAATAGCGGACCTCCATCGTCCCCCGAACACGGCCGCCTCCCCCCCCCCCCCCCTGCCTGCTTCGGAATGGGGCTGTGGACGGCATCCGCGAATCACCGCGTACCAGTGATGGAAGTGAACGATATTACAGACAGGCCGAGGTGTGCCGAGGTGCTTCCAGTCAGTGTGCGCCCTCCGGGCCAGTCACTCTCCAGTCAAAGTCCGGTCGTTGTCAGTCAATTTCCAGTCGGACACGAGACAAAACACCCCCGCGGAGCCGCGTCATGCTGAGAAGCCCGCAGGGCTGGCTGGGGCGGCTACGGTACAGGGGGCGCACTGTCGCCCAGGAGCGAGGTTCGGTGGCCGCGTGGTTAGCGAGTCCGGTCAGCGAGCGGGTGGTCGGTGGTTCAACACTTTGCTGGTTCGTGCAATTTTTCTGTCGGCTCAGCTAAGACGACCGCCTGTAAAGTGCAGGGGGTGCGCCGAGATGACCATCGCGGCTCCGTGGCCGTATCGGTAGGGTGGCTGACCGGCGAGCGTGAAGTCGCGGGTTCGGCACTTGCTATTTCTCAAAATTTTTCTTGTGTCTGCGATTAGAAGACAGAGGGTAAAATATACTTCCGAACGTGGCGTCGGTATGGCTGTCTGAACGGCCGTGCGCGCTGCGTCACTGAGAGATGCAAGCGTTGGGTTTCAACTTGAAGATTCCCGCAGCACGGTCGGGCTTACCCCCGTTCCCGGGTCCGAGGTTCTCTCGGTCGCCCGGGGTTTCCGGCGGGGGGGCTCTGTGTCTACCAAGGAAACTTGGTTCGGAGACTCGGGTGTATGCTACGGGGGTACCTAGGGTTCGGTACCTTCGTTTTCGCTCCCTGTGAATCTGGCAGACGAGGACACGCCGTCGCGACTAGGGTTCGTCGTGAAGTACAGCAGCTTCGGCTGTGTACGATATAGGAAAGCCTACCTCCCCCTCAATCCGCGCGGGAGTGGCCGCAGTGCCACAGACCAACCAGCCAGTCGAAGGGAGTTGATTCCGGAAATCTGGCTGGCGGAAGGGGCTACGTTGACCGTTGCGGAAGCGTGCCCCTGAAAAAGGCCGCTGCGTCGTGCCTGTGTCTTAGCGGCGGTCGATACCTGGTACACCGGTTCCCATTCGAACACCGAAGTTAAGCAGGAGGGTTCCAGGCGGAGGCCTGGGACGAGGTAGTGCCCACCCATTTTTGCAATTTTTTTTCTAAGGCATGCACAGGTGCCCAATAACACACAGATACATTATTTTCGCATTTTATGAAAGTTTCGATTTTTTGTCAAGATTGGGGTGGGCGACCGCTGTTATGAATTTTTAACCACGTTTGATGTGGGTGACAGTTCAGAACAAAAAAAAACATAAATGATCGTTTTTTTGTAAAAAATTACAAATAAATTGTAAAATTTTCATCCGGTCAATGGAAAGGGCCGGTCCAGTCACCAGTCAGTGTACACCCATCCGTGAGTCGCCCCTCGACACAGGCCTAAAGGAATGAGAAGCTCGCAGATCAAAACTAATTTCACTGCAATTTGTTACTGCGCCAAAAAAATGGATAAGAGAGTGTGCGTATGGGTGTGCGTAAGGTTTCCGTACGCAAGGATTTACTTTGGGCATGAGTTGGTCCAGTCCGGTCGGCAGGTGTGCCGCTGGTGCTGCGGTGGCGGTGCTGCACACAGCTGCTCTCTCTCTCTCTCTCTCTCTCTCTCTCTCTCTCTCTCTCTCTCTCTCTCTCGGCGCGGTATCTGTGAAATTCGGTGTGATACTGCTCCTTTGCCCTATGAAATATGCAGCCGCGTCGCCCCGGTCGCGGGCCGGCCGGCCGCGGCCCGCTCGGCCCTCGCGGCCCCGCGTCTGTTCCGTGTCCGCGTCGCGCGCGGTGAGTTTGCCCAGTTTCGGGAACTCGGTTCCAAAAGTTTGGCGGGAAGAATGAATGAATAGTAGATGCTAATCGTGTGCGCCTTGCAGTGGTGTCCGGGCCGCGCCGCGCGCGCGCCAACTCTGTACTTTCCAATACAATCCTGGACCGGGGAGACAAAAAGCGGACGACGCGAAGGGAGACTTGGCGGGCGCGCGCTGAAAGGGTGGAAACTTCCCGATCGGTGTGTGTGTGTGTGTGTGTGTGTGTGTGTGCTCCGGAGGGCGTGAATGAGCGGGCCGGAGCGGCCGAGTGACCTGCTGCTCCGGGATTTTCTGAAAAAAACGCATTTTTTTTTCCTATCGCTGTCGCTGAAGGTGTTCGGCTGCGTGGGGAATCCCTGTTTGATGCCGCGCAGCAGTGGCTCGGCACTATAATGTCACAGTTTGGTATGTGTGTGTGTGTGCGCGCGCGCGTCTGTGTGTGTGTGTGTGTTTTGGGGGAGAGGGTTTACTGCGAAACGCTGTTGCCGTACACGCCGTGCCCATGCGGCTTTTCGTCAATAGCCCTCCGCTATAATATTCCCTTTGACCAGCGCGTGTCTCGGCAGTCAGTGTGTCTATGTATGTGTGTGTGTGAGAGAGAGAGAGAGAGAGAGAGAGAGAGAGAGAGAGAGAGAGAGGGTGGTGCATTGACAGGGCACAGTCACGTATTCGAAGACGGCTCCAAGGGGTGCGGGGGCGCCCCGCCGCTCCTCTGCCACCACACACAGCACCGCGCTCCCTGGGCTCCCTCGGTCTCCTCGGCTCCCTTGTCTCTCGTGGTCAGGTTGGCGACCCTGACCACCACGACCAGCACAAACTCTCCCCCTCTCCTCCCCTCTGGATAAACAGGCCGGGCAAACAAGGATGGGGCGATTAGGGTGTGGGCGAGTGCGAGAGGGAAGGATGTATGGCCGTTGCCGGCCAGCGGGGCGGACGAGCGGGCCGCTCACTCAAACAAATAAATACCAAAACACTTGAATTATTCACCAAAGTCTCGATTTATTGACATCTCGGTTTTCGGGTGGGATCGAGCAGCAACAAATCAGCTGCTGGAGCCACTGAGGCCACCCTGCACAATACCGGCACACTTCAAACCATATTAATTAAAATCGTCATGGAAATGACTCGCCAGGACCCTACGAACAATATTTCATTAAAATTAGGTAGGCTAAGAGGAACAATAATAACATCATCTGACGACCACAGTCGGCACAACATTCACACAGCTACTTGGTACACGGTTAACAGTGAAATATGAAAAGATTGAGCAAAGTATTAAAGTGATGCACTAACGCTGTAACGCACTTAAGATGACAGACCTCTACGAGAGTCATGCGCAGGCATTTTCGAACAGTGATAATCAGAATGATAAGAGACGGTATTGACGCTAAAATATTCCTTAATTCTATAACAAGCGCGGGCACGTCCCGCACAATAGACACATTAATCTCCCAACAGCCAAAAAACTCAGATACACGACTTTTAACACATCTTTTTTCGAATCACACGGACACAACTCCTCGCACACACAGGGTAAAAAATCAATTCCTGAAAAAAACGTTCTATTTCGTGGAAAAGTTAAAGGCTGACTGAAGGATGTACCCAAGCGTCCGCAGTTTGTAGTGGCATTTGGTATATTTTTTATGAATGTAGGTGGATGGCAGCAAAGTGCTGCGAACTGCTTTCAGTCCGCCTGCAGGTTCCGGGGCGGGGGGGGGGCGTGACGTCACGGTGTTATCTGCGGATTCCGGCTGGCGGCCCCGAGCACTGAGGCTAACGAAATGACGTGATGAACACCACAAACTTTCACACACTGCCCCTCCGACTGGGCGGGACTCTCGCCGCCGTCGGAATCCGCGCTAAGAATCAGGGACGTCGTCAACTTTCGCCTCGGGAGAAGAGGACGTTGCGTCGTGGTCGGGTCGAAACAGGGGTAGGAACTGAACAGAAGCGGAACCGGACGAGCCGTCCGGCGTCACAGATATGAAACACCGCGCCGACCTGATTGACCTTTTCTCCGGCGGGGCGGCGCGCTAGTCGGTGGCCAGGGTGGGCGGCCTCGGGGCGTCGTCCGGCACCTGGAAGTAGTTCTTCCGTAGCGGGATCCCGGACTGGATGGCGTCGATGGGGACGCGCGTGTCGTAGAGCGAGGGCGCCTGGAAGATGATGCCGCCCGTGCCGGCCAGGCAGGCCACCGTGAAGATGATGAGGAAGAGCCGGTCCAGCACCATGGACACGTACTTCCAGTCCTCCACCACCTGCAACACCACGGCGCGCACAGCGGTACAGACACTGTTCAGGGACGCTCCAGCTTCGTTTCTGGGGGAAGGGAGGGGGGAGAAATAGGACAATTTAAAAATAAAAAAGGAAAAGGGGAGCTGATGCTCGTGAACGGACGGACGGCAGCGCGAGCTGATATCGGACCCGGCGCGTCACGCTGCGAGAAATATCGCAAAACGATTGGCCGTGGGACGACGGGGCGTGGAGGAGTCCGGCGGCGGGGCGCGGGCGGCGCCGGCGGCCGGCCTTGGCAGGTGAGGGGTGAGGGCGGCGGGGCCGCGGGCGGTAGCGGGCGGTAGCGGGCGGCAGCGGCCAAGGTGTGCCCGGCCCGGCCGGGTCAGCCTGTCGAGTCGTGCGTAGGCAAGCCGCAGCGCGGCCCTGCCCGGCGGCACTGCGGGGCGCGCGGCGGCAGGCGCTCCGGGAGGGGAGGGGGCGGCCAGCGGCGGCCAGCGGCGGCCAGCGGCGGCCAGCGACGGCCAGCGGCGGCCCGAGCGACAACACGACCCCGTCAATGCCGCGTCGCCACGCCTCGCCAGCCGACCGACCGAACCCCTCCAACACCAACACCAAAGCCAATCAAATCCATTGTAATCTGGCCGCGAGTGCTGGACCCTCCCGGCCCCCTCCCCCCTCTCTGTCGCACACTCTGCCACCGCGCACCCCGCCCGGTTAATGCCTGTTCTTTAGACCCCCTCTCCCGCGTGTGTCCTGTCTCTCTCTCTCTCTCTCTCTCTCTCGCCCAGCCGCACGCCGCCGCGGGTGCTGCAGTTGTGCTGGCGATGGCGGAGGTATAGCGGCGACCACTTTGCCAATATTGGCACACATATCCAGGTTGTATTATGCAAATCGGTGAGATCGCAGTGCCGTGCCGCGCGCGCGAGTGTGTGTGTGTGTGTTGTGTAAACCGTCGTAAAGCCCCGTAACTCGTGCAAGAATTTCCATCTGCCAGCCCCCCCCCCCCCCCTTCTCCTGCCGGATGCGGCGCCATGACTTATGACAAGCGCGTCCCGTTTAGAAGCTGTGAGGCCGCGGCGTGTGACGAGCGACGCACGCGACATCGACTCGGGCCGGATGCTGAACAGTCCCGCAGCAGCCGGGGGGGGGGGAGGGGCTGCAGAGCGGGCAGGGCGGCGCAGCGCGGCCCCCCCCCCCCCCGCGGCATTTACTCCCAGCGATCCGACCGGGCCGGCGCGCCGCTCGGGGCTTTCAACCCCCCCAAGGTCCTGAGACGTCCTGAGGCGGTGGCCTGCGGGGGGCGGGGGGGAGGGGAGTGCTTGGGATGGGTCATGGGTTAGAACCGGGCACACCTCGCATCGGGACTCCCTCCCCCCTCCCCGCCCTGTGCCCCCTCCCGGCAGACTACCCCGTCCTCTCCTATCCCATCCACGAGCTTGCGAAGTGCCCCCCGAATCAGGTTTCAGGCAATTCTGACATCCTCACCCCCAGCTCGGCTGCCGCTACCACTGCAGGCCCGGTCGCCCCCAAGGCTCCACAATGCGCGCGTGTGTGTGTGTGAGAGAGAGAGAGAGAGTGCGTGTGTGTGTGTGTGTGTGTGTGTGTGTGTGTGTGTGCGTCTGTCGGAACCTTTCTCCTATTCTCTCTCCCTTTCCTCATACACGCCAATGAAAAGTTTCACGACCGATTTAATAGCGGGGCCCGCGTGGCGGCGACGAACTCGGTGGAGCATTCCCGTCCCGGACACTGCGAAAATAGTGGCTGCGTGTGTGGCTGGGTAAAGGCTCTTCGACGCCGCTCGCGGAGGTTACACGCACCGTCCTCAGCGGCCGGAGACTCGGTGTACTCCGTGAGAAACCCAGCGGCGGCGGCCGGCCCCTCGCCTGCCAGACGTCCACACGAGAGGGGGAGAGCGGAACGCTGTGCACCAGGCGACTCAGTTCTCGCGGCGCTCGGCTTTTTAGACTGTTTTCCGCCGCCTCGCGCCCTGCGGGCCTGCGGGCCCCTCCGCGGCGCGAGGGCGCGGGGATCCCTCTCCTCCAGGCCGGGATTCAAAGTTTTGTCGTTAGGCGCGATTAGTAAGGATACAAGGCCTGGCCGCCGCTGCTGCCGCTGCTGCCGCTGCCGCCGCTGCCGCCGCGGCTCGACACGCATCCCCGTCAGGGACCCGCTCATCCAGCTGCCCCCGAGGGGGCCCCGGGCCGGCGCCGCCCCGCCCTGCTAGGCCTCCGGGACCCTCCGGGGCCCCCGGTGGGGTCGATGCCGTCAAACCCCCATGCCTTATCTCGACCCGCATTAGTGAATGTGTGTCGTGTGTGTTTTGTGTGCGTGTTTGCTCCCCCGGACGGGGAAAACAAAGAAGTAAAACAAGGCGAGGACACGCGGCGGCGGCGGCGGCAAAGGGATAGACAAGGAGGGGAGATGAAGATGATGAAGCAAGGGCAGAAGGTTAGGCGGCGCGGGCCGAAGGGCGCAGCCCCGGCGCAGCCTCGGAGGCGCAGCCAAATAGGGCTCAGGTAGACTTTGGAGGGCCGGAGGCGGCCGTGGGCCGGGAGGGCGGCCGGGGGTGACAACGGCAAACTTGGAGCGGTGCGGCAAAGACTCCAAGACTGCCGCCCTTCGTCCCGGCTCATCCCCATCCCCTCCGCCGCCTCGCGCCAACCTCTGCGGCGGCAGCGGGGGCTGGAAATGTAAGATAACAAGCCTCGGCTCACGAGTCGGCGCGTCGATGTAACGTACAAACACGAAACATCGAATGGTTGAAATATGCCAATGTCACAAGTCACATTATGGGACTCTTTTCTGTGGGTGTGTATCCGTCGGTTCGGTGATTTTCTGGGATTTGCGCGGGAGACGCCCGCGGGGGTACCGCGAGAGGAGGAGAGGCGGCTGCAACGCCAGCCGGCACATGCCGGCACCCCCCGCGCAAATACTCGCGAGTACCCGCTGGCGCGGCTGGCGCACACACGCGCTAAGAGCTCGTCGCCCCCCAGCACCCCCAGCGCCCCCAGCGCCCGCCGCCCCGCCGCACGGCGTCAGCACGCACCGCGCACGGGATGTGGATGTGTCGCGCTGCCTTCCCCCCCGGCAGCTCCGCTGTGGAGGGTATAAAAGTCCGGGCGGCGGCAGGGGGAGTGGAGGGGAGGAGGGGGGCGGACACTGGTGCATGTCCGGAGGCAGAAAGGCAGCGTCGCGCGCGGAGGAAGAAGCGATAAATTAAATTCCCCTGTCCGAAAAGCAGTTACGCCCCTCCCCCCCGGCCCCCGCCGCTGTTCGCATTTCCCTCCCGCGCCCTGACGAGCAGGTGAAGAGACTCTCTTTTTCGGGGGGCGGCCGGCCCCGCGCCGCTGCCCAGGCCTGCGGGGACACAGCCGGCGACACGCTTACCTCCTTGTCCTTGTCGGCATCCTTGATGTGCTGCGCGATGAAGCAGACGCCCTGCAGCGCGGACAGCACGTCCGGGGACAGCGTGCGCGGCAGGATGTTGTCCGAGTCGGTGACTGCAAAACACGGAGCGGAGCGGGGGTCAGTCGGAGCGGGCGGCCGGAGGCGGCCGGAGTAGGCAGACGGGCAAGACAGACGGACAGAGCACAGAGCACAGAGTACAGACAGTGCGAGTGTACAGAAGCGGAGAGAGTTGTTGAAAACGTAAGAAAAGGCTGACACGCGACACGAGTGCGCGATTGGGAGGGAGGGCCAGGGAGGGCGGGGCACGGCGGGGCAGGTGCGCAGCCGTGCGCTGCCGTGCGCTGCCAGCGGCCCGCGGCACCCCCTGCCCCTCCCCCCCCCCCCCCTCACCCTACCGGCTTTGTCCCCCCACCCCCACCCCCGAGACCTCCCCTTCTTTCCCCGCGGGACGTCATACTGCACGTCGCGGTAGAAACGTATTTGAATAAAACAAAGTGCAGCGCGAGGTCCGTGGGCGGCAGGCGGCGCGCGGCGGGCCCCGCCGGCCCCGGCCGGCACTACAGGGCGATGAAGTACAGGGAGAGTGGCAGGGGGGCAGGGGGGGGGCACATGACATTGTCGACAGGGCAGACGGGGCCGAAATGGGGAATGCAAAGTGGAGGCCATTCAGAAAGGAACGAGATTGGAACCAGATAAGCGGTGGGAGGAGGAGGGAGGGGAGGAAGAGGGAGAGAGAAAGAAAGAGAGGGAGGGAGAGAGGGAGAGGAAGAAGGAGCATCGTGACACCGTTACACAGTTGAAATAAATTATTAATTTAGAGCGTGGCGTGATGGTGGGTGCGGTGGGGGCGCCAGGATACGCACCCTTCCGCACAGCCACCCCTGCGGGTCCCCGCCGGCCCCCGCCGGCCCCCGCCGGCCCCCGCCCGACCCCACGCACGCCTTCCGGAAGGGCTGGTGTACAGAGGCAATGGGGCTTAAACACTTGTGTGCGCACACACGCCGAGGGGGTGGGGAATCGAATGTTATAGGCTCAATCTAGGCTAGAGGCTTTAAAGACACGGACAAATGAGGTACCCTTTCACGGGGTGGCCGTGCGGACGGAGAAGTTACAATTTTTTTTTTCGATGGGATTTGAAAAGTTGTTTTTTTTTTCGGGCTGCGTACTGGGTACTGTTGTGCAGTTTACCAGAATTCTTTAGATGCTAGGAAGTGGATGCTTTTGAGGGAACGGTAGAGAGGAAAGGGAGAGGCGAAGAGCAAAGAGGGAGGGGTGGGGGAGTGGTATAGAGCGGTAGCGCCGGGCAACCGAGGAAATATGCGAATAGCCCAGAAGATGAGCCGGGAGAAAGGGAAGGAGAGGTTCAGGCGGGGGCCCTCGGGGCCCTCGGGGCCCACCTACGTCATGGGGGGCATCTGGGCTCGACCGCAACGACACCCTCAGCGCTACTGGCCGGGCCCGCGCCGCTCATGGCGCCCTGGGAAGACAGAAACAAGGTCACCTCCGAGCGCGCCCCCGCGCCAGGTAGACGGCAGCAGGGGCCCCGCTGGCACATTTCAGGCGCTCTTTCGCGTCCATTCATTTCTATGAAGTGAAATGAAATAATGAGGAGTCCGCCGAGTGATCGGGGGCCCAGACTTTAATTATGTAATCCGTTTTGGCCTCCCACGACGTTCTGTGATTTTTGCCGAATAACTTTTAACCAAACTCGTTTAGTGCGACTGCGAATCCCTTGCTAACGCCGGGGGATCTCGGTGAGTACGCGCCCGCTGCCTCCCCTCCCCTCTTTTGACCTGTCCGCATTAGTGACGTCATGCGTGCACGAGATACCACGCCGCCTCACCCCTTTGCTGCGCTCCCACGTCCTAGATGCGAAACTGCAACAAACCTTTCAACCCGTTTTATGGGTTTCACAGAGTTTCCCCGAGGCGCGCGCGCGCTCGCCAGCGCGAGCGGAGCGGTTTTGGCCCGTACAGAATAAGCATGCACACGACAGAGAAGAATAGGAAGGAGAGGGAGAAGAGAGAGAGAGAGAGAGAGAGAGACCTCCAACAACTGCAACACGACTGAAGACTACAAAAAGACGCAAAACAACGAATTAGTCAACAGCGACTAGCCAACTGCAAATACACATACGTCGTAGTGTAGAGGTATAATCTCAGTACAAAAAAGAAACATACAGAGGCGCAAAATTGAGGTGGTACAGTAAAGATGCAAAACAGATGGAAAGGTGCAATATCCGTGTACTGGAACAATGATGAAATGTACAGTTTCGTTGTGAAAATAAGTGAATAAAGAATGACAAAAATTATGTAAAATAGGCGGAAGCCACCGCAGTGTAAGAGCACGACTTCATTTAACGAGCTCTTGACATCCGAAAACGAAGACGTGCTAACACTGGGCGCAACAGAGTGCCATAGGGTGCCAAAGAAAGGGAAGTCAACCGACGATGCCAAAAGAGATGCTTTACAAGGTGCCAGTTACCGCAATATGGTGCCATAAGGATGCCACACGGCTCCGAATACGTTTCCATGATAAGAAGAGAAAAGAGGGCCGACCTACGTCGTGCCAAACTAAGAGCTAAAACAAAACACATCTAGAAGATGTCTGGACGAGAAACGTTTGAAAAGCGAAATTCCATCCAGAAATCGCCAAATGGAAACCTGCCGACCAGTCAGCTCTTACCTTACGACGCCTGGCCTCACCAGTAATCAAAACCGACCGAGTGAATTCACCGGGTGCTGCCTACGGTCTAAGAAGTGTGTCCCTCGTACCAGGGCGATGGATACTCAGAGCTCAAAAGTACGAGATTCCCAAATGCAGCACCAAAGCCAAGAAAGCGTCAGATTTTCCAAATTCGTGTACATAATTACACACACTAGCAAAAAAACTGATCGTTACGTTGTGGAAAACAAGCGTCAAAATCACTGAACCATTCACAAGCAGAGACGTTTAGTGAACAGAAAGCTGCTAGGATACGACTAGAAAATTTTGTAAACATTTTCTCAAGTTTTCCAAACGTTATCCTGCTTCTTTTGTGGTAAATATTTTAAAAATATGAAAAAGAAGGCTAATTCGGTGAGGGAGTAAGACGACGCTGCGCGGTACCCGCCGGTCGCCGCCGGTACCTGTGAAGGGGCTGAGGTCGGGGTGGTGGTCCCAGGCCTCGCCGTGCCCGCCGCCGTTGTCCAGGACGGGGCTGTAGCCTGCAAAGGAATACGACTCGCTCATCACTCAAACGCAACAGGCCGCCGGGCGCCGCGGGGGCGCCGCCGTGTCACAGCGTGTCCGACCGCACACAATGCGATGGCGTTTACACGCACAACAGTGATTAGGGGCTGCGGCAGGCTGCGGCAGGCTGCGGGCGGGGGGCGCCGCGAACACGACTCTCGGGCGCTGCGATTGGCGCGAGACGGCGGCGGCGGCGGCGGCGGGGCCGGAGATGACGGGCGGCGAGACGGCGCGGCAGAATCTGTCGAGGGTTTTGCGGATGAGAAAAACTTGTGACGAAAGGCCACCGCCGCCGCTAGCCGTCTCCGCGGAGGGGGGCGGGCGGGGGGCGGCTAGGGGGCGCGGCTGCCGCGGCGGTAAGCGCCCCTCGGCGCGGCGCTGTCTTTGCGGGGAGAAGTGCTTTTCTCACTGCGCGAATAGTTTTGCCGTCAGAAGCGCGCGCGGCGCGGAGCGGAGCGATACGTTGTTGCGAACGGCGGCGGCGGCGCGGGGTGGTGAGGGGCGGGGTGTGGGGAGGGAGGGCCGCTGGCGGACGGTCTGTTCCCTCTGCAGCCGCGTGACGGAAGAGCTCCGCGCGCGCTCGCGGTTTGATTTTTCGCCCTTCTTCTACGACGACGCCGCGGATGTGAATTCGCTTGCGGGACGGCACTCCGGCATGTGCCGCGAGCGCCTCTCGGCGGAGCCGCGCGCGGAGAGTACATAGCTCGGCGCGTGGCCCGCGGCGCGTGGCCCGCGGCGCGTGGCCCGCGGCGCGTGGTCCGCGGCGCGTGGCGCGTGGCGCCCCCCCCCCCCCCCTTTTTTGTTTCCAGAGCCCTCCGCGCCGGCCCGCCGTTGCCGCGGCCATCGCCCGCGCCGCGCGGGCAACTTTACGTCGCGCGCGCGAAAAATACAACAATAGAGGTGCGATTAAAGTTACGAGCCATAAAAGCCAAAATCATTTCCGTTCCGTGATGAAAATCACGGTGTGCCCATAAAACAGCAAACTTTCCAGGAGCGGGACATATAAGGGCGAAACAGGCGTTTATTCTCCGTGGAAGGCACAAGTGGCGGATCGGGCCGCGCCGCCGGGACCGGTCGGGACCGAGGCCGCGCCTTCTTTCGCCTTCACTTAAAAAACAGTTTCGTTTCCCGGCAGGGGAGAAAGGGTAGGGGGGAGCAAAACTCGCTCGCTCACTCGCTTCGAAATAAAAATGAACCTGTTGGTGGGAGGAGTGAGCGTTTCGTTCCGTTTCCTCTTCTCCTTTGCTCCAGCCGTCGCGGTCGTCCTGTTGGGAGAGATTCGGCGCAGCGGCCGGCAGCGATCGGAGCTCCCGCGGAGCCAGCCAGGGAGCCAGGGGCGGCCGCGACGCCCCAGAATGCAACTCGGCGTAGGAAGTGTGAAAAGCAAAGAGGGCCGCCGCCACCGGCGCAGCTCGGCGCGGACGGCGGCGAACGGCTTGTTTAACACTTTCCAGTCGGCATTCCGCTGCTCGGAACCGTCGAGTTTGAAACTATCTGCGTGGGCGGCGCGGGGACTCACCCGTGGTGTGCGGCGCCTGCTGCAGCAGCCCGGTGCCGGACTCGAAGCCCGAGGATTTGAAGTCCGGCGAGAAGGGATCACTCACGCTGTCCCTGCGGAAGAGGAGAAGACGAGGGGGAGGAATAAGAGGGGCGGCCGGCAGAAGAAGCAGACGAAGACGACGGTGCGGATTTAGTGGGGGAAGTTTTTGACAAAGCGATCTTCACCGCCGCGCCCCGCCGCCCCGCCGCCGCCCCGCCGCCGCCAACCCCCTCCGTGTGGCACTCTGTACTCCGTGCAGCCACCTCGGCGTGGGAACTTATGTTCGAATTTCCGCGGAAGTGGTCGTGGCCGGTCGTGGCGCCAAGTGGTAGCAGAAGCATGCTCTGCAGGATCGGGGGCCGCGGCGGCAGGCGGAGCCCTCACAGCGATCCGGCCAGCGTTTTCAGCTCCGCTGCCCCCCGCCGCCGCCGCCGCCAGCCAACCCGGGCGCCGCGCCCCCTTCGCGACAACAGTCGAGGGCTTTACATGCGAGCGCCACTACGTTCAGCGTTTTTACGGTTTCCCAAACAGTTTCAGTTGGAGCAGGCGAGACGGCGCGGAGGGGCTGGGGGAGCGCTCGACGGGCCCCTCCCGGCCTGCCCCTCCCGTGCGCACGTCGCAAGCTACTGGCCCTCCGCGGTAATCTCCCCTCCACGGCCACGGCCCCGCTGATTGCCCGGGCGGACCTCGGCAATACCTGTCACGCCCCGCTCCGAACTGATCCAGCCGGCCGTGGCGTTAATATCGGGTCGCAGCTGGCCGCGCGGCGCCGTCATCGTACCGCCATCAGGCCCGCCGTGGCCCGCCGTGACGCACTCGTCTCCGCTACTCCCTCCTGATGACCGTTTGAAGGTCCGACCACCCCTTTTTTTGCCGTTGTTGTTGTTGCTATTCCGCACAACAAAAGCAAACTTTTAAATCCCCTTTTCAGAAGGAGGGGGGGGGGGAGGAGGGAGGGGGACGGAGTGGCTGTGGTGCGGCGGCAGCGGCGGTGACGCCGTATAGGAATGCCGGGGCTGACATGTGTCCGGAGGGGGTCCTTTGTGCCTCCTCCCCCCCCCCCTCCGGCAGCGCCGGGGGGATGGAGGAGGGGGGGGGGGGGGGGAGGGGCGTTTGACGACGGCAGTGGCGTAGCCGAGGGTATGGCCGCTCTACAACAAATCTTCCCGCCGTAATCTTTCCCTTTTTCACCCGCAGATGCCGCTGCCGTCTGCCGCAGCAGCCTGTGAGAGGGGCCTAGAAGAGGTATACATTCTTTCTTCCCAGTGCTTCTAGTATCTCATGCGCCGGACATGTTGATGTGATTTTTTTGCCGCCCCATAGCTACCCGCGTCCCCCCGTACCGCTTCCGACCCGTTCTGGCCCCTCGGCTCCCGCCCCGCCGCCGCCGCGCTGCTCGCTGAGCTGTTTCGGGGACTGATGGGTGGCAGACACTATAAATTTACGTGTGCATCGGATGGTAGTGGCTAAAGGGGGATGGGCGGGGGGCACATACGGGGCACAATGCCCTCGGCTGTGGAGCGCTCCCCCCCCCCCCCCCCTCCCCTCTTTTTCCCTGCTGCCGCCCCCGTTCGCGCGCGCGACGTTCGTCAGCCAACCCTCCGCCGTCGGCCCGCCGTCGGCCCGCCGTCGGCCCGCCGTCGCCCCGATCGGGTCCCGGCGCGCCACACTCCGCACCGCAGCTCCGCGCCGAGCCCCCTCGCGTTACGGCGGTCCGCCGCGCGCGCGCCGGAGATGCCGCCACCCCGTCGCCACCCCGCGGGGGGTCCCCCCTCCGCGGACCCCCGCGGACCCCCCGCGGGCTTGACGGACGCAGCCCCTGGCTCGCAGTATATTAGCGTGCCAACAATCAACTGCTAGTGGGTACGCGGCCCGCCCCGCCTCCCTCAGTCCGCTGCTGTGCGCAGCTATGCGAGCTGCGGGGGGGGGGGGGGGGGGGTCTGCGGGGGGGCCTGCGGGGGGTCTATGTTCACGCACGACGGCTGAAAGCGCGTCATACCAGTCCCCGAGCCCGTACTACACAAATTTGTAAAAAAAAATTAATAGGATTTCACGAAAACTAACTGTATTTTCGCACTGTGAGTTTTTCGTTGTTTCGTATTGTTTTGTTTTGTTTTTCAATATGGACAAGCGCTTTCGCGAGGCAAGCAGTGCGTGACGTGCGTGGGGGGGCTGAGCCTCGCACAGCCGGCGAAAAAAAGGAGGGAGGAGTGGGGAAGGAAGCGGGGAGGGAGGGGGGGAGAGGGGGAGGGGGAGGGGGGGACAAGGGTGCAATGCTGCCGGCCGTTGTTTTGTATTCCTCTGTCTCTTTCACCATATCGGTATGGTGGTGCGCCCCGCCCGACGACATGTCAACGTGATCTTCTCCCCCCCCCTCCCTCTCCCCCTTCTCTCTCTCTCCTTGTCTATCTTCTCTCTCCCTCTCCCTCTCACACACAGCACACACACACAGAGGACACCCTTCCACCCCCGAAATGAATAAAAAAAAGTAAAAGGACTAGCAGTAAATTCAGGGCAATGCTGTACTGTTATCACGAAATACTGTCCGCGCCCCTCCCCGCCCCTCCCCGCCCCGCCCCGCCCGCTCCGTCCCTCTTGGCACCCTCCCTCCTACTGCTTTCCTTCCCTTCTTCATGTCTTTCTCCGTGCCTCCTTTGGCCAGGCCGCAAACTCGCCATCGACTCCCCGGAACCACCCTATCGAGATGGGCCTCTCCCAAGAAGCGGGAGAGAGACAGACAGACAGACAGACAGACAGACAGACAGAGAGACAGACAGACAGACAGACCATACATGGCCGCCGGGCGCATCATCGAGCACCACCGCAACACAGCCAGCAAAGTCGGAAAAATGAGGAAAAAAAATTGAATAATATTTATGGAAATAATAACGGCGGTTTAAAGCTCGTCGCGCCGTGGCCGCGCCACTTATCGGCCCGCGATCGTCAAAACTGTCGCGGCGCTCAGCGGGGCACGGCTGGGCACGGCACGGCTGGGCACGCACGCCACGCACGCACAGGTCGGGACCCTTCACTGCGGGCCGCGCGTCCGGCCAACAAACAACGGCGATACATCATACGGCAGCTGCTCCCCGGGCCCCCGTGATGGCCTCTGATTTATCGGCGCCGCGACACGGCGCGACACGCCGCGCCCTGCGGGGGGTCCCGTCGGGCGCCCTTTAAACGGGACCCCCCGCAGAGAGGCGGCGGCGGCAGCGGCCCGTTCTCATTTCATTTCCAGAGCGCGCGCAGAACGCGCAGGAACGCAGAGGGGCGCAGGCCTTTTGATAATCATTACAGATTACCGCGCGCGGCGCAAAGAAAAAGTAGCGGCCGCGGAGGGCGGCGGGGAGGCGGGGGGCGGAGGCAGGGCGGAGGCGCGGGGGCGGGCGGGGGCAGGCGGGGGCGGCACAAGGAGCACGGCAACCCGTTGGGAGCCTGCCGCCGCCGCGCCGCCGCCATGCGCGGGCACGGATCCGCATGACCCGGACATGACCCGGAATAGCAGTCATTTCCAGCCGGGGCGCGAGAAAAGGGGGCGCGCGGCGCGGCGGCGGCGGAGGGAACAAAGAGAGAACGATCTAATTACGCGATAGCGGAGCGCCGGCCGGGGCCCTTGCGATTCAAAACGCAAATACTACCTGAGCGTCAACAGGCGCGGAGCTGCGCGGAGCGGCCGCCCTCACGGCCCCCACGGCACGGCCGCCAGGAGGGCGCGTTAGCAGCAGCAGCAGCAGCAGCAGCGCAAGGTAGTACCCGGCCCGGAGGCGGCGACGCCCCCTTTCCCAAATAACACGGAATGAGGACAAACTTTTTCGCTCCCGACGCGTTGGTAAGTATCTTGTGCTCTCCTCCCCGCAGCGTTCTTGTTCGCTCTCTTCCCTCTCTCTCACTCTCTCTCCCTCTTGTGTCCAGCTCACGCCCGCCCCTCCCCCCTCTGGCATCACGCCAGGCACGACCGGGCACATCACTCGCAGTGCGTGAACAGTAAACTCTGTATCATCGGCCGAGGCCCCGGCAGCCCCCCCCCCCTCCCCTCCGCCACCCCCACTACATCCTCTCACCTAACTCCCGATCCCGTGCACCCCCACCCCCACCCCGCCCCTTCTCCTCTTACACGCCCACACACACACACTCCTCCATTCTCACATAAACACGCACATATCTTCCCACTGCCCAACAATACGTGAGCCCATATCACACAAAAACACAACGCTTATATTGTTGTTTGCGATACGGAGAATAACAACAACAATAATGTTTTTGTTGTTGAGTCCTTTTTTTTCATTTTTGCAGTCTTTTTTTCTGGACACGTGCAGGAAGAGAAAAACGGGCGCCATGTTGTTGTGCTGGGCTTGTTTTTCTCGCGCTTTGAAATGTGAGCGATGGCGGGCAGGCGTATTTAAAAGGGAAAAACGAGATGCCCAGCGTTCTCAACCAACAGAAAGGCCCCCGGCTCCTCCTGGGGAGGAGAGAGAGAGGCGAAATGGGAGGGGAGGGGGAGGGGTAGGGAGGGGTAGGGAGGGGAGGAGGGGGCGAAAAGGCCCGAATACGACACATTGTCATCCACATTATTTTTGGCTGGACGCCAGCGCCGCCCGGCTCGCCCTTCGGCAAAGGCAAACTCAGCTCACGCGCTCCCCCACCACACACGCACACACACGCACACACATACACACGCACACACACACACGCACACAGACACTGACCGACGACCGGCGCCACCACCAACGCGTTGCGGTGCGCCCGCCGGTGGGCCGGAGCTGCTACTTGTCCCCCGCCTAGCTGCACGGGCTGCGCGCGCGCGTGTGTGTGTGTGTGTGTGTGTGTGTGTGTGTCTGCGTGTGTGTGTGTGGACACTGTGTTTGCACGACGGGGTTTAGGGCTCAGCAGGCCACCTAACAAACACCCGTTTGTCCTAACTAAAGTCCTCGACCTGCCTCCCCCCTCCCAGACACACACGCCCTACCCTTACGCGCACACCCATTCATCCGTCCATTCGTATGCATTCGTTGAGTCACCCGTAGATTCGTCAACGCCGTCGGTCGGTTCGTTGCTCTTTCGTTCAATCGACCGTTCACTCGTCCATCGCGGACACGTCGATTGGTTCGTATATTTCCTCCCCCCCCCCCTCCCCCAATTCCCGTGTTTGCGCTCCTCTAACCCGATCACACCGCCCCAAAGGCCAAAGGGTGGCAATCAAACGGGGAGCGTGTCGACAAACGAAGCGGTGGCGGCGGCCGGCCGTCACGGCAAGGGGGGGGGGGGGGGCGAAGCGCTCTCTCACCTGAAGCAGTCCATCTCGTTGGTGTAGCCGTTGTCCGGGTACTGGTCCTCGATGAAGGGCTCCCGGGACGAGTAGGGCGGCCTGCGCATGAGCAGGAACCGCGGGATGATGTCCAGGAAGAGGCGCTGCGCCAGCGGGGACATGCGGTGCGTCGACGGCGACCTGGAGCAGAGAGGGCAGCAGTGCAGTGCAGGGGTTCGCCGGGGCCGGCGGTGTCGTGCGGCAGGTCGTCGGCGGCGGCATGGCCTCACCGGAAGTACACGTTGAGCACGCAGACCGTGACCAGGATGGAGAGTGTGACGAGCGCCATGGTGAAGAGCAGGTACTTGCCGAGCAGCGGCACGGCCACCGACGTGGGCGGGATGATCTCGGCCAGCAGCAGGAAGAACACGGTGAGCGACAGCAGGATAGACACGCACAGCGACACCTGCGGAGCGGACGGGGACAGGTCAGGGAGGTCAGGGAGGTCAGGGAGGTCAGGCAGCTTAGGCAGGTCAGGGAGGTCAGGCAGCTCAGGCAGGTCAGGGAGGTCAGGCAGGTCAGGGAGGTCAGGCAGGTCAGACAGGTCAGACAGCTCAGGCAGGTCAGGGAGGTCAGGCAGCTCAGGCAGGTCAGGCAGGTCAGGGAGGTCAGGCAGGTCAGGCAGGTCAGGGAGGTCAGGCAGGTCAGGCAGCTCAGGCAGGTCAGGCAAGTCAGGCAGCTCAGGCAGCTCAGGCAGCTCAGGCAGCTCAGGCAGCTCAGGCAGCTCAGGCAGGTCAGGCAGGTCAGGCAGGTGAGGGCTGTCGCATCGGGGGACGGCGGCAACTGATACCTTCTCGCCGGACGCGGAGGGCAGGTAGAAGACGAGGACGGTGAGGAAGGTGATGCCGACAATGGGGATGATGAGGTTGATGGTGTAGAACAGCGTCTTCCGCCGCATCGTCATGCTGAACGTGATGTCTGCAACAGAGCGGACGGGGGCGCTCAGAGAGGGCAGCCGAGGCGAGCTTGGCCGCGGTGGCTCCACGGACCTGAGTAGGGCACGCAGCAGGCCGTGTCGTTGTTGGCGCAGCACGCCGACGGCTCGTACTCCTCGTTGCGCCTGGCGGGGGCGTCCAGGACGTCCCACTCCACGGACAGGTAGAACTCCTTGAGGTTGACGCCGTTGTGCACCAGGTTGCTGCCGGGGTCCTGGTCGATGTGCTTCAGGTCCACCTGAACGAAGCGACGCGGCACGTGCCGAGATCAATAGGGCAGCTCGAAGTACTACACTTGGAAAATGTGTTGTGCTATTCACACTCACTTATTCGCACTCACCTGGAAGCCATTGTAGGTCCACGAGCCGAACTTCATGTCGCAAATCTGCTCGTCGAACGGGAAGTACAGGACCTGCATTTTGCAGGAGGACTTGTAGATGGCGGGCGGCTTCCAGTACACCTCCCCGGTGTAGCGGACGGTGGCCCGGGTCATCATGGTCACCTCGTAGTTTCCGTCAGCACTGCGACCGAGAGAGAGGAATAGTCAGATCTGGGGTCCCCCACAACTGTGTCAGCACGTGCCACGACATGAGCCAACTCACTTGTTGTACAGGACGATGTCAGGAAGCCAAATGTGCTCGGAGGGAACGTACAGTTCCTCCACGCCCCCGTAGTGCTCGGGGTTCCATCTTAGTTTGTAGTCTACCCATTTCTATTCAAAAGATTTCAAAAAAGATGGCCTTAGAAAATGTGTATTAAAGTTTATCTTTGTCTTCCAGATAACAGCTTACCTGTTCGAGCCATAGATTGGTTGTCATAATTTGGTTTCTCATGTTCTGTAGGAATAGAAACAAACTAATTAACGTCTGCACTGTGTTTGTACAGTACCGCCGCACTCGCAGGTTTTGTTGGGTTTTGAGTGTTCGTCTACGTCCGCGGGTGCTCACCACTTCGATGAGCTGCGTCAGTCGGATGCCCAGGTACACCGTGAGGGTTTCAGTGTTATTGATCACGGGCCTGATGAGCCTGTTGTAATGGCTGAGCAGATCATCGTAGAGGCGCTTCGCGTCCGGATTGGCTTCGATCTGCTTCATTCCATCCACTGAAAAAAAAGGGCCAAACACATCCTGCGTAAGAAGGGAACAAGCAGGCAGGTGAAGCAGGCAGCTCTCTAAACGTTCTAAAATCGCATCGCGTGTTTTCAAATGTTATGGTGCGATCATTGTGTTGGCAGCAATGACGGACAGGGTATCCAATGTGAACCGTACCGTCGGATAGAGCAGTGCGTTTCGTGGGTACAATCACGAGTGCCTCTCCATGACGGATCACAGTTACCCGCTCGACGTGGTGTGGCTGATGGATATAAAACAGTCGCTGCGCACTCACCGCTCGGGGTTCGGACGGCCGCGAGCACGAAGGCTAGGGCCGCCACTCTCAGGATCAGCCCGCGCCCGCCCGCGCCACGCGCCCCAGTCGTGGCCGCCATGGTGCGTCTCAGACCTCGGCCTTCATTTCCGGAAGAGTACTTCTGAAAACCAAACCTCGGCGACCGTGCGCCGTCCAGGAGGCGTACGTCGAATGTAAACAAATGGTCCACCTGGTCCAGAGGGCGGATGCTGCAGCTGCCCCGTGGGCCCCGCGGGGGTGTGGACCTGCCGCTTCCAGAAGGCCGTGACGGTCGATACTCGCGGCCCGAGCGCCCCCCGCGGCCCGCAACGGCCGGCAGCTCAACTAGGGGCCGGCGCGGCCTCGACCACCCCCCGGCAGGGGGCAGCACCGGCCGGCCGCGCTCGTTGGGGAGAGGGGGGAGGAGGGGACGGCGCACGCCGCCGCCAGAAACTCAACGCCGACAGGGGTTCGTGATAACGTTTATTGCTCGTACGCCCCGCCCGCCCCCGCGCCGCCCGGCGGCTTCGTTCTCCAGCACTGAGTGCTGCGGTCCTGCGGTGCTCGCGCGCAGCCCGGCGCGGCTAGCCCGCCGCCGCCGCCGCCGCCGTCGACGACCCCGAGGAGGTGGTCGCCGCCGTGGTGGTGTCCTCCACCGTCTCCTCCTCCTCCGTCGACCCGAAGGGCAGCTCGATGCCGATGCCCTTGGCCATCTGGCCGATGGTGTCGCCGATGCCGCCCAGCATGTCGCCGATGCCCTCCATGAAGTCGGGCGCCGGGGACCGCCGGCGCCGAGGCTGGGCGACAGAGATGAGACCGAGTCAGGCGGCCCGCAGCTGGCCGGGCCCGCGGCAGGTGCGGCAGGTGCGGCAGCCCCCAGCCCTCCCCGGGCGGCGCATCCCGCAGCACTGTGACTGCGCCGCGGACACACGCGAGTCACCGACACCGCACACTGCTCCGACCTTACGCTCTAGGAGTTGGCCGCCATGGAGGTGATGCTTGACGGTAGTGGGAGGCCCTGTCCGCCCTGCATGCTGGTGGCCGCACCCTTAGCCTGCTCCACCTTATCCTTAAAATCCGCCACCTGCAAGAACAGCGCAAGAATGGTTGGCGTTGCGCACTCAACAGCACACGCACAGGTTGTCGGGGTGTCCGTCCGGGCCGGCGAAGCGGCCCAGTGGACCACACGGAGTGCACGGGCCAGGTTAGGCTACAAATTAAGTTAGTCACAGGCAGCGCTGCCGAAACGTGAGCACAGAAGGGAGCGCTGAAAGTCTCCCTGGCCGCCAACGGTACAACCATTCTCACGGTGTCCCAGCATGCCCCAGTGGTCCCCAGTGTTCGCCAACCACCTCCGCGGCCACCGCTGCCGCCGCCAACGGCAGTGGAGTAACGTCGGGGCCTAACATCGAGATGACGTATCGGCACTTTGGTCAAAACGAGGGGAGATTTTAAGATTGTGAGGGATTTCCTGGTACGGTACCCATAACATTTGATTAAATTTTGGCCGCATAATAGCCCGTAAATGCTTAAATTGGGTGCATTTCTGCGACTTCTACGACGGGATTCCACAAAATCTGCACACGCAGGATTTCAAAAGTAACTGCCCCCCTCGGTTAGAACGAAGCGAGCGCCGTGCCGACCGTCCCCCTCGGCGTAACTCCACTCGCGGCCGGTGGCCGCCGGCGCCCCGCGCCCCGCCACGCCACGCCACGCACCCGCTCCGCCATGTGCTGGTGCGCCATATCCCGGGCGGTCTGGGCCATCTCCCGGGCGCGGTCCGCCAGCTCCTGTGGGTTGGGCAGCTGCGGCGATCGGGCGACCTCGAGAGAGAAGTGTTCCGGTTAGCGGGCGGTGGGATCGGCGGCGGCGGCAGCTCCTGGGAT
This sequence comes from Megalurothrips usitatus, assembly GCA_026979955.1. NCBI lineage: Eukaryota > Metazoa > Arthropoda > Insecta > Thysanoptera > Thripidae > Megalurothrips > Megalurothrips usitatus. The sequence goes on from CM049592.1 coordinate 16,195,156, forward strand.
ACTCACCCGCTGCAGTCTGGATACGAGGTTCCCCCGGCCTGCGGAACACAGAGACACACGCGGTGAGGGAGGGGCGGCCAGCGGCCAGCGGACAGCCTACGGGCCCCGCGGGCCTCGGCGGCGACACTCACCTGTCTCCGCGCACTCGGCGCTCTCCAGGAGGACCTGCAAGCAAGACAGCCGTCAGTGTGCGGGGCGCTGGCGCGGTGCGGCGGTGGCTCAGCCCTGCTCAGCTCACCCCCACGGCGGCGACCGCCAGCACGGCCGTCACGGCCAGCACCCCGTGTCGCGGCATCGTCCCGTGTCGCCTGTGATGCTGCGGGAACGGATCTGGCGGCTCCGGGGCCCCGGCGGCCCGCGGCGGGACCCCCGGCGGGCTGCGTCCGGAGGCGGCGGTCGGGCGGGGCCTCCGCGGGGAGCAGCGGGCGTCGGCGGGGCGCCGTCCGGACGCAGCCCCCAGCGTGACCGCGGCCCGCCGCGGCCGGATGCCCGCCCCGACACTCCGGGCACGCGAGCGGCGGCGCAGATCGTTTGGTAGCCGATAGGAGCCGCACTTCCACACACACGCCCGGCACAGCCCAAGGTTATGCCGGTGCAGGAATGAAATGATACTCTGCGGATCGTGTCGTGAGTGAAGTGTGTCGTGCTGGCGGCGCGTGACGCCCGTGATCCTTGCTGCGTACTCAGTGCGCCATCAGTGCTGACGGATGAGATCGTTTGTGTGTGCAGAGGGGGGGGGGGCACCGTAGCAAACATATGCTAGAGGGAGGGCTCGGTGGTGTATTTCAAAAGTCGCCACACACACACGCACACGTTCTCCTTGCTCGGGGGCTCGACTGCTTCAGGTGGCAGTCCTGAGGTACTTGTCGACTATCTCGGAGAAGAACCAGCTGACGGGCATGCGCAGGTGGTCCCCGTTGACGGCGAGGCGGTCCAGGCGGCCGCTCTCGGCCAGCTGCTTCAGTCCGATCCAGTCCTGCCGATTCCGGAGAGAGGGAGGGAGGAGAGAAACGTCAGTATTCCCTAAAGTATTTCGCGCTAGGTTTGTACTTCAGGCGAGCGAGACCTCCTTGTAGATGGCGCTCTCCTCCAGAGGCAGGATCTTGCTGGAGGAGCCGGGCGCGTAGAACTCGAACCACGACGAGTCCCTGGGGACCACCATGGAGTCCTGGTTGAACTTGACCAGCACGAGCTTCTCCAGGTTGGCCAGGTTGGCCGCGTAGCTGGCGTTGCGGAGGCTGCCGACAAGGTCGTGAGCGTGCCGTCAGTGCGCAGATCGGTGACGGGCGTCATGTCCCGGGGGGCCGCGACGTCGGCGGCCGCGGCGCCTACCTGGGGTCGTCCCGGTCGTTGTTGATGTCGGCCAGGAAGACGCTGCCGCGGCGGTAGTTCCGGGAGCTGTGGCCGTCGTGCCAGTACTGCGCCTGCACCAGGCCGTTCTGCAGCCACCTGGTTATTGGCAGTCCAAATAAGTCGAGTGCTTCCCGAAGCCTTACGCGCCCTCTCGGCCTTCCGCCTGCCGCCTGCCGCCGCCGCCGCCGCTCACCCCCAGTAGATGCCGACGGACAGCACCTTCCGGATGACGTCGCAAATGGGGCCGCCCGTGCAGTGAGGCAGGCCGTACACGCCCTGGTGCTGGCCGCCCACGGACACCAGGACCTTCATGGGCGGCGAGGGGCAGCGCTGCGCCACGGCCCGCCTGCCCCGACGACAAACGTGGAAATAAAAACACGACATGGTACTCGAACCCGCGCGCCCTCAACACCCCCACGGTCCTTACAGGAACTGTCCGCCCTGCGAGAAGCCCATGGCGTTGTATCCGTTCTGCAGCTTCTCGTCCTCGGCGATGGCCCGGCACGCCGCGTCCACCTGGTCGTTGGCGTTGGCGAAGAAGCCGCTGGCCGCGTCCTGAACACAGCGGCACGCCCTGTCAGTGCCCAGGCCGCGGAACTACCCCCCGCCCCCGCGGCCCCACGGCTCGTCCGTACCTCGGCGAGGTTGTCTCCGAAGCACAGCGTCTTCACGTACACTCCCTCCAAACGACTCTCCAGGCGCCTCGGATCTTGCCCATGCTCAGGTCGTTGTAGCAGCTGTCCCCTGCCCCCAAGACGGCCATCATTGTTTTCATGAATAGTTATTTCTAGTTTCGAATTTATTTACGAGAAGCGGCCGCTCCCTCCCGGGAGACGGCAACGAAACGCCTGCGAGCGCCGGGGTAGGCCGGCCCGCATGACACGCGTGCATGCAGTGGACGTGCCTTGCCTACCCACCAGGCGCTCACAGTGTGACAAAGTCACCGCGATTGTTCTTTCCCCAGTCCGACTCATTGGCCGTCTGTCACTGTCGACTTGAATGCTCCACTCCGTGGCCGTGGAGGGTTTGTGTGTGTGTGTGTGCGTGTGTGTGTGTTTGTTTACGAACCCATTCCGTGCCAGAGGACGATCGGGACCTGGCCCCCGGCGGCAGCAGCAGCGGCCCCGCTCTGGGCCAGGCACACGACGGCCAGCACGGCGGCCACGGTCAGGACGCGGCCCGTCATTCTGAATCCGCGACGACGAGTACGAGGACGGCGGCCGGAGTGACGGTCTCGGCCGTGTCAGCCGCGTTCACCTGCCGACCGCCGCCGAGGCCAAGTGTCTCGAGGTTCAAGTGCACCGCTTGGGGTGATTAGATAGGGAGGGAATGATAAATAAAACGGCCGGTGGTTGGCTTTGTTCGTTGCTGTTCTCAAAATATATTTATTATATGTTTTTTTTTTAATATATTTTACATTTAAAAAAATTAAAAAATATTTTTTGTACACGGCTTAGGAATGCGAGTATTTTTCTTATAACAAACGTCCGGCCGGTGACAGCTTCGGCGCACTCTACGCACGGGAGGGGCACTGAGGGAGCAGGGCAGCAGGGCGCGCAACGGGCACGGCTCCCGACCCGCAGGCCGCTGGCCGCTGGCCACCCATGCAGAAGCAGCGACGGTTGGGTTGCCTACCCAGCAGGCAGACCAACGGCGGAGGCACGCCGTGAGCTGTCGCCGATCAGCCTCGAGATTCATCTTGCGGCTCCAACACTCTTCCACAACACATGCACAATATTTAAAAATTAAAAAGAAACCATGTGTACAACTACATAAAATATAAATTCACAAACCACCTAAGATGTATGCAAAATTATATATCCAGATTCTAAACCAGAGGACAATGCATATGGTGCAGTACAAATCACAAGAGAAAAAGAGCTTATCAGTTACAAAGTTTCACAAAAATGTTTCGGTTACAGGTTACATAACATTAAATTTGGCACACATTTTTTTAAGAGAGCATTTATGTACGTTGAACTGAGTTCTCTGTTACTATGATGAATTATGTCAACCTTAACAGTTCAATACAGAGTTGGTTTTAAGATCTCAAGTACTTATCAACAATACTAGACAGGAACCACTCTTCAGTAAATTGTAAATGATCTCCATCAATAGCCAGACGATGCAAGCGACCACTCGCATCTAAACGTTTCAGTCCAATCCAATCCTGAAAAGCAGAAATTCGAGTGTGTAAGAATTCTGTAATTCACATGATTAAATAATGACAAGTCCATAAAAAATAAAAAAGTTTACCTCCTTGTAAATGGCACTTTCTTTCAGAGGTTGAATTTGAACTGCTTGGCCAGGTGCATAGAACTCAAACCACTCTGAGGCAACTGGCTGCACCATGGAATCATTATTGAAGCGTACCAGGACCAATTTCTCTAGCTGAGCCAGATTTTTAGCATAACTTGCGTTTCTGGGGGTGCGTTCATTGTTAATGTCTGCCAAGAACAAGCTGTGCTCCCTGTACTCGTCTAAATACCGAGGGTCATGCCAATATTGAGCTTGCACGAGACCATGTTGCACCCACCTATAGGAATAAGAAAGGAAGAATAAATATTTTGATAGCTTATTATTTTGATAGTTTAAAGTGAGTTCCAATTCATTTTAAACAACTTGCTTACCCTAGGTATGCCCCTTGAGTAAGAACTCTGCGTACATAGTCACACCATGCGTGCTGTGGGTACCCACAATGTGGCAAGCCATAAACACCCTGATGCTGGCCTCCCAAAGAAACGAGGACACGCATTCTAGGTGATGGGCACCGCTGGGCTACAGCTCGTCTGGAGTGAAAATCACAACACAATAAATGTCTAATACAACAAAGTACACTTCAAGGGATAGAAAGAGTTATTGTCTTACAGAAATTGGGATCCCTGAGAAAATCCAATAGCATGGTAACCATTTTTTAATTTTTCGTCATCTGCTATCAGACGGCATGCTTCTTCAACTTGGGTGTTCACATTAAGAAAGAATCCATTTACAGTATCCTGAAATATATAAAGTAGTTATTGCCTGTGCTACAATGGGAAATCACAATATATTGCTTTAACTCTCACCTCAACAAAAGATTCGCCAATTCGGAGTGACTTAATGTAAACATTGTCAAGATGAGCCTCCAAAACTGACTTGATGTGACCAAGGCTGAGGGGATTACAACAGCTGTCCCCTGAAAATAGAGAACAAAATTAGAGTCATGGTTTCAATCAAGAATCTTTTGTAAGTCAATGGTTTCATCAAATAATAATACTTTGTTTACACCGATACAAATCAACAATAGTCTCACAGACCATTGTATACCCCTTTGACTATTTAGAGGAGATAATTTTTTACTTAATTGTTTATTTACTTCTAACACATACCCATTCCATGCCACAGTACAATTGGAAGCTGCTCAGCAGTTCTGCTTAGCGCATAGGGCGAAAACAGTTGGAATAGGAACACTTGCAACAGCAGTTTGAATATTCTAAACTGGTACATTGTTCACGGGGTCCCTCGCGGTCGATCGTGAGATGACAACTGCGCCTCGATCTACCAAGTCCTCCTGATCTTCTCAATGACAGCCGACAACCTGAGGCCTGAGACAGCCGGGAAAACCCAAAATTTCTCGCTTGTCTCTTCTCTCGGTTCATTTTCACCGAGGTTTGCCGCACTGTGACTGACGCGAGGCTTGACGCGAGACTGTCAGAGTATGAAAACATTATCGCTCGGCTGACCACCCCCATATGTGTGTAGTACCGTCGCCCGCCGCCAGGTGGCGCCACACGGGAAGCGCGGACGAGTTTGCCCGCGGGTTGCTCCGTGTCCGTGTGACGACCGGACCAAGAGCGTCTTTCCCGCTCCGCCTAATGGTAATCACCCACGTCTTCGACCTACCCAGCCAGTGGGCAGTGGGCGGGCTGGCGACGGGACCTCTTTGTCATGGGGCCGCGCCGCGAGGGGTCGCATGAAGGAGCTGCGTGTCTCTAGTTAGGGGCTCACTGACGAACTGTCAGCAGCTACCAGCGCATGCACGCGCGCACGCACAAATGAGTTCGTTCTCATACGAGTTTCGACAACTGACAGCAAATGAATGCTTTTCACGATCTCACACAGGTGCATGGAAACGCAGGGAAAGCGGGTCATCAAATTCAAAAACTCGAGTCATCTTAATATTTTATTGTGACGTTGACGATATAAAATTATACAAAAGATCCATTCTAGCCTTAGGAACAAAATACATAACTTAACAGAAATCCTTAAGAATACTGTCACAGTTTTTCACTTGGCAGTGCTAAATCTTATGATTGCACTTAAAACCAAATTGAGAATCTAACACCTTGCACACACTTCAATTAGCACCATCTAGGATTAAAAAAATATAATTGGAAGACAAATATGGCATTTCTAATAATCGAGGATTTCATCAGACCAGAATCCCAATTCGGAACCAAAACATGTTAAAGAAATATATGTCAATAGGATTCTGGATCCTAATGACCAGCATTTTATTTTATTCACAAAAGAGAGGTGAAAACTCCAAAACGCATGTGTGTGACAGCGGCAAGTCAATGCAATAGTGGTCACAAGAGAGTCAAAATCTGGCACAAAGACGACTATCAGTATTTTTATTACAATTAACACAGCCTACAATGCTCGTCAAACTCTATCAGGTCCCTCAAAAAAGTCACAAAAATAGTTATGTTTGTAGCATAGTTCATACTTAACAATGTAAACTACCTACAGCTTTAAATAAAGTCTTTAATGTCTATTTGGGCAATTAGTTACACATTTCATGTTATCTGCCTACAAGTTGAATGTTTCCATGTCATATCAGCACAATTTCAATTGAAGAAAAGTAGCACAGATAATCAAGGTCAGTACACAAAACATTCTACACACAAAATAGTGACTGGCAAAATATTTCTTTGACATGACTAAAATGTTTAAGAGAATTGACTATAAAAATACACTAGATAATTTGGTCCTCCCATTTATCATCTAACAAGGCACTACATATTGAGATATTGGGAGTCAAGTGCAATTGCCGCTTCAGTTTGGTGACATAAGCAGACTTGGGGCATTCAGACAGTTCTGGGCGTCTGAACACACTCAGAGCGCGTTCACAGCACGTCCTCAACGTCCGTACACGAACGTCGTGGTGTGGCGGCCCCGCTTCGGCCACCTCGCGCAGTGCGGTGTGCGGTCAGCATGCCCGTCCGAGAAGCACAGTTCGAGCAGCATTCCTAACACCCCAATCGTTTGCCGTTGATCCATCTTGCTGCTTGACATTCGTCAATCCCTCAACGACGAACGTGGAATACAAGACGCTGCACAGACAGACACCGCACGGACTGCGCACTTCCCTCCAGAGGCGAGGGGTATCGACACCCCGGACCGTTCACACGAGTGTCCCTCTAGTCCTGTTGGCCGCGGAGTATCGTCATAGAGTCGCCGCCCTGTTGGCGGTGGCGTTGTGAACACTCCAGCTGCGCCCTAGGCCCCGGACGGGGTACGGCCTCTCGTGGTCCTTGGAAGAGAGGCAACCGTTCCGCGCCGCCGTGCACCGGAACAGCATGGCCTGCAGCGTGCTGTACGGGACATTCGGTCGCTTCGGTGCGCGCCTCAGGACCACGTCATCGGCGTCCCCGTGGTGGTGGTGGTGGTGATGGTGATGGTGGTGGTGGGGAGGATAGTGGTGGGGAAGTCGACGCGAGCCCGAGTACATGAGCGACATGGTGGCGCGCCGTCGGCGGCATGCCGCCAGATCAGGCGACGCCGTCATCGCCGTCGTCTCGGCCTCCGGGGTGGACACGACCGCCGAGAGGCACCCGACGTGGTCCCGGACAGTCCGCCGCCGAGGGGGCGGCATCCAGTCGTCGTCGCTGCTGCCGGAGCCCGCACCCAGGGCCGCCGCCGCCGCCATGGCCGCGATGCTGGGGGGCATCATCGTCCGGCCACAGGACGAAGCCGCCGCCACCGCCGCCGTCGAGGGCGGCGGAGGCGTTGCGGGGGACGGCGCGGCAGGGGCGGCCGTTGGCGGCGCAGACACCAGCCTCTCCTGCAGCACCACCTGGCTGGCGCCCCGTCTCCGGAGGTTGCCGCTGCTGCCGCCGCCGCCGTCGCAGCCACTCCCGCTGCTGCTGCTACTGCTGCTGGGGGGCACGTTGTGCTGGTGGTGGCGCCGGTACCGGCGGGCGCGGGCGATGGTGGCGGGCCTGGAACACAACGACAGGCGCATTAGGACGGTGATAGGCTGCCGCCGAGGGGGTGAGGGGGGAGGGGGGGGGCGAGTCCGAGGCGGGAAAGACAACCCCCGACGACACTCGGCCTGCCGCATTGCCTTGACATTTCCACGGCACAAGGACGGTGCACACGGTGCACACGGCCGCGCCGCCACCCTTCCTCCTTCCCGGCAGACAGGGCCGACAGCGCGGCCGCAGCGGCGACGCCCTTCTTTTACCGCATAATGACGCGGCTTTCACCTTTCCCCCGCCGCGCCACTGCCGCACTTGGACAAATACCAAGTCCCGCCGGCTGATACGAGCACCGCGAAAAAACAAATATTTAAAATTCGCACCCGTCGCTCACCGAGTACCCCCGCCCCGGCAAGCATTTGTTTTATTTTTTTTTTTAGTACCAGGTCAGAGGGAATTTTCCTCGAGGACTCGGGAATTGATTTTATTCCGCCCTTGTCCTCCTTAATCCTCACTTGACCCGTTCCTTTCGTGGCTGCCGCCGCCGCCGCCGCGCCCCTTTACGTAAGACGGCACGTCGGCGGCGGCGGCGGCGCGGTGGCTCTCCCTCCAGCGGTGTCGCCTGGCAGCGACGCCGAGCCTCTCCATAACACTCCGCGTCGAGGGGGGCCGGGCCGGTGGGCTCGCGCGGCTTGCGGCGCAGGTACGACTCTAGGCAGCCGAGACCAGGCTAGACGCCAGCTCAGCTTGCGGCGCGGCCGACATGGCCAGGCTACGCCGCCGGCCGCATCACCGTCACCTGGGTGGGACCGGGACCCCCGCCGCCGCCGCCGCCGCCCCCACACCCGCGGCTAGCGACACTGCACGCCGCGCCGCGTGCCGCGGTGTCGTCCGCCGCACAACAGACCGCGCCCAGGTCCGCGCCGGCCGGGGGCCGCCGGGAGCCGCCGGGGGCCGCCGGGTGCGGCTGCACCGGCCGCCGGCCGCACCCGAGCAGAGCGGCCCGGCCTGGCCGCAGCGCCGAGCAGCGCCGACAGCCGCCGGCGCGTGTCGAGTTCACATCAAAAACCATTTTCGCCTGACGACGACGAGACGCGGTCCCACGAAAGAAACGCACGCGGCAAAACACACACACAGAGAGACACACGCATGCGCACGCGCGCGCGGTTTCGCAAACAGAGCCAGAGCTCTCAAAGCCTTAATCTCCGACGCATCGCATCGCAGTGCGCCGCGGAGGGGGCTGCCGATAGCAGAGCAGGAGGCGTGCGGGCGCTCGAGCGCGGGGCGCCGGGTGCCCTTGCGACCGAGGCCCGCCCCCGGGCCCGGTGGTTATGTTAGCCTCGGTTATGCGCCGGAAGCCGCTGTTGCATCACCAAACGAGCCGGACGACATTCCCCCGATCCGGCGACGCGGCCGAGATCTAAATTAAAAAGTGGGCCAATACGGCAAACTCGGCGGGGGAGTGGGAGGGAGGGGGGGGGGGGGGAGAGCTTATCGCGGACACGGCACCCCGCGGAGCCCCGCAGCTGCTCGGCCGCCGGGCCGCGGCCCCGCGGACACACCGCGGACCCCCGCGGACCCCGCCGCGGCGTGGACAAGCAGCGCGCGTCACCGCACCACGTCCAACGGAATGCAGCCAAAGAATGCCGCCCGTCCGCCCGAGGCGGGCACGAGGCGGGCGGCGCGGGGGGCGGGGCGGGGCGGGGCGGCCGTCTTCCCAAGTGTACTCCAGCATTTCCCGAGCTATTTCTGGCCGGCGGCGAGACAACACACCTAGCGGCGTCCGTATCGCCTCTGCGGCGGCGGAAGACTTCCCTGCCCCATTATCTCGCCGAAACCACCCGAAACAGCCTTGTCTTGGTGACCCAACAAGAGAACAGGCCCGCCCCCGGCCCCGGCTCATGCCACGCCGCCAGCTGCGACAAGGGTGGGGAGCCGCCGCGGACGTCTACCGGCGCCACCCTGCAGAAACTCTCCGCGGCCGCCGAGTGACCGCCGTCATCGCCGCGCTGCACCTGTACGCCAGGCCGCAGCCGCAGCCCGGGGACGGCCGGGCCGGGCATCCCCCGCCCCCACGGTCAGTGCAGGCAGGCAGGCAGGCAGGCAGGCCCGGCGGACGGCCGCACCGAATAGCACAAAAATAGCAGCGGACAACGCGGTGCGGCGGCGCGGTGCGGCGCACACATGGCCGGCGGCCGCCCTCTAAACACGCACGTTACACACCCTCTGCCACGCCGCCCCCCGCCGCCTCCCCTCGCCCGTCCCGTCAGAGTTTCCCACACGACGACGCTCCGCGGACAGACGGCGGCGGCGGCGAGATCCGCGGACATGGTCGGTCGGCCGGCCGCACCTCCGCGCCGAGGTCTGGGAACCCACGGCACGCAAGGTCGGCCGTGAGCCTCTGGACGTGCCGCGCCGCCGTCGCCGCACACGGCCGTCTGCCCAACACGGCTGCGGCGCACGCCGCGACCTAACCTAACCCGAGCCCCCTGCCGCCAGCCGAGGCGATGCGATGCAGCAGCGATTACGGGCGGAGACGGCAGCGGACGGACGGGCTGGAATTTTCACAGATATGTATGCCGCCCGAGGAGAGGGGAGATGTGTCTGGGGGGGGGGGGGCTTTTCAAGGACGGAGAGGGTGAAGCAACGGAAGGGGAGAGAAAAGAACGAGAACCCCCTTCACCCCCACCCCTCCCCCCCTCTCCTCCCCTCCTCCTCCCCCGCCTTCGCTCCCCCTCCCAGTTGATTTGTCCTGGCTCCCGGCGATCGCGTCGCGCCCGCGTCATGAGTCGTCAGATGAGCAGCGCCTTCCGAGGACACGCGACCTCTCTCTCTCACACACACACACACACACACACACACACACACACACGCTCACTCTCACACACACACACAGACATTCAAGGCAGGGTCCCCACCATATGCCGCGTTTACGCTCCGCACGCGCCTGCCGTCGGACCGCGCGCCGCGTCCGAGCACCTGGCCGGCAGCGGTAGCGGCAGCGGCAGCGTCAGCGCGCCCATTCCGTCCCACAGGTGCGAGCGCCGCGCGAGCTTCTCCAGGCGCCGCCGTCCCGTCCGTTTCCTGCTCGCGGCGGCTCGCGCTGCTCGCACTTGTCACACGCTCCCGGCCTGCCTCTCTCCTTCCGCGTCGGACCCGGCCGGGACACGTGCACGCGTGTCCACCGCGTGCCGGGCGCGTGGCGGGCGCGTGCCGTGCGAGGCTCCCATACAGCCTCGCCCCCGCCGGTGGTTCGCGACGCAACGCTGCGGCCGGCCGACCGACCCCCCGCTGAGGTCACGCACATGCAAGCGTCCAGTGTACTTCTGGCGACCCTTTACGATCGACGATGACGGCGCGGCGCGGCGCCGCCCATCGCGGAGCAGGAGAAGACGTAGTAGACGTCCACGGACAGCAGGGGGCGCTCGGGAGGAGTCCCCGCGGGGCCGGGCTAGACAGACATGCCACACCCAGGAAACGACCGGAACAGGTAGGGCGGGGGGCGGCCGGCGCGACACGGACAAAAGCCAACGCCATCGCCGCCCACCGAGTCAGAGAGGGGAAATTCCACAGCAGATTAAAACCGACGGAGACGTCGTCGTCCTCGACTTGGGGATGCCCGGGGGTTGCTTCCCGAGTGCCAGAGAGAGAGAGAGAGAGAGAGAGAGAGAGAGAGAGAGAGAGAGAGAGAGAGAGAGAGAGAGAGAGAGAGAGAGAGAGAGAGAGAGAGAGAGAGAGAGAGAGAGAGACAGACAGAAGGGACGTGGGACGAGGCCCGGGGCTGTGGCGAGGGCGTGGGGCGTCTCCCACAGGACGTCCCAAGAGAGCCCAAGAGTGGCGTCACGAAGGACCATCGACGTCAAGGCCAAGGGCGTCCCCGGGGGAAGGGAAAGTCTGTCTGGAGGAGGGGAGGGAGGGGGGGGGAGGGGCGGGGGGTCATGGTCAAGCGGAGGAGGAGCAGGCCGACCATCCGTCGCCGGCAGCCGGCCGAAGGCCTCCGAGCGCGCCGCTTTGTAGGCTCATTATACAGTAAGTAACTCCTGCTCGGTTTGTCCCACATCGGACGTGATCCGGAAGGGAGAAAGTGCGCGGCGGCGGCGGCGGTGCGGCCAGGATCCCCCAGAGAGCAGCGCCGTCGGAGCTCCCCTTCGCCGAGGCGCCGGCGGCAGCCTGCTGAAGATCTCCCCGCAGATCTGCACGGCAGCCGGCTCACGCACTCGCGGCCCCCGGTGCGGCACTATTGTGCAACACCGCGCGGGCCTAATCACCCCGAGCCGCCCGCGCCGCGAGCACTCGGACCGCCCGGGACGGACACACCCGCTGTAGGGGAACCCGCGGACGCAAGCCGTTTGGTGATGGTGCGAGCGCCCGCTGTCTCTGTCGCACCCGCGGGGTACAGTACCCCGAGAGCGAGCGAGCGAGCGAGAGAGATGTCGGCGGTGCCGAGGGCCGCCGAGGGTGCAGGTGCACCCACCGCCGCGGACCGCGGCCTTCGACGCCCGACGCCGCTGTCGCTGTCGCCAACCCCGCGGCGCGCGCACAGATTTGGCGCCCGCCGCCCCGCCCTTATCGCGCGGCCCGAGAGAGAGTGGAGTACGTCGAACTCGCTCGCACCGCGACCACGACCGCGACCGCGCTCTCGCACGGCCGAACCATTATCTGCCGCGGAGATAGCGTGACGCCACACGGGACCGCGTCGAGTGTGTGACGAGGGCTGAGGCACGCCGCGCGCCCGGCCTCTCGCACGGGCCGGCGTGTTGACAACTGGCTGACCACTCCCCCCCCCCCCCCCCCGGCAACGGCAGGGGTGGGTCCAGGGGCGTCTTAAAGGGGGGAGGGGCAAAGTACCGCATTTGGCACTTGCAGCCTATCTGCAGGCGGCTATTAAGGATCTGGGGGAAGGGGGTACGTTGTCCTGCCCCCCCCCCCCTCTTCCCCTGGACCCCCGGCAGGGCGACGGCAGGCCACGACACCCCTGGTACCACTCGGCACTTCCTCGCCCCGGCGACAGCAGCGCCAGCACCGCCCTCCGTTCCTCCGGAACTCCCCTCGCGTCACTTCATTTAAAGGAACGGGCAAGATTGCGGGGCCGCGCGATAGGGGCCGATAAAGTACTCGCCGCTGAACGCCCGACAATTCGACTTTACTACGACCGATGAGGACTCGGCACAAGAACATGCACACTTCACGTGCACTTGCAGTTCGCGCCAACCATTCAATTGCTCAATTATTCAAGCGGAAGGCGGCGTTGGGAAGGGGGGGGGGGAGTTCCTCGGCTGCCAAAAGACCACAGCGCATACACACACAGTCCGTCGAACCACCTTCACGTGGCGTCCGACAAAAGCAGTCAGGGAAAAAGAGAACACGATCATTTCCATAATGGGGCATCACCAACTACCTACAGAGACGACCACGTGAAATCCCTCCCTCTCTCTCTCACACACCGCTCCGGCCCCGGCTCCGGTCCCCCTTCTCTTCCTCCAACACGCCCCCCCCTCCCCCCTTGTCCGGGAGGAACAAACCGGAAAAAATGAGCATGCGATGAGTATGCGAGATCACGTGATGCGGCGACGGCTCCTCATAACCTCCGCCCCCCCCCCCCCCCCCCACCTTTTTCCCCGCCTAGCGCCGCCTGGCATGGCACAGACCGGCCTAGCCCCGTACCGGCGCGGCTCCGTCCCGCCTCACCTTGGGTTAATACACGCTCCCGGCGCTCTGGTCGCGCTGCCATAGAACCATTCATGGCAGCTCCATGTGACGTCGATCACCATCCGCTCCAAGGTCGATGTCACTGCCCCCATGATGCTCGAGATGGTGGCGTTTGTCGATGACGGTGTCACTGTCGGCGGCGGCGCCCGCGGCCCGGCGGCCGCCCTCCGGGTCCCCCGGGTCCTGGCCCTCTGCTGGTCTCCGACGCACTGGAGCCGCCGGGGCTGGTCATGGACGTGCGCTCCATGCACTGTCACTCCTGTCACTTGGGCACGCTCCGCTCCTCTCTCTCTCTCTCTCTCTGTCTCGATGTCGACCGTCACTTCGTCACTGTTGCACACGCAGCGGCTGCGGCGGAGGCGGACGGAGGCGTAGCGACCGTCCGGCACGGCATCACGGCGGTGACTGGGCGTGCGGCGTGCGGCCGGGACGGACTGGACTGGACTGGCCGGGCCGGGGCCGGGCCGACTGTGCTGTGCTGAGCGGAGCGGCTGAGCCGGGGCCGGGCGCGGCCGGCCGGCTGGCGTCGTCTGCTGCTGCCGCCGTCGCCGCCACGGCCGCCTGTTTGTGTTGCCGTCGGGCGGGCTGGGGGGGCCGCGGGGGCCGCGGGGCTGGGGGTCAGGGGGGGGGGGGGGCACTGCGGCTGTATGACACAGCGCGCCGTCAACTAGCCAATGGAACAACGGAATATTACTTGGCCAAGCAGAACAATCAGGCTCTTCAGTTGGCTGGTCAGGCAGGCCGGGGCCGGGGCCGGCGGACGGGTGACGGCGACTCCGGTGGTCGCGGCGGCCGCGGCGCGGGGTCTCAAGCCGTCAGGCGGCGGCGGGGAAGCCCTTTGCCATAAGCGTCCTGGCGCCTGCGCCGGCCGGCTGGAGGCACGCGCTCGGGCACAGGCCTCCTCTGTGTCCCAGCAGAGGGCGCGGCGCGGCGCCTGGACTTCCCTCCGCTGCTCGCCTCTCCTCGCGCCTCGCGCTGCCCGCCACGGTCACTCGCTTAACGCGGCCACGTTAAAAAGCGGGTCGCGTTGTTGTGCGCTCATGACACGCTCATGTCCCTCGCCAGGCAGGACGCCCTCCCCGCCCCGCCCTCGCGCTGCTCGTGGCTCTTCGGTCGCGACGCAACGCGGTTCGGCTCCACTTTGATCGTCGACGACGTCGAACGCAACGAGTGTGTGTGAACTCGGCCCGGGCTGCCGGCGGGGAGGGGAGCGGAGGGGGGCGTCCGCGAGCCGCGCCGCGCCGAGCCGTGGCGGCTCGGCCCGGCCGTGTCGTCTGCTTCTGCTGCTGCCGGGGGGATCAGCCGCGTTTTGGCCGCGTCCGCGGAGCGCGACTGACGCCGCCGGGAGCGGCCGCGGCTGCGTTCGAAAGGGTCACCTGGCCTGCCACCCCCCCCCCCCCACCCTCGGCGTGGGTGCACGTGCACCGGCAGCAGCCGCCACGCCCCCTTCACGCCCCCTCACCTCCCCTCCCCCGGCCCCGCCTGCGACGCGGCCCCCCGCAGCCGCGGAGTGGAGTCGAGTGACCAGTCCTGTTCCACGGTGGCACTGCGAAGCGGCACGGAGCGGCACGCCGCCGCCTGTCGCAGGCACGATGACTCAGTCAGTCGTACAACACACACACACACACGCACGCACACCTTTCCCTTCTCGCTCACACGCTGGCGCCGGCCGAACCGCTTTCTGCTCTCTCTCTCTCGCTCCGACGAGCACACACACGCGCGCGCAAACACACACACACACACACTACGCGGCGCATGCAGTACAGCAATGCATTTCCAGGGGACGCGTGTCCATGCGGGCGCGGCCAGACGGGCCAGACGCGGTCCGGGCCTGCATGGTGAAATCATTCCCCCCCCCCTCATCCTCTCTTCTCTCTCTCTCTCTCTCTCTCTCTCTCTCTCTCTCCTTCTCCTTCCTCCTCTCCCTCTCTCTTCTCCCTGGCTTCTACAGGCGTCCTGACTTGCCACAACTCGCTCTGGGAGAGCGAATGGTGGCTGCGATAAGATTCCCCCCCCCCTTTTTTAATCGTCGCGTCTCGGCTCTGCGGTGCAATTGTTGTGATTTTTGTTCTGTTTACCGAGAAGCTTTTACCATTATCATTTTATCATTATGCCATTTCCGCGAAGCTTTCGGCTGTGACTGGCCGTGACGCGCCTGGAGAGGGACGCCGCCGCTGACCAGCCTCCCGCCACCTCTCACTCGATGTCAGATGTCACCGCCCGGCCCGACGTCGGCAGGCGGGTGCTTTATGAGAGAGCGAGAGAGCCCCCCCTTCGCTTACAGGACATTGTTGCTGCACGGGAGAGAGATGGGCTTCCCCCTGGCAACGACCTTCACGCAGCCGAGCCGTGCGCTCTAGCGGCGCCGGGTCGAAGTAACCGTGAGGTTTGGTGTCGAGGTAGTCATGTGAGGCCGACGGAAACGCGCAGCGCGAGAAGTGGGCTGACAGTTTTCCGGGGGACGCCATTTAGTGGCGGCCTGCGGTTCAACTCTGCCGACGTAGTTACAGTTACAGTTACCGTTCCTTCCTTACAGTAGAGAAGGTGCATTAGTCTACGAAATCGTATACGGGCCAATGGGGGCCACGGCCACGGGGCCACGGCCACGGGAGCTCTCCCTTGCCCCTAGTCCACGGGCCTGGAGCACCACCAGTAGCCGGCAGTATGTCCACCACTACGCGGCGTCTCGCAGCGTCGATACTCCACGCCACACGCGGTGGTGGGCGTGTCCACCGTGGGGTACCGCCAGGCGCCGGGTCAGGACGCAAGCCGGATGTGAACGGTTAATCTTCACGGCGATATGAACTCTGTTTCGCGATGTCAAAAATATGTTTTCGTGGCACTCGAAATGACACGTAAATGACTTCGTGCTGCCCGATAGTGCCTTGGTGGGCGGACGTTGAACTTGCGACTGCTTGCGACTCCCTCGTTTGCGGTTTTTGAATTTCTCATACATGGCAAAACCGGGTTGGAGCCTTCTCTAGCAGACGGCAAAGCAGGTGGAGCCGACAGCTGCCACAGCTGCAAACAGTGCTGAACTTATATTGTTTAATTTCCTGTCGTCATGACTGGATCTGCGAAGAAGGGTTTATCTAGCGTGATAATCAGACGAAGAGATATGATCTGAATGACCAGATTCAGCCTTTATTCCCCTCAGTCGTTTGCGTTCCCGAGCAACTTCACATTCCATAACCTGCGTATGGCTTTGTTTTGATCAGTATTTGACAGCTTCTGTCTAAGGTGCGTTGCGTTTCCTTTTTGTTGTAAATCTGTTCGGCTGCTGCAATGCAACTCCTTAGTAAGCTTGCCCCTTGTTTTCTTCGTTTCAGTGGAGGTCCGATCGAAAATATACCACTTTTGATTTTAATCCTGTTGCTACCTTTTCACCATTCAAAATGAATTGCATTTCGGCTGTGAAGATGTACATCACGAAAATGACGGATGAGAGTGGTCCAGGAATGAAAGTTCTTCTCATGGACAAAGAAACGGTCGGTGAAATTATTTTTGTCATGTTTCAGTGGATATTCACGGTTTTGCTTTGACGACTGAATGATATTGTATTTTCAGACCAGTGTTGTGAGCATGGTTTATGGTCAGTCAGAAATTCAACAGAGAGAAGTTTATTTGTTTGAAAGGATTGATGCAGGAAATCAAGAGCCGATGAAGCATTTAAAATGTATTGCATTTTTAAGACCAACCAAAGAAAATATCCATTCGCTTGCCATGGAGCTTCGCAGGCCCAGATATGGTTCCTACTACATATGTGAGTAATTTATATCTGTTGTGATTGATGCTTTGTTATCCTAAAATTGGTTCTTATAGTTTGCATGCATGCAATTCCTTTTCCACAGATTTCAGCAATATCACTCCCAAAGCAGACATCAAAACATTAGCCGAGGCTGATGAACAAGAAGTGGTTAGAGAAATCCAAGAATTTTATGGTGACTTCCTTGCTATGGGGCCACATCTGTTTTCTCTAGGGATACCTATCAGCTACCAAAGTATGAGGTTCCATTATTTTCTTATTTGCTAACACTTTAACATTATTTACTGGTACATCATTTTCCAATATTTTGATCCTAATTATCTCAGGTAGTGGCTGGGATCATGATATTTTGACCCGCTGCGTACAAGGAGTGACATCTGTTTTATTGTCACTTCAAAAGAATCCTTTCATTCGGTACCAAAACAACTCAAAAATGGCAAAGAGACTGGCTGAAACAATAAGGGTAAGGACATAACAATGCTCTGAACTTTCACACAAATGTCACATTATGGTCACAACAAACTTATGTTTTCTTCTCACCTTCCAGCAAGTTTTATCCAAAGAATCAGAGCTATTTGAATTTCGTCAATCAGGCTCTCCTCCTCTACTTCTTATATTAGATCGTAGAGATGATCCAGTGACTCCTCTTCTAAACCAGGTGAAATGCTCTTAAATGATACACATGCACAGCCAGCTTAGTCCTGGATTAACTGCTTTAAAATTAACATTTTTTTTTCCCACAGTGGACCTATCAAGCTATGGTTCATGAACTCCTGACTATTAACAACAACCGTGTCAGCCTTGCACATGTACCAGGTGTTTCCAAGGAGCTAAAAGAGGTTGTTTTGTCAGCTGAACAGGATGAATTCTATGCAAGTGTAAGCGACTTACAGATAAATCTCTTTATCATATTTTTTTTTTCTCCCTTGGTATAGTACTGATTACATTTCCTATATCCAGAATTTGTACCTGAATTTTGGTGAAATTGGCCAGACCATTAAAGAACTTATGGATGAATTCCAGAAGCGCTCAAAGAGCAACCGAAAACTTGAAAGCATACAGGACATGAAGAACTTTGTTGAAGCCTACCCCCAGTTTAAAGTAAGGAAATTGTAATTCTAACATATTTTGCTTTATTTTAACCAAAACCAATCTGCTTGATTCATAAAGTATCTGTTCCTATATTCTGTCTTTTGATTACCTCAGAAAATGTCGGGGACAGTTTCAAAGCATGTTGTACTTGTTGGTGAACTTGCATCTTTGATGGAACGGTATAATCTCCTGGAAGTATCAGAGACTGAACAAGAGCTATCTTGCCAAGAAGCTCACTCTCAACATTTGCAGGTACCTGCTAACTGAATGGCTGTGAAACCACTAATTTATGATTCTAATTCCATCACATATTTGTTGTTATTGCTTTCTAGCATATCAGGAGACTTCTAGCCAATGAAAAAGTTCGTCATGAAGACGCTGCAAAACTAGTAATGCTGTACGCATTACGTTATGAGAATCATTCCAGTAATGATACAGGTGGTTTGATAGAATCACTAAAGAGGAAAGGCGTGTCAGATAGACTTGTGAAGGTTTGTTGACCTGTATCTATTTGTTGCTGATCTGTAATTGCTATATTGAAGCAACAAAGATTTACCTCTTCTTGACAGATGGTCCGAACAGTAGTAGAATATGGTGGAGCACATGCCCGACAGAGTGATTTGTTTGGTCATCAGGATGCAGTGGTTCAAGTCACCAAAAGATTTTTCAAGGTAACTGCTTAGACTTTTCCTTTCTTTTTAAAAATTTTCTTTACCAGTCCTTCAAAACAATTAAAATTAATTTTCTTGATATTCTTAGGATCTGAGAGGCGTTGAAAATGTATACACTCAACACAAGCCATTACTTGTTGAAACCTTAGAGGATCTAGCTAAAGGGCGCATGAAGGAGACATCATTTCCATTTTTGGGAAACAATAGCAATGTTGCCACTAAAAGGTAAGATCCTAATGTTTTCCCTTTAAATCCTTTGTTTTATTTACTGTTTTGAGTGTAATTTGCTGTGCTTCATTTTGCAGGTCACAGGACATAATAGTTTTTATTATAGGAGGAGCAACATATCAAGAAGCATTATCAGTTCATCAGATTAACCAAACACCATCCTTGGGTATTCGAGTTATACTTGGTGGTACCACTATCCACAACTCAACCACATTCCTGAATGAAGTTGATGCTGCAAGTACACGAAGTCGTGTTCAAAACCTCTAAGATATCTGTGCAGCTTTATGACCTCACCTAATTTTTAAATATATCTATATCTATTGTCTCCCCTTTAGCAATGTGCTCCCAACCAATATGTTGATCTGTCTGCTTGTACATTCACGCATGCAAAATAACATATTTTTATTCCCAAGCTTTTCACTTGATGGTTAAAAATCCCTTATCGCCTGTCATTTATACCCCTGCTAATGTCCCCTTACAAGTCTTTTGGATTAAAAGAGCTTTTATTTTCAAATAGAAAACTTGTATGTTAATGTTATCAGAGCTGCAGTATTTAAAGCCAATAAAGAACACTTTATTAAAGTTGAATGAGCTGTATGTTATTTATTATGGTAACCTGACTAGAATATGAAAATCCATGACGAATCAAGGTTTGAATTACATCGACGGGGAAGACCAGAATAACGTCCCTGTTTGTGGCCACAAAAACTCAACTAAAGGCGCAGCTAAGTGGAAGCGACTAAAGAACCAGCCCGAGAGTGCATATATATCAGACCCGCTCAGCTCATCCCGCTGTCAGGCCGTGGGGCAGATATAGGGAAAATCGAGTCCAAGTAGCCCCACTGGAGCTGAACGGTTGGTTGCTGGGAGTGTGTAAAGAGCCAGGCGGTACTTAGCGAGGGTCGTCACTGTCTCCGTCTAACTGACTACACAGACCCCAGCCCAGATGGTTTTATTATTTTCAAAAAACACCGCTCCTGCAGTTTTGTTTTTTTTTTCAATCTTTTTGTAAGTTACCCTGCCTAAGTCTCACAGTGTACATAGATCCTCAGAGTGAACCCTCCCTTGGCTCGACACTCCCTCGCTGGGTGCCCCGGCCTCCTCCATGCACGTGCACGCCGGCTACGTACTACATTGACGCCCCCCTCCGTCAGGTGCGCGTCTGTACTTCCCGCGGAAGGAGAATGAATCCAAAGTCTTTTCGAACGTGCGCGCCATGCAAACTGCACGGTTGGCCTTCCTCCTCCGATCGCAGCCGAGCTTTCGTGCCAATTCGGGAAACGCGCTGCAAATACAGACCAGACCGGGCATGCAGCCGCGGTGGTCTAGGAGACGGCGGCGGCGGCAGCGCTGGCAGCGCTGGCAGCCCGCACACGGCGCGTCGCGGCGGAGCTCCAGTCTCATCCAGCACCTCCCCGACATTCCACACTTATTCCACACGGCTCGGACTGCTGTGGCTCCAACCCCGGCACGTAAAATGCGTGCGGCTGCGGCCGGCATGGGAAAGAGCTTAATATGGGAATCGCGGCGCGGCACCCCAGGGACGGATGATGATGCCGAGTGATCGAGACGCTCTGGGGGGCGCCCCGCATCACCCGCGACGAGTTCCCTTCCTCGGTAATCAATAAGCGTTCGCCGCCTTATCGAGGACCGCAAGCAAACAAAAAGGACGACGCCGGAGCAAACAGACGCGAGCACGGGGCGCGCCGGCCGCTAGATGTATCGCTGCCGGCAGCGCGCACAGCGCACACGCCCCGCTTCCTGGACCAAAGTGGTAATGTTCGGTCCATAACGGGCGAGCAGGGTGCCGTGGTGCTGACTGACTCTGACTGCTATCTGTCCGGCGCGGCAAAGAAGGCAGCAGACTCCGGTACTAATCATTTATCTTGGGCATCGATGCCTTCGCCGCTGCCGGCGTGCGCGCGAGTGCGAGAGAGAGAGAGAGAGAGAGAGAGAGAGAGAGAGAGAGAGAGAGAGAGAGGCGTGCGCCGACAACTGCTACCCGGCGCCTTCGGAACGCGCGAGGCTGTATGGAAAATCACGCGCGTCGCTATTCGGCGCCGGCCTCCGTATTTGATATCCACAAACGAGCCGAAATCGCGCACGCGCGATTCTCCGCGCAGAGTGGCGTATTGACGGGCGGGCGGGACGGATCGGGCCGGAAACCGAAAAGGTCTTCTGCCCCCCGGCCCGCGGCCCGCGCTGCTTTTGGCTCATCATCACGCCCGTCCTTGTCTCGGCTTATATGGGCCGGCCGGGCGCGGATCAATGGGAGGGACGGAGACGGAGGGTCCTTTGTGGCGCCGCGACAATGCGACTTCTAGTTTGATAATAACACGCCGTCTGCTCTCGATGAAATTAAGGCGCCTCCGAATCCGGCTCCGTCCGCCGCGGGCAACACGCCGGCACGCGGGCCGCAGTGGCCACGGGCGGCGGCGGCGGCGGCCGTCGGGAGTCGGGGTCCGCGAGGGAGGAAGGGAAACCGCAGGGCCGGGGGCCCGGGGGCCGCCGTCAGGACCCGGACCGGGCCGATCCCGGCCGATCCCGATACTGTACCGGCATCAGCAGCAACGAGGTGTTTTGCGGTGTCGGGCTGATCCCAGAGGGGCCGCGGCGGGCCGCGGGGGCCACAGGTGTTCCGGGCTGCGGTCCATTCAGGTCCACATTGCGGTGGGGTCCGGCGGGGTCCGGCAGGAAGTGCGGCGAGGATGCCCGGGGGAGGGCGGCAGCGGCGGCGGCGGCGGCGGCGGCGGCGGCGCGGACGTCGTACTTACCCTTGAACCTGCACAAGAACAAAGTTTCCTGCCGCCGCGGCGCGTCGCGGGTTGGACAGCATGACTGGGCGGCCTCTCCTCATGTCCAGCGGGACCAGCGAGGCCTGACCATCGCTGACGGCCCCCGCCGCGCCCTTATCAGTTTCAGGGTCACGTGACCCGGGCCCGTCCGCGTCGGGGGCCGTTAGCGGCCGGCACCGGCGTCCGCCCGAGTGTTGTGCGGCGCGACGCAGCGCCGTGCAGCGCCGTGCAGCGCCGTCTCCTGCGCTCGGTATCGGCCCGTTGCCATAAAGATGACAGGAACGATGTCCCGGCGCGGCGGGCCCGGCCTGCCTGGCAGGCCTGCTCGCCCCGCCGCCGTCTGCTACAAGCGCGGGCCCGGCAGGGGTGCCACCCGCACAGACCGCAGCGGCGGCCGGCCGGCGGACCTGCGCTGCCGCCGCCGCTGCCGCTGCAGGAGGGGCCGCGGACCCGGACCGGAGACTCGGACAAAGAGACGATACCGCGACACGTGAGAACGAGACTGCAGGAAGAGCGATGCAGGGCACAAAGTAAAACCACAGTAGGCGGCACCGTTGCCATCCTGGGTTATGAGGAGAGCTGCCGCCTCGGCTGCCCCAACCAGGCGGGGAAGTCTTCCACTCGAAAAAAAATCGATGCACACACACACCGAAAAAAATAAAGAAAAATCGGTAAAAGTTTGAAAAAACAGTCGATTTCTGTAAATACATAGTGGAAAATGGCAAGTGCAAATCACCACAAAAAAAAAAACAGAAAAAAAAAAAATTAAATTTCGATCACAAGTCAGGCATTACTAGTGAGGGACTCACTGGCCTCGGAGACGTGGTGCCGGACTGACACCGGGCCCGGCTGGCCCGACACACCCGGCCTGCAGTGAGCGCCCTGCGCCCCTGCGCGCGGCGGGGGTAGGCCGGCCCGCCACACACGCGCGCGTTCGCAGACTCGGGGTGGCCTACCTCGCAGGCGGCCGCCGCCATGCAGCGCGACGGGCGGGAGCTAAGCGGACCCAGGCCTCGGACCACCTGGCCGGCTAGCCTTGCCGCCTGTCCCCCCGCCAGCCCGCCCGCCCGCCCGGGCGCACTGTGCCGCACTACAGTACGGGGCCGCAGGGCGCCCGAATCTGACACCATCATTCCGACCCGTTTTCGCCGTCTCCCTACGGTCATTACTGGGGACAACGGAGAGAGAGAGAGAGAGAGGGGGGAGAGAGAGAGAGAGAGAGAGGGAGAGAGAGAGGGAGAGAGAGATGCGGGTCGCCGACCGCCGCCGCTCTGACCGACCCGCACGCGGCACGCCCGCTCCCCGCGGCGGGCGACGCCAAATAGTGCTCGCGCGCAATTTTCACGCCAATGACTGACTATAGGACCGCCATGATGAGGCCTCTGCGGCGAGGCCCCGGTGGTCCCGGTCGGCGACAAGACCGCCGTCGTGGGTGTCCACCTATAGGACCTGCCGCCTTCGGGATCCCTCGCCTGGACATCTCGTCTGCTGTTGCTCCCGCGCCGCCGGAGGGGTTCGGATAGCCGAGTGGGTTAAGCGGGTAGGTCAAGAAGTAAAAGGTATCGAGTTCAATTACGACCTAGGCCAAAAAAATTTGGCCATGGCCAAAATTTACCACAAACAAAGTAGGTTTGCTGAAACTTGCTATAAACAGCTGGCTTACTGGCTGATGGACGCAGTGACTAGATGGAAGAGGGGGAGGGGGGCAGGAGGACAGAGGACAACGCAGCAGCTGCAGTCGTGACGAAGGCGGTGCAATGCCCCTCCGAGTCACGCCATTGAGTAGGGGCGGGGCAGGGGGAGAGAGGTAGGGCTTGGGGGGGGGGGGGGGTTCGCGAAGTCGAAGCCCCTTCCTCCGGAGAGGCAAGGCGGCTGGTCTCCAGCAAGCTCCATCGGCGCGGTGGCGTGGGGTGGCGCGGCGCTGCGAGAGCAACGGGGCGTGGCGGGGCGTGGCGGGGCGGGCGGGGCGGGGCGCGGTGGGCGGTGGGCGTGAGGTGGGGGGCTCGGCCAGGCTCCGCCAGCTCCGCGGCCGGGCCCCGGGCCCCCGGCGTGGCCGCGCGGCGCCGCGCGAGGTGACGGCACTCCAGTTGTCAGTTGTCCGTTGCGGAGCCCAGCGGCCGCACCGCGTCGGCACCGCCGTGTGGAGTCGTGGAGGTCGGCGTGGCGCGCACCGCGTGCAGGCAGTGAGAGTGTGCCGGCCGAGCCGGCCCGAGCCATGACCGCCGGGGCCGCGTAGTGCGACAGACACCCTGCCGTCGTGGGAGTCGGGGCAGCCCGTGGCCAGCACACCTCCAGGACACCGCCAGCGCCGCCGCCCAGGAGCAGGAGAGGTCCACGTGAGTGTCCGGGGGAGGAGCCTCGCGCCTCGCGGGCGGGGGCGGCGGGCCGAGGCGGCCGCTCACCAACGCCTCTGCCGCCTTTGATGACACTGTCGGTCAGCGACGGCAAGGATGCCACTTCTTTTACGGAGCGAACTCCTTTGCGCCGGGGAGTAGAGCCCGCAATACGGCGTGATTTTCCCGGCCGCACATTAAATGCATCAGCGCTCCGCCCGCGGCCAGGGCGCCCGGAGGGTAGGCAGAGGCGGCTCCGAGCACGCACGCGCGCTGTGCGGGCCGGCCTACCCTGGAGTCCGCAGGCGCCCTGCCGAGGGGTGCACACGCACGCACGCACGCACGCACCGGCCGGCCCGCAGCGTGGCGGGAGTTTGATGGAACTAATGACAGGCCGCGCCGTGGTGCCGAGCTCTTACGGTGGCCAGCCCGGTGGAACTGTTCACTTCACGGTCAGCTCTTATCCACAGTTACGTCACTGTAAACAGCAGCGGAGAAAGGGAGCGTGCGCGGCTGTGTGTGTGTGTGTGTGAGAGGGCGTGTGTGAGGGGTGTGTGTGTGTGTGTGTGTGGGCGGGAGCGGCGGGAGCGTGGCGACACGGCACGACGGCGGCGGTGAGGAAGGAAGGCGGAAATCTTACAGAAATAACGGGGGGCTGTGTCGCGGGCCGGGCCTGCCAACCACTGCCAACCGCTGCCAACCGCTGCCAACCGCAGCCAACCCCACGCGCGCCCGCCCTGATTGCGGGCCGGAGCCATCCTCTTCTTCCTCTTCTTCTTCTCCTCTCGATCGGCGTGTAAATAGG